>CM047431.1:65875474-66354002 GCA_026168455.1 Theocolax elegans | reverse complement strand
CCCAGCTAGTGCTTTCACGTGTAATACCAGTGCGATCGAGCGCGTACTTACAACGTGAGCGCGGACCTCGGAGAGAGGCCTTCGACTCGCGACGCCTCGACTCCACGGTGCTCTTGTTTCATCCGTGTCCGATCGGTGATTGGGACAATTTTTTTAAATTAATTGTCGAGGCCTAGTGAAACGTTGCACCCGCAGTTCGACTCAGCGGGTTGTACTTTACCGAATGGAGGTCGATCACCTTGATGTTTTCTCGGGAATGCCGAGGAATCGACGGGTAAACCGAGCGACTCGCCGCCGGTCCTTTGTATATTTGTCTTAATAAACAACGATTGTCGCTCTGCATTTGCATTTATTGACCCAAATCCTTTTTTAAACTGATAGTTAACTGTTAGATTGTTGATGTTCCTTGGTGCCGGTGATCTAGAAAATTTTTTAACTTCCTACGAACGTCTTGACTTTGAGAGGTCGCACAAATCTCGAGGGAGATTTTTCAATAAAGCGTAAGATTGGAGGAGAGAGAAACATAAATTATAATGTAAATGTCCGGAATGCATTTTAATGTAATTTACCTTATGAATAATATTCTTTATAAATTAACATGTCCACAAAGATTTGGAAAAATAATAATAATAAAAGTGGAGACAGTTTACAAATGGTTTGTGTATTCCGCGTAGTATATAACGTGGCCACAACTACGTGAGATACTAAAAAATTATTAAAAAGGGATTTCTTTCACGAAAAAGTATTCCTAACTTGGCACTTAATAATCGTATCGGGAAAAAGTATTAATTTATTTTTTTTTATCTTCTTAACTTAGACGTACAATTATGAGATTTTAAAAGTCCGAATGTTCGTAACGATTTTTAAAGAATCATTTAACTGTAGGAAAAATTTGATAATTTATTGTTTAGGCAACAAAAATTTTTGAAAAAATGTGCATTTACGACCTAAGAAGATGGTAAACGCAGTGAGTTACCGACCGACAAACAAAAATAACTTTCGTTTACTTATTTAGATAAATATGCAATTTTATGCTAACCCCGAAAAGAAAACTGCACTAGATAATTAAGGGATCTATCCTAATTAAAGCGTTTTTAATTTTTGAATAATTAATAAAATGGCAGACTTTTTTCGAAAAAAGACAAAAATACGTGTTTTACTGTTTTTGGCCAAAAAAGAGTTAAAATAGAAATTGAAGAAAAAACCTCGATATGCGCTATAGCTCTAGTAGTAAAAATTAAGTATGTGGTAAAAATTTCATAAGGATCGGTTTAGTAGTTTTGCAGATTTTATCAACAAGACATTGAGAAATATTGTTTTGAAAAAAACACGTTTTAAGTTTTTTAAGGAAAAATCATGAAAAAAATGTTATCTGTTCTTAATTAGCGATGCATACACGAGGGTAGATTTATACACCCAAGAATTAAACACAAAAGTAATGTGCGTTTAATTCTTGAGTGTACTAATTTACCTTTGTCTCCTTTTCTTCATGACGTACATTGTATACTTTCGAAAAAAGCAAAAAAAAATCGATTTTCTGAAAATTCTAATCAGAGTAGACCCCTTAAATAATAAGTCTTTCTACAACGTTTCAGGTAAATACAGAAAAGACACCCTAAACAGTTTTTGCATTGAAAATATACGATTTTCCGTGATTCGTATTCAGGTTTTGCATAAAATTGCACATATTTTTAATTAAATGTAATAACAATCTTTTTTTCTCGGTTGATAACTCACGGGGTAAGTACAAATGATTGTGAAATTTTGTATGATGATATATCTAATCTAGATTGCGTAAAGTCAGAAGACGGTGTTCTTATGGTTTTCCCTAACGAGATGAGTATATAGAGCAAGGCGGCTGTCAAGCCAGGCGGGTTCTAAGCCACTTACCATCAGAGCAAGCGATTCCTACCTTACCGACAGCGGATTCTAATCCCGGCTAAATGTAGTTTTGCATAGGTTAAATTATTAGTGGTAATATGGTAATCTATCATACCGACACCCGCTGGCCTTGCATAATCAAAATCTACTATACCGACAATGGTTAGGTCTAGCATAAGCAAGGTTATGTGCGAATCTTCGTATGCGAGTGACAAAATCTACTCTATCGGTAGTCACAAAAGCGAGGTTAAATACGAATCTTCGATATCGATCTACGCGAGTGTCAAAATCCGCTACCGACGTGAGTTGGCGAGATCGAAGCTAGCGCCCCCATTCTCGCCGTCGGCGTCTGCGTCGTAGTTTTACTTACCTACCCAACTGTTGCTCCAACGACATATAGGGAGAGAGGTTACGGTACAACTCTCATGCGAGTTTAAGTGTTAGATCAATTATACAAAATCATTTGTGGAATACAAGAAAAAAAAACAATTTTTTGTTTATATTTTATAAGTATAAACAAATTCATTTGTTTATACTTATTTAGTTTGTCCGGCATTTTGTTTTTTTAACCAATCAGAGATCACCTTATGATCAAACTTACTTACCTCCTTACGAAAGTAAGCCCCCGCATTCTTGTTGCTCCTTGCGTCGGTGTCTACGTCTTTGAGGTTATACGACGTTAAGTTACGATTATGGAGAGGGAGTGGAAGTGGATTAATAGAAATAATTAAACAATACAAGTGTTTAAATTAAATATATGTACATTCTTTAAAATTTAATTTTCTATAAAAAAATAGTACATTAAATTACAAATACAAATGATTAAAATATTTATAAATATATTATAAAAACACTTTTATAAAAAAATTATAAATAATTGAACTTATAAAATTTGTATACAATTGAAGAAAATATTTTTTACTTTTTATTATATCGTTTAGACTTATAATTATAATATTAAAATGATATACTTCAAATTAATATTTATTCTCATCAAATAAGTACAATTTTTATGCAATTTATTACATTTTTGTAACATTATGTACAATGTAATTGCTAACATTTTTTTCATAATAATTAGGTGTACAGCACAGATAATTTTTTACTCTAAGAATCTTAGCCTGAATACTACGAACTGGTATTATAAAAATACAATACTTAAGTTTGTCGATATGGTAAAATATAATTAGAAAAACTGATGTTGACAGATCGACAGATAATTTCTTCTGTTTCATTTGTAGAGTCTAACAGTTGACGAACTACAGCAAATAAATTATCGCAAGATTTAATAAAATACGAAATTTCACCTAAATTGTTATTATTCCATAAAATATAGAAATTTTCCTTCGTTTTCTGCCGCAAATATATTTTAGAAGTAAAAATAGTATCAAAAATTTTTACTCTTGCGTAAAAAGTAATATTATTAATATTTATATTATTTTTTACACAAAATTCTTCATCATATTGTTTTTCATTTACATATACGTTAGTTTTTGTAGGTAATCCAAAAGTATAGTAATTATTTTCATTGTTATCCACGTCACCATTGAGAATAACTTTGAACTTTAAAATTCGATAGGCAATTAAAATCGTTAAAGAATTAGCCAGTTCCACATCGATTTTATTAGGTCCATGATGGAGTTTATTATGTACCCATTTCTATCTTCAAAATTAAAAATACAAAGTAATTAAACGAGGACATCTCCGTAATAAACGAATGTAAGACAATTAGAGTGCGGGTAAGGGGGCGGTGAGCGGGTCCAGGGCTGCAAGCCCAGGTGGGGGGTTGGGGGGGGCGAAGCCCCCCCCCCTTAAGAAATAATTTTAAAAATGCTATTATAAAATAAATAAAAATAAAAAAAACATGTAAGCAAATTTCTGAATCAAACAATGTTTAATTATTCATAAATATATAAAGAATTATAAAATACTGTACGTATAATTAACATTGTCGAAAGTTACATATAATTAACATTCGAATGTATAATTGAACAAACTCAAATTACATTAAATTTTTACATTTTACTCCCGCAAGTTGTATAAAAATCGATTTTTAGTCACAGTGTTATAAAAAGTACCATATTACTCCCTAAAATCCAATTTTACTCACACTGTTGCAAAAAAGATTTTCAAACTCACTCACATAGAGATCATATAGTGTTTCTGCAAGATCAATTTCAAATAAATGTATCTTATTTTTTAATAATAAACTCGTTCCGTAAACAAATAATAAATAGTGTTGGTAATATATTTCATTTAGATCCGTTTTCAAATTGGACTATAAAATAAAATGAAGGCTCGAATCTCATTTGCTTTCCAATATTTTATACTTTTTAATACTCTTGGTTGTCTTGGTATAAAATCAGGTATACAAATTTTTTTTTAATTCCATATGAATTTCATCTTTATTGCTTTTGTCAATGTAAAATGGTATGTTACTTTTATTTGGGAAAAAACAAAGTGAAAAAAGAGAGCGCGATCCTAAGAAAATTGCGTGCATGTAGTCGGGCACAAACGACTGTGCAATATCGAACTTCGGAATTCTAGCAGTAATAGATAGACCCTTTACTCCTTTGACATCACTTAGATTTTCACAATGTGCTTTATAAGCTTGTTGAATCATATTTTCTTTTGTTCTAAGAGGTGCATCTTGGAATAAATACACGTGCTTGTGCCCAGAATTCGTGTAACACGTTTCTCCCGGATTTTCACAAATTGTACAACCGTATTCCCCATTAAATCTTTTTAAATTTTGCACATCTGCTCTCGCTGGTGCGTCCAAAGTTGCAATAGGTGCAATCACTATACTTTTTCTATTTACGTTATCTCTTCTATCGTACTATTCGAATCCATTTTCACGTAAATCAATAAGTGATTCTACAAATGGTTTTAAGAAAAAAAGCATATTTGATTTTTTTTCGGCTATAATAAACCGCTGTAACGTATTGATAATTTGGTCTATGTTCTGGATGAATATTTAATATTTGTACTTGTACAAGCCAAACTGCACCGTTGGAACTTTTCGATATCGGCATACCATCTGTGTTCTATAGGAGAATCAAATCATAATCATTTTTAATTGTTGTCAATTTTAATCGTTTATACTCTGATCCACAGGTAATGTCGTGTATATAATCTTCATTAAATACTTTTGTTCATTTTTATATTTATCAATTAAATCTTTTAAGTTTCGTACTTTAAATGCATTTTTTAACAATGTCTTTAAATTATATTCTATAAATAATCATCTAATATCTTTACTTTGACAAACTTCACACATAATAATATTTTTTGTATCATTCCAATGCCCTAAATAATTAGAACAAATTTCACATACACGATGCTTGTTTACTGTTTTCATATCAAAAGGCGTTAAATTATGTAAAATTTTAAGCAATTTATATTTAGTATTCGGCAAATTATTTGTACTTGGAAGTAAAAAATTTAACATATTCAAACATTTATCTAATGCAATTTTAGTTAAAGAGTTTTCCATGTAAAATTTAAGGATTTTATATACAGTTTGACCAACTGTTACCTCTGTTAATTTATGCAGCTTTTCATGTAAGTTCTCCTCAGAATTATCTACGTCTCTATTTATCAATTCTTCAAAATCGCATTCTACAGATGAATCTTCAGGTAAATCTTCATAATCTAATGAACTCTGACGTATCTAAACTTGAATCGCTAATACTATCGTCGAGATTATCTGATTGTAAATCTTGCACATTATTCTATAATCAGTTAAGTAGTTAGGGCAAGGCGGCTGTCGAGCCAGGCGGGTTCTGAGCCACTTACCATCAGAGCATGCGATTCCTACCTTACCGACTGCGGGTTCTAATCCCTACTAAATGTAGTTTTGCATAGGTTAAATGATTGGTAGTATGGTAATCTATCATACCGACACCCGCTAGCCTTGCATAGTCAAAATCTACTATACCGACAGTGGTTAGGTCTAGCAAAAGGGAGGTTATGTATGAATCTTCATGCGCGAGTGTCAAAATCTACTATACCGGCAATGGTTAGATCTAGCATAAGCAAGGGTATGTACGAATCTTCGATATCGATCGCGAGTGACAAAATCTACTATATCGGCAGTCGCAAAAGAGAGGTTATGTACGAATCTTCGATATCGATCTACGCGAGTGTGAGAATCGGCTACCGACGTGAGTTGGCGAGATCGAAGCTAGCGCCCCCCATCCTCGTTGCTCCTTGCGTCGGCGTCGGCGTCATAGTTTTACTTACCTACCCAACTGTTGCTCCAACGACATATAGGGAGAGAGGTTATGTCACGACTCTCGTGCGAGTTTAAGTGTTAGAATGTTTGATCAATTATACAAATTCATTTGTAGAATATATAAAAAAAATCAATTTTTTTGTTTATATTTTATAAGTATAAACAAATTCATTTGTTTATACTTATTTAGTTTGTCCGGCATTTTGTTTTTTTAACCAATCAGAGATCACCTTATGATCAAACTTACTTACTTACGAAAGTAAGCCCCGGCATTCTCGTTGCTCCTTGCTTCGGTGTCTACGTCTTTGAGGTTATGCGATGTTATGTTACGATTATGGAGAGGGAGTGGAAGTGGATTAATAGTAATACCCAACTGTTGCTCCAATGACATATAGGGAGAGAGGTTTTGTTACAAATTCATTTAAAGTCAGAGAAAAAGTTTAATTATTTAAGAAAGAAAGTAAAGGAAAGGTGAAGCAGTAAAGGAAATAAATAAATGTTTGCAATTCAATAATTTTACTTTAATTATTATTTATTTATTTTCAAATAATGGTACATTAATAATATAATTGTACATATTTTTATAAGAGAAAAAAAATTAAGGAATGTGACTTTGCATTGTGTACAAAAAAAATTTTTAATGGAAACTTACATCTATTATTATTATTATAAAAATTAGGAGAGAACGCATAGTAAAGAAGTCTAATAATTAAACTAATAATATAAAAATTTGATATAATTATTTTATGTAGAAAATGTTTTGCACTCACAACAGTAGAATAAAATCTTACTTTAACTAATATTAAGTTTTGTTAAAAAATATAAATGTAAAATGTTGATATCTGATTGCCCATATAATTGACTGTAAGACCGACAAAAATATTAATTAATTTAGTTATACTACAGTCGACATAAGTAATATTTTATTAAAATGTTGATATAAAATAAAAAAAATATAAAACTATACAAATTTTATTAAGCACCCTCCAAGATATTGCATATATATTTCTCGAGTTCGTATTTTATTATGCAAGGTATCATATGCCTGCTTATTTACAAGATACACCCAACGATATACTACAGCAGCGTTTTGTGCTGCACAATTTTTGGTCCAGCCTGGTGGATGGTGACAGCAGGTTATTCCTCTTTGGAAACCTCCTCGGTGAAGAGAGAGACAGTGCACGTCATGTAAGTTAACAATACATTTAAAGAAAGATTGTAACCATCGTTTTTTCATCAATCCCTTCACGTATAGATCACTGGCTCTCTGTAGTCTTATTCTCCCTCCTTATGGGTGATTTTGTACAATATTTCAGGCACTTTGTAATATTCTATCTCTCCAGCATTCCATGAAAGTGCATGAAAATATTTTTCAAGCCAACAGTTTTCAATTTTATCGTTATAATCTAGATCCTCCCAGACATGAGGTGGTTTAAATGTTTGCACTTCTGGAACTGCGTCTGCTTGATTAAGATTATTTACTGCTACTTATTTCAATAAGCAATCTCCACCACTCTTAACCCTTTGTATGTCCATAATAAATTTGATTTTTTTTTTCGTTATTAAAAAATATAAAGTATAAAAAAGCAGAATGTTAATGAAAATAATAATAATAATATATTGTATATATATAAAACTATTAATATACATTACGAAGAAAAAAAATTTTACTGGCGCTCTGTGTCTAAGCGACAGAATTTATAGGACTCAAATCTCATCCCCACTACAATAAAAAATTACATTGATTTATAATATTCGTTTCAGATCGAGTCAAGTCGAATTGAAAAATATTAAAATGGATAGTATTATAGATGAAGTATTGCGACACATTAGTAATATAGAAAAGGCGTTCAAAATGATTAATCAAACTAGCGCATCGAGTAATATACTACAACGATGGATAAATCATTGTTCTCTTTCCCTAAAAACTTTACGTAAAATTTTGCAAATTCAACATCTTCTAGTTTCACAAAAACAGTGTATTATACACGCGATTTCAAAACTGGAATGCACTAAAGTGAAGCTGTACGCAAAGTGTAAAAAAGGTGGTGATTTGATGAAAACACCTTCTTCACGACTTAATAATCGCGTTCGTTGGATAGATATAGACAGTGCCTTTGAAAAACGAATGCATACGAGTACAGTTGCAAATTTAACGCACATTGATATCAAATCTTTTCTTAATGACGCATCCGTTTTATTTAGTAAACATGTTAAAAATATATATTAAAGAGCAATAATAATGCTTTAAAAATAAATACTGTACTTTCGTGTAAATTTAAAAAGTATGTGTTAAAAGATGGTGATCAGGAAGAAACAATAGATACAAAATATTTTACAACACCAAACGTAGAAATTTTTTCATCTACATCAAAAAAGCAGTGGTTCATAGACAATATACAAATTCCTATTTTGAAAAGTATGGAGGATTTCGAAGATCAAGATTCTGGCTGGTCATTGGATTCGATTGTTAATATTCAGATTAACATGAACAAATTTAATGCATTGCGTAGTGGAAGTTCTTACATACCTTTACCGAAATTTATACAAAATAAACGTGCTTGTGTTAACGTGCAAAATAATGATAACGAATGCTTTAAATTGGCAATATTATCAGCATTATATCCGGTTCCATACGATAACCACCCCTACAGAATAACTCACTACTTACCGTATACAAATGAGTTAAATATGAGTGGAATAGAGTTTCCAACTTCTGTGAGACAAATTCCTAAGTTTGAAAAACAAAATAGTAATATATCAGTGAATGTTTTTACTTTGGAACATAAAAATATTGTTCCTGTTTATTTGACAACTGAGAAAAAATTACATCACATAAATCTTCTTTTGATTGAACAAAAACCTGGAGATTTTGATAGTGATGAGGACGTTATTATGGATGCAAGGCAATACCATTATGTGTACATAAAAGATTTGTCTAGATTAGTCGGAAGTTCATTGTCGCGTAAAAAGAAAAAATTTTATATATGTGATCGATGTTTACACTTTTTTATTCCAAAATAAATCTTACATCTCATGAACAACATTGTAAACAAATAAACGATTGTCAAGTACGTCTTCCGAGACCTGAAAAAAATTGTATAGAGTTTAAAAATTTTAATTATAAAGAAAAAGCACCTTTTATTATTTATGCAGACTGTGAATGCTTATTACGACCTGTTCAGACACGAATAGACGAAGTCGGTGAGACATTTGAGACTATAAAAGATACAATTTCGTTTCACGAGCACGAAATGTTTAGTATCGGTTTTTTTTAAAGTGTAGCTATGACGATTCCTTGTCGACTTATAAATCTTACAGAGGTCAAAATCCAGCTCGTTGGTTTGCTGAACAATTAAAATATTTAACTGAAAAGGTTGAATATTTGTACAACCATTCTCAACCTATGGAAACACTTACACCCGAACAACTGATTAATTGTCAGGAAACTAATATTTGTTATATTTGTGAAAAGTCATAGAGGTGTTGCACATGATGATTGTAACCTAAATTATCAAGATTCACGAACTATACCAGTCGTTTTTCATAATCTTAGTGGTTATGATGCGCATTTCATTATTTCTGACGTATCTAATCATTTTCCTGGCAGTATTGATGTTCTTCCTCTAACGAAAGAGCGTTACATTTCTTTTACAAAACATGTAGAAAATAGTAGTATTAAATTTCGATTTATTGATTCATTCCGCTTTATGGCATCATCCCTCGATAAATTAGCTTCCTATTTAACTGAATATAAAATCGTACGTTCCATGTTTAACGACATCAGCGATGAAAAAATTGCACTTTTGATGAGAAAAGGAGTTTTTCCTTATGAATATCTTGACTGCTGGGAGAGATTGTCTGAAGAGAGACTACCTGCTAAAAGCAAGTTTTATAGTTCTCTCAATGATTTCACTGTATCTGATGAAGATTATGACCATGCACAACTAGTATGGAATACTTTTAATCTCAAAAATATCGGTGAATATTCGGACCTTTACATGAAAACTGATATCCTATTACTAGCTGATGTATTTGAAAATTTTCGTGAACAATGTCTAATAGCTTATGACGTGGATCCTGCACACTATTTTACAACACCTGGATTTTCATGGGATGCTATGTTGAAATACACAAAAGTAAAATTACGACTTTTAACGGATATTGATATGGTTCTATTTATTGAAAGAGGTATCAGAGGTGGATTGAGTCAATGTTCACATCGCTATGCTGCAGCAAATAATGTATACATGAAAGAAAATTATAAAGAAAATGAAGAAAATGTGTATTTAATGTATTTGGACGCTAATAATTTATACGGGTGGGCTATGACACAATCACTTCCACTTGATTGTTTTGAATGGTTTACAGATTTTGAAAATATTGACTTTTTAAGTGTAGATGATGACGCTGAGATTGGTTATATCTTAGAGGTTGATTTAGATTATCCTAACGACATTCATGACAAACATAATGACTTACCTTTCTGTCCAGTGCATACGAAACCTCCTGGATCTAAGCATGAAAAACTGTTAGCTACATTGACACATAAAAAAAATTATGTTATTCATTATCGAGCACTAAAACAAGCGATTTCACATGGACTTACTCTCACAAAAATTCATAAAGTATTAAAATTTAAGCAGAGTGCGTGGCTCAAGCCATATATAGAGTTGAATAGTAACATGAGAGCCAATGCTAAGAATGAATTTGAGAAAAATCTTTTCAAATTGATGAATAATGCTGTATACGGAAAGACTATGGAAAACGTTCGCAAACACGTTGACGTGAAACTAATGACTCGATGGAGTGGACGATATGGTGCTGAAGCTCTCATATCAAAACCTAATTTTCACAGTAGTGCTATATTTAATGAAAACTTGGTTGCTATTCAACGCAAAAAAACTAGTGTCTTTATGAATAAACCAATCTATATTGGACTTTCTGTACTCGACATATCCAAAACTCTTATATACAGCTTCCACTATGATTATATGTTAAATATGTACAAAGAAAATTGTAAACTACTTTACACTGACACTGATAGTTTAATTTATAAGGTTATTTGTGATAATTTTTATGCAGATATGAAGTCAAATATATCACGTTTCGATACTTCGGATTATGCAGTTGATAACGATTTCAAAATTCCTCTAGTGAATAGAAAAGTTGTTGGACTTATGAAAGATGAGTGCAATGGAAATATTTTAACTGAATTTATAGGATTAAGAAGCAAAATGTACTGCACTCGTGTGAATGGTAAAGATTTTATGAAAAAAATCAAGGGTATTAAGAGTGTTGTTATTAAAAAATCAATACATTTTAAAGACTACCTAAACTGTTTACAAAATTTAAGTGTAATAAAGAGAAAACAGTGTACGATTCGATCCAAATTACATAAAGTTGAAACTGTTCAACAGAAAAAGATTGCACTTTTAGTCCTTATGATGATAAAAGATATTTGATTGCAGATAGTGCAAACACATTATTGGCTTGGGGTCATTAGAAAATTAGATAAAAAAGACTATAGCATGTCTATATATTTATAATATTCAATATTATTATTATGGTATATCCATTAAGAAGTGTCGAAATCAATAAAATATTAAATTGAATTGAATTGTTGACTCGGCTTTTATCCCCACTCCACCCTGCATGCTAACTTGTTTATTAATACACTTGGAGCAAAATAAAAAATACTGGCTTAATCTACCTTTTAAATGATGAAAAAAAGGTATTCTTTAAATTTTCTGTAATATGAATAGTTTTTGAGAAAAAAAATAAAATCCATAAATTTTATGACTCGGCTTTGATCCCCACTTCACCCTACATGCTAACTTTTTTATTAATACACTTGGAGCAAAATAAAAAATACTGGCTGAATCTACCTTTTAAAAGATGAAAAAAGGTATTATTTAAATTTTCTGTACTATGAATAGTTTTTGAGAAAAAAATTAAATAAAAAAATCTATACATACATAAAAATAGTTTTTTTTTTTTTTCTCAAAAACTATTCATAGTACAAAAAATTTAAAGAATACCTTTTTTTCATCATTTAAAAGGTAGATTCAGCCAGTATTTTTTATTTTGCTCTAAGTGTATTAATAAAAAAGTTAGCATGTAGGGTGGAGTGGGGATAAAAGCCGAGTCATAAAATTTATGGATTTTATTTTTTTTCTCAAAAACTATTCATAGTACAGAAAATTTAAAGAACACCTTTTTTTCATCATTTAAAAGGTAGATTCAGCCAGTATTTATTATATTGCTCTAAGTTTATAAGTAAAAAAGTTAGCATGTAGGGAGGAGTGGGAATAAAGACCGAGTCAAGTTTTGTGAAATTTTACCAGCAAATTACTCAATTTAATATTGAATACCCATCGAACAATGTTTCTATAGTGATATATTAGTGATAATTTATACTAAGAATTGAAATTTGTACATAAAATTAATTCATCGATACTTGTACAAAAATTATAGAGGTATTTTTAAATAAAAAAATGTAACCAAAGATTTGATATAGTTTTGTTTATTTAAATAAAAAAATCATTTACAAATCATTTTTATTAATCCAACTATTATGGGTATTATCAAATCCTAACCATTTTACATATACATTATTGTAAATCAAACGAACTTACCTTAAGTGAAGTTCGATTATAATTATACGAAAGCTTCGCTCTCGAGATTATATGTATACATGTAGTATTCCTTCAATTCGCCGCCAGGTGATTCAACGGTCTATTCAGAGTTAAGAGAAAAAGTGGGGGGACTCCCATAGTCACCACACACTCTCTCCTACTCTGTTCTTCATATTTTTGAGTAATAATATATAAAAAATTGTTAAAAAATATATGGGAGGGCAGTTGGGAGGGATATAATCTCTTCGAGCGAAGCTTTCGTATAATTATAATCGAACTTCACTTAAGGTAAGTTCGTTTGATTTACAATTATACTACAAGCTTCGCTCTCGAGATTATATGTATACATGTAGTTATTTAGAGATATTTTAACAATTTTAATAAATAAATAAGTAAATAAATATTAAACATATTCAACTTTATTATAAGAAAATTTTACATACATTAGGTGAAACCATATACTTTCAACTAATAGACTACAGGAAAACATTAACCATTTAATTTCTTTTTAATAAACTTAATACAAACTGATTGTTAGAATCCAAAAATGGTCTATTATAATACTTCTGAAAACACCTAGATTTTTCAGACCACCCTGCCGTTTTTTTAATGATATCTAAGTCTGCACCCTTAAGATATGCCTTTGAGGTAGAAGCATGTCTTGTCGAATGCCCAGAGAATAAACTCACATCTACACCAGACTCCTGTAGAACTTTTTTAATCCACTTACTAACGGTCTGAGAACCTATTGATCTAAAAGGTTTATTTAACGACAATATAGCAGGAAAGGTTGATCAACACGTTTTGTTTTAGTTCGATTAATATACTCAATTATATAACTATAAAGACATAATTCTGGCCTTTCTATGCACTTTGGCAGACTTATAATCGGTTGATTAAATTCTGGACGGGAAGTTTTCACGATATCAGTTATAATTATTTCTATCTTATCATTTAAAATATAAATATTTTCCAATCAAAGTTTTGCAATAGATTGCCCTCTCTGAGCTGAACATAGCGCCAATAACATTGTAATTTTGTAAGATAATTGTTTAATGCTTAAACTTTCTTTTGGAGCTTGATTTTCTAAATAATCTAAAACTACATCTACATTCCACAAAGCAGCATATTTTGTTTTTGTAGGCCTATATCTAAAACAGCCTTTTAAACATCTTTTAATTAGTTGACTTTCCCCAATTTTGTTAGATGTAATAAAAGAAATAGCAGATCTATCTGTGTTCAAAGTCCCATAAGAATCTCCCTTTTGAAAACCTCTTGTCAAAAAACGAATAACATCCTCTTCACTAGGATTTAAGTAATCTACCATTTCCACTGAACAAAAACTAGTCCACTTTTATTAATTATGAAACCTAAGTTTTCTAACAAATTAACAGTACTCATATTATTTGATAAACAATCATCTTTCGTTGATGCTATGCATAAAATATCGTCAAGATATATAACTGATAAAAAACCTTGTGATCTTAAATATTTCATGACCGGTTTAAGAATCTTAGTAAAAACATAGGGACTAGTATTAAGGCCAAAAGGAAGGCATACAAATTTATATAAATTATCTTTGAATTTAAACTTTAGATATTTAGTGTAATTTTTATGAACAGCTACAGAAAAATAAGCATCCTGAAGATCTATAGAAACCATAAAATCTCCCTGTGATAAAAGTTTAGTCACTGTTCTAAGATCTTCTAATTTAAAATGACTCGTTTTAATAAATTTATTTAATTTCTTTAAATTAATAATAAACCTATACGAGCCATCAGCTTTAGGGATAACAAAGTAAGAAGACAAAAATTGATTTTTTTCTTTTCTACATTTAACTATTGCGCCTTTTTTTAATAAAGATTCAATCGCACTTTCAATAATTTGTTCATTATAATTCTTAATCGGTCTACTTTCATAAAATCTTTGTACAGGTCTTTTAATAAAAGGTAATCTATATCCTTCAATAACACTTAAAACAAATTTATCCTTTGTTATCTCTTGCCACGCACTATAAAAATGTTTTAATCGACCACCTATTTTATTACCTACGTTTAATTCGTGTTTCTCTGATTCCTTTTTTGATTTTGACTTTGCTGCTGATACTGATTGTTCTGACGATGATCCCTCTGATATTTTTTGAAATATAGACTTGGTTTGCCCTGTCCTTCTGTAGATGTATTGCCCATTCTGTTGTGAGAATTTTTTGTCCCCAACGGGCGCTTGAAGTTTCCCGAATTTTTATTTACCGGTGGCTTTCTGTCAGGTGTTACATCTTTAAGTAATCTATCAGCATCCTTAATTTCTTTAATTTTTGTTGGAAGGTCACTACCAAAAAGAAGAGAATCAGACTTTGATTTTTTTAAAACGTCCTGAAAAGCTTTTGAAAAACGTGGCACTATGAATGCCTTTCGAGCGTCAATTAATTGATGTTGTACATCTGCCATTAATTTTGCTGTATCTGCCAATTTTTCTAAAAACGCTTCTTAGTCAATGCCTTCTTCATCATTATTAATCATTGTAATTGCGGATCCTAACGCCGTTAAAGCCATGCTTACTGCTCTTTGTGTTTCATATCGATACTTATCCCGTCTCACAGCTTTATCATTTAATTTACCAATAAGTTGTTCATTTAATAGAGGTGCTTTAAGTTTACTTGGAACCTCGTATTTTTCTAATAATTGTTCACGGTCCTCCTTATTTATACCATTGAGCGAGTAATAATTCCAATGATTGATGAGATTAGAATGTATATCAACTCTCTTAGCTTTAGAAATGCTTGGATCCTCGCCTATTGCCAATCGAAGTGAATCACTTAATGGTTTCTCAGTGTTTGAATCTTCGACGATTGGCTGGCTTACCTTAGGTGGTAAGTCAGCTATGTTAATGATTAAATTATTTGTAACATCTAATTTATGAATTAGAACATGCAAAAAGTAGGAGAAACGTAAGAATATTAAATATGAATTTAGGAATTATTTTAAATTAAAAGACAATATATTTTTTTGTTGGGAAAAAGCCTAAGATGGCATAAAAAACCCAAACTTTATTATTTAAAAGTTATTGTACAAATCGATCTTTACACAAAGAAAAATGAAATACGCGTAACTTCACACACGCACTAAAAACCGCCCTTCATTACCAACACATGCACTCGATTGATAATAAGGTCGTAATGACCGAATGATAGATTAACACTCGTCGATCTCCGAAGGTGTTAACGAAAAGATAATGCCGGAATGGCTGATTTATTAGCCCGAAAGGCCTTCGATTTTATTTGATGCCACAAGGGCCGATTTTTATTAGACTGCCGCAAAAGCCGATTAATGAAATTGCCATAAAGGCCGATTTATGAATTTGCCGTAAAGGCCGATTTTTGAATTTGCCGTAAAGGCCGATTTTACGCACTTGCCAAACGATGTAGCTTCCTCGATAGCCGACACTCAACTGACTCGCTCTTTCGCATGCTTCCCGGTCCTACCTGTCCGCGCGCCAACCACCACCATCGCAATTACTGCCCTCTTTACGTCGCGCATTTACATCATTTCAAGATTGTTCTAAAATTGTGTAAGTTTCAAGTTTGTGACAACGGAACAGACTCCCGGCGAAAGCTGCGAAATGTATAATGCATAAACATTGACGCAGTAAATTAACATAATTATTTACATAAAGTGAAACGCACTTCTAAAAAGAAAGAAAAAGAAAAAACAATTTTTTTTTTTTAATGTCGCATGCATGCGGATGAGATAATATAACTTATGCTATGAATTTAGTCTAAGTACATGAATAGACAAAGAATCAGTTTCCGTTGGAGGGACTAATCCGTTGATTTGGTGTAATGATCACAGATCGAATGCATTGAAAATAAAACAAAATAAATAAATAAAGGCAGTGAACGCAATAAATGAACGCAAACAAGAACTCTTAATCTACACACAAACTAAGCAGAATGTCATTCTTTGATTATAGGAAGAGGACATAAACGGGTGATGTTGCGCTCATAAAGTCCAGTCGTAGTCTTCACTATGGCGACCCTGGCAATGTTGTCACTCCCAGGACGCACTTCGACGATCACACCCAGTGGCCACGTTGAACTAGTTTTTATGTCATCTAAGAGGATGACAACCGATCCAACAGTTAATTCAACAGTAGAATCTATCCATTTTTGTCGAATTTGGAGTTCGTGAAGATATTCCTTGTGCCATTTTTCCCAAAAATTCTGTTTGGCTCTGGTAATGAAATTGTAGGTGGAAAGTCGATTTTCTGGAATAGAAAGCAAAGAGGTTTCCGGTAAGACATTGAACGGTCGACCTGTTAATAAATAAGCTGGTGAAATAGCTAGGGGGTCATTGGGATCAGCCGAAAGAGCATATAAAGGTCGCGAATTTAACATTGCTTCGATTTCAATTAAAAGCGTATTAATTTGTTCATACGTAAGTAGCTGACTCTTTAAAACTCTTTTCAAATGATGTTTAAAACTTTTTACGGCTGCTTCCCAAAGACCTCCAAAATGTGGGGATAATGGCGGATTGAAATGCCATTGAATTCGTTTTGATATGGCATAGCTGATGATAGATTTACGGAAGTCTGGCGTTTCGAAGAGATTATAGATTTTTCGGAGCTCATTAGATGCCCCAACAAAATTTGTTCCGTTATCGGAATAGACATCCTCGGGAACGCCTCTACGGCTGATGAATCTGCGAAATGCCGCTAAAAAACCCTGTGTCGAAAGATCAATCGCTAGCTCAATGTGCACAGCTTTGGAAACCATACACACGAACACGCAACCGTAAGTCTTGAGAGTAGTTTTATTTCGGAATTTCTTTTCTTTAATAAGAATAGGCCCGAAAAAATCAACACCAGTTTTGCAAAAGGCCGGAGCTTCATTTATTCGTGCTTCAGGCAAATCTGCCATCTGTGCGTGACCTATTTTGGGTTTATGGCGAATGCAATCTATACAATGATGTATAATGTGTCTTACTTGATCCTTTCCATTTAAAATCCAAAATCTTTCACGAACGCAATAAAGCGTGGCTTGAATACCGGCGTGGAGGCTAGACAGATGAGCTTGTCGAATAATCATATCCGTTACGGGATGTTTACTGGGTAACAATATCGGATGTTTTTGATTATATGGGAGATCAGATCTTTTAAGACGTCCGCCTACACGAATGAGTCCCCTTTCATCAAGAAAGGGATGTAATCTGTCGAAGTTAGTGCCCCTTCTAAATGTGGCAGATTCCCCCTTGTTCATTGAAGCTTGATTCTTAGATAAGATTCGGATTTCAGAACTAAATCTTTCGTATTGAATTGCGGCAAAAATACGTAACTCCGCTTCTTGAACTTCTACGACTAAAAGAGGACTACCTCGATTGGATTTTAAATTTTTCCACCGCAAAAGATAAGCGACCGCTCTAACAAAACGTTCGAACTTTGAAAAACGCGCATAGATATTGATTTTTATAGGATTTGTTATCAAACATATACCCTGTTTCAATGCAGGTAGTTCGGATGGAATCAACTCGACCGGACGAGGCCATTCGCATTCAGGCCAAGCTAACCACTTTGGACCGGAAGTCCACAGACGGTTTTCAATAAATTCAGAAGGCAACTGCCCCCTGGAGAGAGAATCAGCCGGATTGTCCTCCGATCGAACGTGTTTCCACTCGACCTGACCTTCTAGTGTTTGAATGTTGGCGACTCTATTAGATTCAAAAGCTCTTAAAAGATGAGGAGCCTTTTTAAGCCAACACAGAACGATGGTAGAATCTGACCACAGAGTCACCTGATTCATTGGAAAATCGAATTGAGATCTAGCCTTTACATAAAGATCTTTAAGCAACGATGCTGCACAAAGCTCTAATCGTGGAATTGTAATACCCTTTAAAGGTGCAACTCTAGATTTGCTACAAGCTAATTTAATTGACACGTTTTCCAATGAATCAGTTGATCTGATATAAAGGCAAGCTCCATATCCGTGGAGGGAAGCATCGCAAAATCCGTGGATAGTGATTTTAATTGGATTTGAAATTAACACCTGTCTAGGAATAGAAATGTCCTTTAAAAATCCTAATTGATCGGTAAACAATTTCCATTTAGTGAAAATGTCTTGAGGAAGAGATTCATCCCAAGTAATTCTTGCTTTCCAACACTCTTGCATGAGAATCTTTGCGTATAAGAGTACAGGTCCCAATAACCCAAGAGGATCAAAAATCTTTGACAATTCTGAGAACAGTTTTCGTTTCGTAGCGGGGGAACTAGCATTTTCTGATGAAAGAGAATATCGTAATAGATCGTTCTGAGAATCCCAAATGATTCCAAGGGTTTTTTGGATCGGCTCCACCTTGATCATACAATCGAAATCGAAGACACTCTTGTCGATAGAACTTAGCGCAGATTCGTGATTCGAAGCCCATTGTCTAATATGGAAACCGCCACACTTTAATAATGCCATCATTTCATCCCATATGATGAGAATCTCTTCGAGTGAATCCGCACCAGAAACGAAATCGTCAACATAAAAATCACGAAGAAGACGTTCACTAGCACGAGGAAATCGGTGAGCCTCATCCCGAGCTAATTGTTGAAGCGTTCGTACAGCCAAGAACGGGGCTGGCGCGGTACCGAAAGTGACGGTGTTGAGTTGAAAGGTCCTGAGTTTACCTTGATAAAACCAAAGAATTTTTTGAAATTTCCGATCCTCGGGATGAATCCATATTTGGCGATACATTTTTTCAATGTCTACCGTGATGACGTACAAATGTTTCCGAAAACGAAGGACTTGCTCGAAAATTGTATTTTGGATGGTGGGGCCAATCATGAGTGTTTCGTTGAGCGAGATACCGGTGGAAGTTTTCGCCGAAGCGTCAAACACTACCCGAAGTTTAGTCGTGTCACTCGAATCCTTGATCACGGCATGGTGCGGTAAATAATATCCATCCTCTTCATCGTCACACAGTGACATATGACCGAGAGCGATATACTCCTCCATCACACTGGCGTAATCCGCTTTAAACCCAGGATTCGAGGTAAACTTTCGTTCGAGAGCGTATGTACGCTTCAGAGCTTGTGCTCGAGAGGTTCCTAAATTAAATTTACTGTCTCTGAAGGGCAAACGCACAACGTATCGACCCGTACTATCACGTTGAGTATGAGCGGTGTAATGTTTTTCACACGCGAGTTCGTCTCGAGATTTAGCAGGTTCATGATTAAAATCTTCAATCAGCCAAAAACGCTCAATGAGTTTATCCACTTGGGCTACATTGCAAATTGTTTGTTTCGATGAAGAGAGATTTTCATCTCCTCCGGCGATGATCCAACCCAACATAGTTTTTTGCAGAATAATCTTTGACTTCTGAGAATAAAGTTTAATTTGACCCACCGCTAAAATTGATACTGTAGTGTTTGAAGCAAGCAACAAATCCACTGGTTGAGGTAAGTGAAATTGAGGATCGGCCAATTGAAGATTCTTTGGAATATTGAATCGGTGACGAGGAAAAGTTTCGCTTGGCACGGCTGTGGCGATGTTAGGAACGATCAAAAAATTTAATTCATGTTTGACATCATTATAGATTGAATAAAAAATGATTCTCATATAGTGATTTGAAACAGTGTATAAATTATTTACCGCGCCAATATTGATTGAACAACCTTGTTTTGGTAACTTCAACGATCTAGCTAAATTTTCAGTAATCAGATTGACAGTCGAACATGAATCTAGTAAAGCGCGTGCCGTACTCAACTTTCCCTGTCTATCCCTGACCTTGACTATTGCCGTAGTCATCAATTGCGAATCTGATGGAAAAGCTACCGAAACGTATGAATATCGTGTTAGTCATGAAGTGGGATTAATTGGCGTTGAAGATTTCTCATTGCCAAGTGTAGCGTTCGGAACGTTTGACCGTTGGGAGTCTTTCTCGTTATGCAAGAGAGTGTGATGCTCTCGATTGCATTTTTTGCATCGTTTATTGCTCTTGCAGGGAAGTTGATGAACGTACAAGCAATTACGACAAAGTTTGTTCGATCTTACCAATTGCCATCGTTGTGATACAGTAGCTTGATTAAACACAGGGCATTTGTATAGATGATGAGATCCTTTACAATTCAGACAAAGGTTTGAGGCTTGAGGAGTCGAGGTCGAAGTCAACGTCGACGTTGTAACTAAAGATCGTGCGTTAATTTTAGAACTCTTGGATTGGGGCTGTGCGCTCATCTCTCCCGACCTTTTTCTACCACCACCATGACCAAGTGACGGGATCTTTTGCAATGAACGAAGTTTAAAAACTGTATTTTGAATAAAAGTATAAAATTGATCTAATGTTGGTAGTTTATTTACATCAAGAGTTTCTTCCCATTTAATCCTAGTGGTAGTAGGAAGACGTCGTTCGAGGATTCGAATAATAACTATATCTGCAACCGTAACCTCAAGTTGTTTTAACATGTGTAAATGTTGTTTGGTTTTGTCAACCAGCATCGATAAATCGGGAACGGTCGCTTTAAGAACTACTGGAAGATCAAAAATTGCATCTAAATGATCTACAACCAACATGCGCTTTTGATCGTACGAATCGAGAAGAGCTTGCCATGCCTTTGGATAATTTTCTTCGCTAGGAGGAAATTCACTAATTTTTCTCAGCGCGTCTCCGGTAAGGGCATTTTCGAGCTGAGTGTGTTTAATAAGATTGCTAATATTATTTCGAGTATGAACGAGGACCTCAAACTTATTTTTAAAAATTAACCATTGATCATGGCTGCCATCGAAAGTAGGTATATTAATTTGAGGTAATTTGGGATCCTCATGTTTTTCAGTGATAGTCACGTTATTTATACTAGTGTTGACATCTACCTGTTCAAAATCCTTAACCTCAGCCATCACTTCGAAATAGGTCGATTCGAGGTCGATAAATGACCCTAAAAGAGGATTTTCACTATCCAACAATGCTAATTCGTCGTGATATTTAAGATATTCTTTGTAGAGATATGACAGGGAAGTTGCCCGTAATTTCGCTACCGTCTTATTTAGATCTGTTTTATTTAAATATTCTTTCAAACGATTTACCTGATCCTCAAACGCAAGTCTCTTTTGAGTAAGGTAGTTAATTCGGGTTTGCCTATCGTTTGCCATTTTTAATAATTTCCTTTTAAGTAAAGCAAAAAATAAAAATGTTAATAATTTACAAGTAAATCACAATATTGATGCATTAACTTACTTTAATTAAAATTATAGACGTGGTTAAATCAAATTGAAATAATCACTTTAATTGGTGACAAAACAAATCAAATTCAAAATATTAGGTTGGTATAAAATTTAACTTTACAGTTACCTTACAGTTACGAACGTTATATGAAACACAAACAAGAGACAAACGAATCCGAATAACTCAGTTACTAGAAAACATATGCTTATGTCTACAGACATGTAAATTACGTTAATAATTAAACATAAAAATGATTCCTTATCTTTAAATCGAAGAGAAATGTCCTTTGGCCAACTGGGTGGAAGTCGTCCTTTAGCGGGAGTGACAAAAATGACGGCAATACTAAAGATGATCTCAGCAGCGATCAGATCAGTAACGATGACATTCGTTGTGTTGTTCACAGCAACTGCCTGTTCGGAGAAGCCGAACGAATTCGCGGTATCGACGCGTTGCCCGATCTCGCCGGTTGATCGCGCGTATCTGCTGGTTTTTCGTTCGTGTGTGACGAAGACGTGAAATAATAGAGGTTTTAAAACCTCACAGGAGGCACCATGTTTGAATCTTCGACGATTGGCTGGCTTACCTTAGGTGGTAAGTCAGCTATGTTAATGATTAAATTATTTGTAACATCTAATTTATGAATTAGAACATGCAAAAAGTAGGAGAAACGTAAGAATATTAAATATGAATTTAGGAATTATTTTAAATTAAAAGACAATATATTTTTTTGTTGGGAAAAAGCCTAAGATGGCATAAAAAACCCAAACTTTATTATTTAAAACTTATTGTACAAATCGATCTTTACACAAAGAAAAATGAAATACGCGTAACTTCACACACGCACTAAAAACCGCCCTTCATTACCAACACATGCACTCGATTGATAATAAGGTCGTAATGACCGAATGATAGATTAACACTCGTCGATCTCCGAAGGTGTTAACGAAAAGATAATGCCGGAATGGCTGATTTATTAGCCCGAAAGGCCTTCGATTTTATTTGATGCCACAAGGGCCGATTTTTATTAGACTGCCGCAAAAGCCGATTAATGAAATTGCCATAAAGGCCGATTTATGAATTTGCCGTAAAGGCCGATTTTTGAATTTGCCGTAAAGGCCGATTTTACGCACTTGCCAAACGATGTAGCTTTCTCGATAGCCGACACTCAACTGACTCGCTCTTTCGCATGCTTCCCGGTCCTACCTGTCCGCGCGCCAACCACCACCATCGCAATTACTGCCCTCTTTACGTCGCGAATTTACATCATTTCAAGATTGTTCTAAAATTGTGTAAGTTTCAAGTTTGTGACAACGGAACACTCAGAAAGAGCCTCATTCTCCTTATCTATAGAAAGATCCTCTTTTTTCAAATCATCATGAACAACTTGGGTATCTAGTCGTAAAAAGAAAAGAAAAAATTTTCTATCATGTCGATAAATATATGTATCTATTTATACACTTATATACAAAGGTGGAAATAACAAAGAGTTGTGTATATCTTACCGAAAAGTAAGCGTACACGAAGAAAGGTGTGTTTATCTTACCGAGAAGCAAGCGTACACAAAACAAAACAAAGCAAAATTATATTTCAAATATTAAATTTAACGTACAAATTGAAAATGTTTCTATCTCACCGCGTGGTAAGCGTAAATTTATATTATTAGCTTTGTCTATTATATTAAAAAATTAATATATACATAACCAAAAAAAAAATATTTTCAAGAAAACAGCGTATTCGTATAGTATACGCAAAATCAACATCTCTTTGTCATACGAAAGCATGACGATATGTCCTGTTGCGTTACAGGCGCTCGAGACTTTTTTTTTTTTTTTTTAATACCTGTCTGTTTCTCTGGAACCGCTTCAAAATCATCATCCGAATCTTCAGTCGACATTGACATTTCCGAATCAGATGGATCATCTCCCTTTAATTGTTTTAATTGTTCTTCAAGTTCAATCTTCTTCTTTAATAAAGAATCGTATTCCTCGTCAGCCTTTCTTTTCGGCATTGCCATTACGTATATCTATCTAATTGTTCACCCGGCGACAACGGAAGAAAGAATGAAGAACAGAGTAGGAGAGAGTGTGTGGTGACTATGGGAGTCCCCCCACTTTTTCTCTTAACTCTGAATAGACCGTTGTATCACCTGTCGGCGAATTGAAGGAATACTACATGTATACATATAATCTCGAGAGCGAAGCTTGTAGTATAATTTCCTTTCTTCTTCAAAACTTTTTCAATTAAATATATGTCTGGACACTTAGTCTTGAGAAGCTCCTCTTCATAAAATCCACCAGCAATAGGTTGTTCTTGGTAATCCTTTAAAATATACGTATACGGAACAGTGTTTTTCACTTGACTAATTGTAAATATCTCCGTAGTCCAATTTGGTGTATATCCTTTTTCAAAAATGTGTTTACTCTTACTAACTCGTATTTTATCTCCAACGCTAAATTTTGCACGTTTCATTAGAGATCTTTGAGGTTTTGCATCTTTCAATTTATTGAGTATACAGTCAACTTTTGCATCAGTAACATCTTTAGGTTTCATACCAATTGTTCTATGTATTGAATTATTATATTTAAAAATTCACTCTGGTAAAACATCTACCCATTTATAGTTACCATGAAGAGTAAAATGTTTCCACATTTTATTTTTAAGTGTACGATTAAATCGTTCACAAATCGATGCTTTAAGATTACTGTACGTAGAATATAAATTAATGTTATAATGTAGCATAATTTTCTTAAAATCTTTATTATAAAACTCCTTTCCACGGTCTGTTTGAAGATGTTTTGGAATTCTTCCTTTTCGAATCGATTTTTAATCGAATTTTAAGTATCGATTTCATAGCATTAGCAACATTTTTTCCATCTTTTTGTTTAACAGCAACTGCCCACGCATACTTGGACAGTACATCAATGACAGTCAACATATACTTGTAGCCGCGGTTTTCTCGAGCGTAAGGTATCATTTCAACGAGATCAGCCTGCCAAGTTTCGTCCAAGTCGCGTATTTCAAATTTACGACGTTGGTAATTCCGTCTGACTGGTTTGTGAAGTTCTTCAACTAACTTATGTTTTTCTGTTGCCATATTTTTTATTGCATTTTTTTATAACCTTTTTGAACTGGAAATTTATTAGTATTGGTAGAATAATTTTATGTGTATTCTTTACACTGAGAAGTAAAGCTTTTGGTTTTCTTCTTCTTCTCATCTTCCGATAAACGTTTATAGTCATTACTTTGATTTGGTCCCATATTGCTACAATTTATGTTGCGTTGAGTCTTGAATCTTACGCAAGTCCGCTTCAAATTTCATCAATTGTTTATCAATATCGTCTCTATGATTATCTACAATCAGGTCCAAATTTTGTAGCTCAGCTTTCAATTCGGATATAATTTTTCGTACACTTTGAATTTCGTTTTGTACAATCTTTTGTAAAGTGTCTAGATTGACTGCGTCATTCAATGAAGCGGGTGCAGCAACGTTACACAATCTTTTATTTTCTATATCGTACTGTCCATCGGAAGTAACTCTGTATCCAACACCAGGAGGTCCCTGCTGATTATCAAGTTTTTTAAGGTGACGTCCGAATACGTCGACACTCATTTCAAAACTAAGATCAAATCTAATGGTACTGTTTAATATATAATATTGGCCTCACGAAGTTCCTCGATAATC
Organism: Theocolax elegans; assembly: GCA_026168455.1. Lineage (NCBI taxonomy): Eukaryota > Metazoa > Arthropoda > Insecta > Hymenoptera > Cerocephalidae > Theocolax > Theocolax elegans. The sequence continues at coordinate 66,328,367 of CM047431.1, read as the reverse complement.
GATTGAATCTCATTAATATGATTCTGATTACCAGCTGATGTTTCAGCTATGAGCAGTTTCAAACGTTCTACAAGTTCATTCGGATTATCCCAATATATATAATCAGTGTAAGCGTGTTGACGAGCTATTTTGTAGGGTGGAGGTAAACGTAAACCAGTTCCTCCTTTAGATGTGTCATTACTAGAACTAGTCAATTTGGAAACGTATTGAATGAATTTCTTTGTGTTTTGTTCACGTATTGATTCATATGCTTTGTAATATTTTTTATGAGCACTATAGTCATTTTCAGTATTTCACCATAATTATCCAAGTCACTTTTTGTAATCATATACATATCTGGTTTTTTTTTTTTTTTTTTTTTATGTTATTTAACGTCGCTCTATTTATGCTGCCAGGGCTAATCAGCGACGGAGGTGAACGGTGTGTCTGTAAACAAAGCACATGTAGTTGAAACAGTGGTGCTTGTGTCCATTGGAAGATATCATCGGTCACTGTAATTAGTCTAATAATTACAGTTTCCTGTCCTCCCGATGGAACCACCGCGATCCTCTTTACATCTTCGCGTCCCTAACGTTCCCTATAGTGCAGATGCCCGTGCCTCTCATGCACCGACAAGTGCACGAAATGCACGCGCATCTGAACTGGCGTCACATTATAGTGACACGCCGAGCCACTGAGTCGCGGTGTTCGAAAAATGCACATGAAAAAATTTTCAGAGGTACACGTCTGGGATCGAACCCACGACCCTCGGTGTGAGAGTCGGGAGCTCTACCCATGAGCCACCGCGGCTCTATACATATCTGGTTCTTTCGTAAACGATAAAAAGTATCCAAATAGTCCAGGACTTGTGCACATATCTGGTTCTTTCGTAAATAATAGCTGCACAAGTCCTGGACTATTTGGATACTTTTTATCGTTTATAATAATGGTATCGCGATCAAAATGTATTAGACTATCGCCTATCATAAACGAATCTTTCAGTTTCCGCACACCATACGTTGTATCCAATTTTCTGGTTTCACCTCGTTTTATCATTGTAAGATACTTGCTTACAATATTTTTTTGTGGTGTAATATCATCAATATCAGAAGCACTATCCGCTGATATATATGAAGCGTTTTCTTGACTATCTGAATCATTGAGTGTCTCATCCGGCTCACCCTCCTCCATATCCTCTTCCTCCTTCTCCTTTTTCATTGCATATAAATGTGAAACATCCTCTTGTTTTTCAAGTTTTGGTGTAATTAACTTTCTTGATTTAAATTTGGAGGTTTCTACTAACTTTTCTAGCGGTTGTACAATGGGCTTGAAAGCTTCGATCATAGTTTGTTCAGTATTCATCTTGTTTGCTTTTAACAAGTTATATTTACGTTTTATAGCATCGCGAGCTTTCTCCATTTGACGTAATACGTCAATTTGCTGATTAAAACCTGCCATGTTGTCACTTCGAGGTCTGTTATAAAAATGTATATTTTATTACTTATGATTTACATTTATAATAAATTTATCGAATCCTTGTCTATATCTTCCTTTATCTATATCACGATCTTTGTCAATAACAAGAAAGCCATGATTATTGTTCCAACACAATGAACACAATTCTTTGAAACGTGGGTATTGCATGTCAGTAGTAACATGATCGTTATAAATATGTTTCAAATTTACATCATCTTGACGAAATATGATTAATAAATTAACGTTATCGCGTACTAAATGTTTTAGAATTTGAGCATAAGACTGACAAAGATAAAAGCAATCAACATTTTTATGTCTTCCCATACAATAAAATGCTTTAACATTATCTTGTTTTTCACAGGCTATATCATCGAATATCATTACAGAATTCGCAAGAGCCTTGTCCGGTGATACAACTAATTCATGCTCACTAAATGGTAAATATTTTACCCCCTCTATCGGCTCTATCAGTTTCTCCAAAAATTTGTATTTTGCTTGATTTAACGATTTTGAGTATACGTATATATTTTCAAATTTTAATCCATTGGGATGCACGAGAAGAGCTAGTAGAGCATTCGTTTTACCGCAGTTCGAAGGTCCACAAAACACAGCACGTATGCTATCTGGCAACAAGTCACCATGACGTTTAGCATTTTTTTTACCGTCTTGATGCGTAAATTGATCAAAGTTAATTATAGGAAGTTTGAGAGACTGTTCCTCGAAATCGTGACTGACTGAGTCAGTTATAAAAAGCTTATTTTATAGCACTATATTCAGTCGGCATCGAACTACTGATCAGTTATGATCGTTCATGAGGGTAAAGGTGTTGTCAATAAGCTTATAAATAAACTACCGTTTGAATTACACATACCAGGATACCAATACTGTGGACCCGGTACGAAACTTCAAAGACGTTTAGATCGAGGTGATCCTGGAATTAATCCGTTGGACAGTGCATGCAAGGAACACGATATCGCTTACTCTAAAAACCGTGAGGATATTAGTGCACGAAACGCTGCAGATCGCGTATTAGCTGAAAAAGCGTGGCAACGTGTACGAGCAACGGATTCCAGTATTGGTGAAAAAGCCGCTGCATTTGCTGTATCAAATATTATGAAAATGAAATCAAAATTAGGAATGGGTTTGAAGAAGAAGAAGAAAAGCAGTAGTAAAAGAAAAAGTAAAAAAAGAAAGTTGTTGACATTAAAAAAATTGATAAATACAACGCTTAAATCTACTGCACCGAATAACAATTCCAAGATACTTATAAAAAATGCATTAAAAATTGCTCGCGATAACGTAAAAAAAATTGGTGGTAAACGTAATGTCAATTTACCTCGAATTCTCCCTGTTTCAAAAGTAGGTGGTTTTTTACCAGCTCTCATTCCGATATTCGCAGGGCTTAGTGCTGTAGGTTCGTTAGCAGGAGGCGCTGCTGGAATAGCACAAGCTATTAACAGAGCAAGTGCAGCTAAAAATCAACTAGAAGAGCAAAAAAGACATAATCAACGTGTAGAAGCGTTAACACTTGGCAATGGTTTGTATCTGAAACCTCATCAAACAGGCTACGGTATAATTTTAAAATGTCAAAAGAAAAGAAAATCCAAAGGTGTGTCTAAAAAAAAAGAGAGGGTCAAAAAAAAAAATTTTCATTTCTGTAAAACTACCTCGACGACCATTGACGGATTTAGATATAAATAAGTATGCAAAAAAATTACAAATTCTAAATTTTCGAGGAGTATTTATGAGAAACGCATTACCACGTGGTGGTCCATTGTCTATAGAATCTGCAGTAATAAATCTTGATGATAATACTGGTCCTGGCACGCACTGGGTGGCCTATCGAAAAAATGGTAAAAATGTCTTTTATTTCGACAGTTTTGGGGATTTAAGACCACCGATAGATCTCATAACTTACTTAAAAGTTAATAACATCAAGTACAATTACAAAAGATACCAACAATTCAATACATTTGTATGTGGACATCTTTGTTTAAAATTTTTGTGTGATTTGTTAAACACATCAAATAATTTTCTTTTGAAAAAACATATATAAATCAGTGATATTTATGAATAGCTTTAGTTCCATATAAACTTTCACAATGGTTGAATCTTTGACACTTAGCTTGTCAGGCAATACATCAGTGCTAGAAACGCACTATTTTCCTCCTATAGAACTCAATCGTGATAAAAATTACGTTTTGGGTTTGGTTGAGTTACTGACATTTAATTCTATTCCAAATATTGACATTGGTCATAATAAATTTTATGTTGGTGACGAAGTAATTGAGCTACCAACTGGTAGCTATGAGATTGAAGATATAGAAAAAGTTTTACAAGAAAATCTAAAGTATAAGGGAATCAAACTCAGTATCAAACCTAATAATAATACTTTACGTAGTTTGATTACTTGCAGTCATCAAGTAAATTTTGAACCTGTAGATTCGATTGGTCGCTTGCTAGGTTTCACTCAACGTCTCTTACCACCGTATAAAAATCATGTTTCCGATCTACCAGTCGCCATTCTTAAAGTGAATGCATTACGTGTCGAATGTAATGTAACAACTGGAGCATACATAAATCAAAGAAAGGTTCACACCATTCATGAGTTTTTTCCTGCTGTGCCACCTGGTTACAAAATAATCGAAGTGCCTAAACAAATAATATATTTGCCAGTATCTGTTAACCTCATAGATCATTTACAATTACGAATAGTTGATCAAGACGGAGATTTGGTGAATCTACGCGGTGAAATTATAACTGTTCGTCTACACGTGAAAAAAATATCATAATGGGTATTGTATTTAATGTTAAAACTGGCTCCGGATATAACACTCCACCATGTCGTCGGACGATCAGTCATCGACAAAACGTCAAAGGACTAACACGACAGAACATCCAGTTTCTGAAAAGCATAGGTCTCAACACCGTCGCAAACAAAAGTTGCATAGGAAAGAAAAAGCGCGTACAGAGCAAGAGAAAATAACTTGTTTATTTGTTTGTTGTTGTCACTTTACTCCAAAACATAATGGAAGATATTCTTAGCGTTCAAGCACCAGTGATTTTTGAAGAGTCTATCGCTCACTATGAGATTCACGCACATCAACCCTACACATCACAGTCTTTCAACAACAGTGATGAAATTCGTATAGCAGTTCAACATCAAGATTTATGTCTGTTGCCATCGAAAAGTTCATTACACATTTGTGGAAAACTTTCATCTTCAAACAATACTGCACTTTATAGTACTAGACTCATAAACAATGCTATATGTCACTTATTCGAAGAAATTAGATATGAAATTAATGCTATAGAAATTGACAGATGTAAAAATGTGGGATTAACCAGTCTCATGAAAGGTTACGTATCCTACAATCACAATCAAAGCAAAACTTTGGAAAATGCTGGTTGGCTCGATGTTGAAGAGACAAAATCTATATCTGACGCGACCGGCAATTTTGATGTATCGATACCGCTTTCCATGGTATTGGGATTCGCTGAAGATTATCGCAAAATTGTGGTGAACGTAAAGCATGAGCTCATACTTACAAGATCTCGAAACGATTTGAACGCCATTCGACAAGCTACTGTAAAAGTCGGTGATCAAGAAAAGTACGAAGACTTTAAAATAGAAATTACTCGAATAGAGTGGCTTATGCCCTATGTTGTTCTGTCGGACAGACGTAAAATACAACTATTTAACTACATACAGAAGGATATACCTATTGCTATGAGTTTTCGATCGTGGGAACTATTTGAATATCCGATGCTTCCCACGACATCGAGACACGTTTGGACGGTCAAGACATCGAATCAATTGGAAAAACCAAGATTTGTCATTTTAGCCTTCCAAACTAAGCGAAAAGGATCCAGAGAACGTAATGCAAGCCGATTCGATCATTGTAACATTCAAAACGTTAAACTTTTCTTAAACTCTCAGTATTATCCTTATGGAAACTTAAATCTTGATGTGACGCGTAATCAGTTTGCTCTATTATACGATATGTATGTACAGTTTCAAAGTACATACTACAACAATAATAACAACGGGACAATGTTGGATCCATTATTAAGCAGAAACGACTTCATTAATCGTATACCGCTTATAGTGATTGATTGTTCGAAGCAAAACGAGTTCATAAAACAAGCTGCTGTAGACGTACGCAGTGAATTTGAAGCCAAACAAAACGTACTAGCAGAAACTACTGCGTACTGCTTAATTCTACATGATCGTATAGTTAAATATAATCCAATCAGTGGTGATGTAAAAAAAATTGTATAATCATTTGTATTTTTAATTTAATGTACTATTTTTTGTAAGAAAACTAAATTTTAAAGAATATACATATATTTAATTTAAATACTTGTATTGTTTAATTATTTCTATTAATCCACTTCCACTCCCTCTCCATAATCGTAACATAACATCGCATAACCTCAAAGACGTAGACACCGAAGCAAGGAGCAACGAGAATGCCGGGGCTTACTTTCGTAAGTAAGTAAGTTTGATCATAAGGTGATCTCTGATTGGTTAAAAAAACAAAATGCCGGACAAACTAAATAAGTATAAACAAATGAATTTGTTTATACTTATAAAATATAAACAAAAAAATTGATTTTTTTTATGCATTCTACAAATGAATTTGTATAATTGATCAAACATTCTAACACTTAAACTCGCACGAGAGTAGTGACATAACCTCTCTCTCTATATATCGTTGGAGCAACAGTTGGGTAGGTAAGTAAAACTATGACGCAGACGCAGACGCAGACGCCGACGCCGACGCAAGGAGCAACGAGGATGGGGGGCGCTAGCTTCGATGTCGCCAACTCACGTCGGTAGCCGATTCTCACACTCGCGTTGTTCGATATCGAAGATTCGTACATAACCTCTCTTTTGCGACTGCCGATATAGTAGATTTTGTCACTCGCGATCGATATCGAAGATTCGTACATAACCTCTCTTTTGCGACTGCCGATATAGTAGATTTTGTCACTCGCGATCGATATCGAAGATTCGTACATAACCATGCTTATGCTAGATCTAACCATTGCCGGTATAGTAGATTTTGACACTCGCGCATGAAGATTCATACATAACCTCCCTTTTGCTAGACCTAACCACTGTCGGTATAGTAGATTTTGACTATGCAAGGCTAGCGGGTGTCGGTATGATAGATTACCATACTACCAATCATTTAACCTATGCAAAACTACATTTAGCAGGGATTAGAACCCGCAGTCGGTAAAGTAGGAATCGCATGCTCTGATGGTAAGTGGCTCAGAACCCGCCTGGCTCGACAGCCGCCTTGCCCTAACTACTCAGTTAAACAATATATTAATTGAATAATAATTTCGTAATATTGCGTACAATTAAACTCGCTAATAAGTAGCTAAAGTATAAAGCTAAGTAATAAAGATTACAGTCATTGTTACTCGTATTGTATATGTTTGTATTAATAAAATAATTTTTACCTGAATTTCCATGTAGTCATCAACTAAATTGCACTGTTCTCTTATTTGATTTTGATTCTGCGCACGAAACTGCCAGCGACGAAGGGTACTTATAGGTACCATAACGTACTCATTTTCATTAAATAAATAATTCTTATACCCACTCATTTTTATTAACTACAAATTAATAAAATTAATCATTTTTAAAAAATCTAATATTTATAATTTTATGCAGACAATGAAATACATATTAAAAATTACACACGTTAATAAATTTAGATAGTCGAATTTACATTTTGATATCAGCGCTCTGCTACGGCATTTGTTTGATTCATAACCTACAGATATAATACGCACAGATTACAAATCTAAGTCATATCAAAGTTTTATATACGAAAAAACAAGGCACTACATAAAGAGAATGGATATGCAGTATCTTATTAAATGCGAGGATTCATCTTATTGCCTTTTGTATAAACGTTCAATTCTAAATGGATCAAAACAAAAATTTATAAAAGAAGGAATGGACGTGAATTTTTATTGGCCTGAAGATTCTAATTCGCAAAAGAAATATCGAGGCTGCATAATTAAAGAATCTTGTAAGAAATATTACGCACACACACACGCACAAATACACACACACATTTACAATATATTTATATTAATCAATTACTTAAATACAATTCTCATACGTAAAAATTTTGAAATTAACAGTTGATGAAGAGGCATTGATTTCTATGACGGATATTCTTGTAAAAAACAATAAGACTATTAATGCAAACAAAGTGAAGCAAAAAAGTAACCTGAAGAAGAATGATGTAAACATAACCTCTCATAGCAACAAAAAAATAGTATATTGTTTGGCCACTACTATCAATTTATTATTTACAGTTATAACTATTGTACGTAATAATTTTTAGAAAGAGTCGTTAAAAAGACGAGCTGATAAGATAATGGAAAATGATATTTTTAAAAATGTTCTACTCGAAACCGACAGTCAACTACCTGCAATAATGCCACTAACATCAGATGTAGTTAATCAACATTGCAAATCCTTGATAAAATCCAACCAAAATGTTTTCTCTAAAGACAACATACGTAATGTTCAAATGCAACTGGATTCTTGTTTAAGTCACCTGATGACTGTTCAGAAGTCGTTAACAGCAGCGAATAAGGTAAACTATAATTTATTATTAAAATTAAATCTTTGAATTATTAACTTATTCATTATATTGTCGCGTCCCGACGAAAATTATATTATTATTTTTCGTAAAAAGTACTGTGTAGTTTAGAATAAAAATACGGCGTAGAAGACGAACAAAATAAGGTTGATAAAGAATGATTCTAAGTAAATGCAGTAATATAAAAATTAATTTATAGAACTAAGGAACAGATTATTTTACGAGTGTTTCAAACGAAACAGATACTGATAAGTAGAGTTGAAGATATTATTCGAAGCCAATATGCATATAAGCGAGATCGCCGATAGTGAGATCGAAACGAAGGGTTACGCAAGAGTTTTTTTGTACTGCACTATAAAATCAATGCTCGGAGAAGAACCGGCAATGGGAAACATCGACTAGAAAATTCGAGCATTAGAAGGACGTAATAAATTAAGCCGTTCTTTGGGTAACGTCGCAGTAATAAAAGGGGGACAGCTAATTCTCCGAATTAACAACGGAACGATACAGAAAATGCATGGGATTCGATAATTTTTAATCAAGCACATTTAACGGTCCAATCGGGTGCGAGCACAGAAAAATCGAGAACTATATGCACTTAATAATGCATTCGTATTTGTTCATCCCGGCCGGGAAACAAAATCTAAAATTTTGAAAAATTCACGTTTTGGCCGTTTACATGTGTGAATATACACACAAAAATGCATTTGTAATTGATCATCTCGGCCAAGGAACGAAATCTAAGATATTGAAAAATTCACTTCTGGCCGTTTATATCTGTGAATATACATATAAAAATGCATTTGTAATTGATCATCTCGGCCGGGGAACGAAATTTAAAATATTGAAAAAATAGACGTTATGGCCGGTTATATGTGTGATTGTGCACATAAAAATGCATTTGTAATTGATCATCTCGGCCTGGGACCGAAATCTTAAATTTTGAAAAATTCACTTCTGGCCGTTTATATGTGTGAATATACACATAAAAATGCATTTGTATTTGTTCATTTCGGCCGGGGAACTAAATCTAAAATTTTGAAAAAATAGACGTTTTGACGTTTATATGTATGATTATGCACATTAAAATACATTTGTAATTGATCATCTCGGCCTGGGACCGAAATCTAAAATTTTGAAAAATTCACTTCTGGTCGTTTATATGTGTGAATATACACATAAAAATGCATTTGTATTTGATTAACCCGGGCGAGGAAGGAAATATTAGATATTGAAAAAATGCACGTTTAGGCCGTTTATATGTGTGATTATGCACATAAAAATGCATTTGTAATTAATCATCCCGGCCGGGGAACGAAATCTAAAATTTTGAAAAATTCACATCTGGCCGTATATATGTGTGAATATACACATAAAAATTTGTATTTGATCATCTCGGCCGGGGAACGAAATCGAAAACTTTGAAAAATTCACTTCGGGCCGTATATATGTGTGAATATACACATAAAAATGCACTTGTATTTGATCATCCCGGCCGGGGATCGAAATCTTAAATTTTGAAAAATTCACTTCTGGCCGTTTATATGTGTGAATATACACATAAAAATGCATTTGTATTTGTTCATTTCGGCCGGGGAACTAAATCTAAAATTTTGAAAAAATAGACGTTTTGACGTTTATATGTATGATTATGCACATTAAAATACATTTGTAATTGATCATCTCGGCCTGGGACCGAAATCTAAAATTTTGAAAAATTCACTTCTGGTCGTTTATATGTGTGAATATACACATAAAAATGCATTTGTATTTGATTAACCCGGGCGAGGAAGGAAATATTAGATATTGAAAAAATGCACGTTTAGGCCGTTTATATGTGTGATTATGCACATAAAAATGCATTTGTAATTAATCATCCCGGCCGGGGAACGAAATCTAAAATTTTGAAAAATTCACATCTGGCCGTATATATGTGTGAATATACACATAAAAATTTGTATTTGATCATCTCGGCCGGGGAACGAAATCGAAAACTTTGAAAAATTCACTTCGGGCCGTATATATGTGTGAATATACACATAAAAATGCACTTGTATTTGATCATCCCGGCCGGGGATCGAAATCTTAAATTTTGAAAAATTCACTTCTGGCCGTTTATATGTGTGAATATACACATAAAAATGCATTTGTATTTGTTCATTTCGGCCGGGGAACTAAATCTAAAATTTTGAAAAAATAGACGTTTTGACGTTTATATGTGTGATTATGCACATAAAAATACATTTGTAATTGATCATCTCGGCCTGGGACCGAAATCTAAAATTTTGAAAAATTCACTTCTGGTCGTTTATATGTGTGAATATACACATAAAAAATGCATTTGTATTTGATCATCTCGTCCGGGACACGCAATCGAAAATTTTGAAAAATTCACTTCGGGCCGTTTATATGTGTGAATATACACATAAAAATGCACTTGTATTTGATCATCCTGGCCGGGGATCGAAATCTTAAATTTTGAAAAATTTCACTTCTGGCGTTTATATGTGTGAATATACACATAAAAATGCATTTGTATTTGTTCATTACGGCCGGGGAACTAAATCTAAAATTTTGAAAAATAGACGTTTTGGCCGTTTATATTGTGGATTATGCACATAAAATTGCATTTGTAATTGATCATCTCGGCCTGGGACCGAAATCTTAAATTTTGAAAAATTCACTTCTGGTCGTTTATATGTGTGAATATACACATAAAAATGCATTTGTATTTGATCATCTCGTCCGGGACACGCAATCGAAAATTTTGAAAAATTCACATCTGGCCGTATATAGTGTGAATATACACATAAAAATGCACTTGTATTTGATCATCCTGGCCGGGGATCGAAATCTTAAATTTTGAAAAATTCACTTCTGGCCGTTTATATGTGTGAATATACACATAAAAATGCATTTGTATTTGTTCATTACGGCCGGGGAACTAAATCTAAAATTTTGAAAAAATAGACGTTTTGGCCGTTTATATGTGTGATTATGCACATAAAATTGCATTTGTAATTGATCATCTTGGCGGGGACCGAAATCTAAAATTTTGAAAAATTCACTTCTGGTCGTTTATATGTGTGAATATACACATAAAAATGCATTTGTATTTGATTAACCCGGGCGAGGAAGGAAATATTAGATATTGAAAAAATGCACGTTTAGGCCGTTTATATGTGTGATTATGCACATAAAAATGCATTTGTAATTAATCATCCCGGCCGGGGAACGAAATCTAAAATTTTGAAAAATTCACATCTGGCCGTATATATGTGTGAATATACACATAAAAATTTGTATTTGATCATCTCGGCCGGGGAACGAAATCGAAAACTTTGAAAAATTCACTTCGGGCCGTATATATGTGTGAATATACACATAAAAATGCACTTGTATTTGATCATCCCGGCCGGGGATCGAAATCTTAAATTTTGAAAAATTCACTTCTGGCCGTTTATATGTGTGAATATACACATAAAAATGCATTTGTATTTGTTCATTTCGGCCGGGGAACTAAATCTAAAATTTTGAAAAAATAGACGTTTTGACGTTTATATGTGTGATTATGCACATAAAAATACATTTGTAATTGATCATCTCGGCCTGGGACCGAAATCTAAAATTTTGAAAAATTCACTTCTGGTCGTTTATATGTGAATATACACATAAAAATGCATTTGTATTTGATCATCTCGTCCGGGACACGCAATCGAAAATTTTGAAAAATTCACTTCGGGCCGTTTATATGTGAATATACACATAAAAATGCACTTGTATTTGATCATCCTGGCCGGGGATCGAAATCTTAAATTTTGAAAAATTCACTTCTGGCCGTTTATATGTGTGAATATACACATAAAAATGCATTTGTATTTGTTCATTACGGCCGGGGAACTAAATCTAAAATTTTGAAAAAATAGACGTTTTGGCCGTTTATATGTGTGATTATGCACATAAAATTGCATTTGTAATTGATCATCTTGGCGGGGAACGAAATCTAAAATTTGAAAAATTCACTTCTGGTCGTTTATATGTGTGAATATACACAAAAAAATACATTTGTATTTGATTAACCCGGGCGAGGAAGGAAATCTTAGATATTGAAAAAATGCACGTTTAGGCCGTTTATATGTGTGAATAAACACATAAAAATGTATTTGTATTTGTTCATTACGGCCGGGGAACGAAATCTAAAATTTTGAAAAATTCACTTCTGGCCCTTTATTTGTGTGAATATACACATAAAAATGCAATTGTAATTGATCATCTCGGCCTGGGACCGAAATCTAAAATTTTGAAAAATTCACTTCTGGTCGTTTATATGTGTGAATATACACATAAAAATGCATTTGTATTTGATCATCTCGTCCGGGACACGAAATCGAAAATTTTGAAAAATTCACTTCTGGTCGTTTATATGTGTGAATATACACATAAAAATGCATTTGTATTTGATCATCTCGTCCGGGACACGAAATCGAAAACTTTGAAAAATTCAATTCTGGTCGTTTATATGTGTGAATATACACATAAAAATGCATTTGTATTTGATCATCTCGTCCGGGACACGAAATCGAAAACTTTGAAAAATTCAATTCGGGCCGTTTATATGTGTGAATATACACATAAAAATGCATTTGTATTTGATCATCTCGTCCGAGACACGAAATTTTAAATATTGAAAAAATAGACGTTTTGACGTTTATATGTGTGATTATGCACATAAAAATGCAATTGTAATTGATCATCTCGGCCTGGGACCGAAATCGAAAACTTTGAAAAATTCAATTCTGGTCGTTTATATGTGTGAATATACACATAAAAATGCATTTGTATTTGATCATCTCGTCCGGGACACGAAATCGAAAACTTTGAAAAATTCAATTCGGGCCGTTTATATGTGTGAATATACACATAAAAATGCATTTGTATTTGATCATCTCGTCCGAGACACGAAATTTTAAATATTGAAAAAATAGACGTTTTGGCCGTTTATGTGTGATTATGCACATAAAAATGCAATTGTAATTGATCATCTCGGCCTGGGACCGAAATCTAAAATTTTGAAAAATTCACTTCTGGTCGTTTATATGTGTGAATATACACATAAAAATGCATTTGTATTTGATCATCTCGTCCGGGACACGAAAATCGAAATTTTGAAAAATTCACTTCTGGTCGTTTATATGTGTGAATATACACATAAAAATGCATTTGTATTTGATCATCTCGTCCGGGACACGAAATCGAAAACTTTGAAAAATTCACTTCGGGCCGTTTATATGTGTGAATATACACATAAAAATGCATTTGTGTTTGATCATCTCGTCCGGGACACGAAATTTTAAATATTGAAAAATAGACGTTTTGGCCGTTTATATGTGTGATTATGCACATAAAAATGCATTTGTATTTGATCATCCCGGCCGGGGATCGAAATCTAAAATTTTGAAAAATTCACTTCTGGCCATTTACATGTGTGAATATGCACATAAATATGCATTTGTAATTGATCATACCGGCCGGGGAACGAAATCTACAATTTTGAAAAATTCACTTCTGGTCGTTGTTTATATATGTGAATATACACATAAAAATGCATTTGTATTTGATCATCTCGTCCGGGACACGAAATTTTAAATATTGAAAAAATAGACGTTTTGGCCGTTTATATGTGTGATTATGCACATAAAAATGCATTTGTAATTAATCATCCCGGCCGGGGAACGAAATCTAAAATTTTGAAAAATTCACTTCTGGTCGTTTATATATGTGAATATACACATAAAAATGCATTTGTATTTGATCATCTCGTCCGGGACACGAAATTTTAAATATTGAAAAAATAGACGTTTTGGCCGTTTATATGTGTGATTATGCACATAAAAATGCATTTGTAATTGATCATCTCGGCCTGGGACCGAAATCTAAAATTTTGAAAAATTCACTTCTGGTCGTTTATATGTGTGAATATACACAAAAAAATACATTTGTATTTGAATAACCCGGGCGAGGAAGGAAATCTTAGATATTGAAAAAATGCACGTTTAGGCCGTTTATATGTGTGATTATGCACATAAAAATGCATTTGTAATTAATCATCCCGGCCGGGGAACGAAATCTAAAATTTTGAAAAATTCACTTCTGGCCGCTTATATGTGTGAATATACTGTAACAATGAGACTCATTTGCTACAAATTAAAAAAAGGAACGGGCGTCAGGTCTTGAACCCGAGCCCCTTCGGATCCGAAGGCGTTCACGCTACCACTGCGCTACGCCCGCAATTGGTCGTAGCTGTACTTTTCCATGTCTTCTGCCTACCGATACGCGCGCCATATGCCAAGTGCCGATTCTTGCGCTGGCCGCGTCGGTACTACAGAGCCCTAAGTGACGGGGATCTGTACTCATTCAGATCCACCACGTCACAATACACATAAAAATTTGTATTTGATCATCTCGGCCGGGGAACGAAATCGAAAACTTTGAAAAATTCACTTCGGGCCGTTTATATGTGTGAATATACACATAAAAATGCACTTGTATTTGATCATCCCGGCCGGGGATCGAAGTCTTAAATATTGAAAAAATAGACGTTTTGGCCGTTTATATGTGTGAATATACACATAAAAATGCATTTGTATTTGTTCATTACGGCCGGGGAACTAAATCTAAAATTTTGAAAAAATAGACGTTTTGGCCGTTTATATGTGTGATTATGCACATAAAAATGCATTTGTAATTGATCATCTCGGCGGGGAACGAAATCTAAAATTTTGAAAAATTCACTTTTGGTCGTTTATATGAGAGAATATACACAAAAAATACATTTGTATTTGATTAACCCGGGCGAGGAAGGAAATCTTAGATATTGAAAAAATGCACGTTTAGGCCGTTTATATGTGTGATTATGCACATAAAAATGCATTTGTAATTAATCATCCCGGCCGGGGAACGAAATCTAAAATTTTGAAAAATTCACTTCTGGCCGTTTATATGTGTGAATACACATAAAAATTTGTATTTGATCATCTCGGCCGGGGAACGAAATCGAAAACTTTGAAAAATTCACTTCGGGCCGTTTATATGTGTGAATATACACATAAAAATGCATTTGTAATTAATCATCCCGGCCGGGGAACGAAATCTAAAATTTTGAAAAATTCACTTCTGGCCGTTTATATGTGTGAATATACACATAAAAATGCATTTGTATTTGATCATCCCGGCCGGGGAACGAAATCGAAAACTTTGAAAAATTCACTTCGGGCCGTTTATATGTGTGAATATACACATAAAAATGCACTTGTATTTGATCATCCCGGCCGGGGATCGAAATCTTAAATTTTGAAAAATTCACTTCTGGCCGTTTATATGTGTGAATACACATAAAAATGCATTTGTATTGTTCATTACGGCCGGGGAACTAAATCTAAAATTTTGAAAAAATAGACGTTTTGGCCGTTTATATGTGTGATTATGCACATAAAAATGCATTTGTAATTGATCATCTCGGCCTGGGACCGAAATCTAAAATTTTGAAAAATTCACTTCTGGTCGTTTATATGTGTGAATATACACAAAAAAATACATTTGTATTTGATTAACCCGGGCGAGGAAGGAAATCTTAGATATTGAAAAAATGCACGTTTAGGCCGTTTATATGTGTGATTATGCACATAAAAATGCATTTGTAATTAATCATCCCGGCCGGGGAACGAAATCTAAAATTTTGAAAAATTCACTTCTGGCCGTTTATATGTGTGAATATACACATAAAAATTTGTATTTGATCATCTCGGCCGGGGAACGAAATCTAAAATTTTGAAAAAATAGACGTTTTGGCCGTTTATATGTGTGATTATGCACATAAAAATGCATTTGTAATTGATCATCTCGGCCTGGGACCGAAATCTAAAATTTTGAAAAATTCACTTCTGGTCGTTTATATGTGTGAATATACACATAAAAATGCATTTGTATTGTTCATCCCGGCCGGGGAACGAAATCGAAAATTTTGAAAAATTCACTTCTGGCCGTTTATATGTGTGATATACACATAAAAATGCATTTGTATTTGATCATCTCGGCCGGGACACGAAATTTTAAATATTGAAAAAATAGACGTTTTGGCCGTTTATATGTGTGATTATGCACATAAAAATGCATTTGTAATTGATCATCTCGGCCTGGGACCGAAATCTAAAATTTTGAAAAATTCACTTCTGGCCGTTTATATGTGTGATTATGCACATAAAAATGCATTTGTAATTAATCATCCCGGCCGGGGAACGAAATCGAAAACTTTGAAAAATTCACTTCTGGCCGTTTATATGTGAATATACACATAAAAATGCATTTGTATTTGATCATCTCGGCCGGGACACGAAATTTTAAATATTGAAAAAATAGACGTTTTGGCCGTTTATATGTGTGATTATGCACATAAAAATGCATTTGTAATTGATCATCTCGGCCTGGGACCGAAATCTAAAATTTTGAAAAATTCACTTCTGGTCGTTTATATGTGTGAATATACACAAAAAAATACATTTGTATTTGATTAACCCGGGCGAGGAAGGAAATCTTAGATATTGAAAAAATGCACGTTTAGGCCGTTTATATGTGTGATTATGCACATAAAAATGCATTTGTAATTAATCATCCCGGCCGGGGAACGAAATCTAAAATTTTGAAAAATTCACTTCTGGCCGTTTATATGTGTGAATATACACAAAAATGCATTTGTATTGATCATCTCGGCGGGGAACGAAATCTAAAATTTTGAAAAATTCACTTCTGGCCGTTTATATGTGTGAATATACACATAAAAATGCATTTGTATTTGATCATCCCGGCCGGGGAACGAAATCGAAAATTTTGAAAAATTCACTTCGGGCCGTTTATATGTGTGAATATACACATAAAAATGCATTTGTATTTGATCATCTCGGCCGGGACACGAAATTTTAAATATTGAAAAAAGACGTTTTGGCCGTTTAAATGTGTGATTAGGCACATAAAAATGCATTTGTAATTGATCATATCGGCCTGGGACCGAAATCTAAAATTTTGAAAAATTCACTTCTGGTCGTTTATATGAGAGAATATACATAAAAAAATACATTTGTATTTGATTAACCCGGGCGGGGAAGGAAATCTTAGATATTGAAAAAATGCACGTTTTTAGGACGTTTATATGTGTGAATATACACATAAAAATGCATTTTGTATTGTTCATCCCGGCCGGGGGAACGAAATCGAAAATTTTGAAAAATTCACTTCTGGCCGTTTTTATGTGTGAATATACACATAAAAATGCATTTGTATTTGATCATCTCGGCCGGGGAACGAAATTAAAATATTGAAAAAATAGACGTTTTGGCCGTTTATATGTGTGATTAGGCACATAAAATGCATTTGTATTTGATCATCCCGGCCGGGGATCAAAATCTAATATTTTGAAAAATTCACTTCTGGTCCACTTATATGTGTGAATATACACATAAAATGCATTTGTAATTGATCATCTCGGCCGGGACATGAAATTTTAACTATTGAAAAAATAGACGTTTTGGCCGTTTAAATGTGTGATTAGGCACATAAAAATGATTTGTAATTAATCATCCCGGCCGGCGAACGAAATCTAAAATTTTGAAAAATTCACTTCTGGCCGTTTATATGTGTGAATATACACGAAAAAAATGCATTTGTATTTGATTCATCCCGGCGGGGATCAAATCTAGATATTTGAAAAAATTCACTTTTAGGCCTTTATATGTGTGAATATACATATAAAATGCATTTGTATTTAATCTTCCCAGCCACGGGAACGAAATCTAAAATTTTAAAAAATTCACGTTTTGGCTGTTTATATGTGTGAATATACACATAAAAATGCATTTGTAATTAATCATCCCGGCCGGGGAACGAAATCTAAAATTTTGAAAAATTCACTTCTGGGCCGTTTATATGTGTGAATATACACATAAAAATGCATTTGTAATTGATCATCTCGGCCGGGACATGAAATTTTAAATATTGAAAAAATAGACGTTTTGGCCGTTTATATGTGTGATTAGGCACATAAAAATGCATTTGTAATTAATCATCCCGGCCTGGCGAACGAATCTAAAATTTTGAAAAATTCACTTCTGGCCGTTTATATGTGTGAATTACACGTAAAAATGCATTTGTATTTGATCATCCCGGCCGGGATCAAATCTAATATTTTGAAAAATTCACTTCTGGTCATTTATATGGGTGAATATACATATAAAAATGCATTTGTATTTTAATCTTCCCAGCCACGGAACGAAATCTAAAATTTTAAAAAATTCACGTTTGGCTGTTTATATGTGTGAATATACACATAAAAATGCATTGTAATTAATCATCCTGGCCGGGGAACGAAATCTAAAATTTTTGAAAAATTCACTTCTGGCCGTTTATATGTGTGAATATACACGTAAAAATGCATTTGTATTGATCATCTCGGCCGGGGAACGAAATCGAAAACTTTGATAAATTCACTTCGGGCCAATTATATGTGTGAATATACGCATAAAAATGCAACTTGTATTTGATCATCACGGCCGGGGATCGAAATCTAAAATTTGAAAAATTCACTTTGGTCCATTTATATGTGTGAATATACACATAAAAATGCATTTGTAATTGATCATCTCGGCCAGGGAACGAAATTTAAAATATTGAAAAAATAGACGTTTTGGCCGTTTATATGTGTGATTATGCACATAAAAATGCATTTGTATTTGATCATCCCGGCCGGGGATCAAAATCTAATATTTTGAAAAATTCATATCTGGCTGTTTATATGTGTGAATATACACATAAAAATGCATTTGTAATTAATCATCCCGGCCGGGGAACGAAATCTAAAATTTTGAAAAATTCACTTTTGGCCGTTTATATGTGTGAATATACACGTAAAAATGCATTTGTATTTGATCATCTCGGCCGGGGAACGAAATCGAAAACTTTGAAAAATTCACTTCGGGCCAATTATATGTGTGAATACACATAAAAATGCACTTGTATTTGATCATCCCGGCCGGGGATCAAAATCTAATATTTTGAAAAATTCATTTCTGGCCGTTTATATGTGTTATACACATAAAAATGCATTTGTATTTGATCATCTCGGCCGGGACACGAAATTTTAAATATTGAAAAAATAGACGTTTTGGCCGTTTATATGTGTGATTATGCACATAAAAATGCATTTGTAATTGATCATCTCGGCGGGGAACGAAATCTAAAATTTTGAAAAATTCACTTCTGGCCGTTATATGTGTGAATATACACATAAAAATGCATTTGTATTTGATTAACCCGGGCGGGGAAGGAAATCTTAGATATTGAAAAAATGCACGTTTAGGCCGTTTATATGTGTGAATATACACAAAAATGCATTTGTAATTAATCATCCCGGCCGGGGAACGAAATCTAAAATTTTGAAAAATTCACTTCTGGTCGTTTATATGTGTGAATATACACAAAAATGCATTTGTATTTGATTAACCCGGGCGGGGAAGGAAATCTTAGATATTGAAAAAATGCACGTTTAGGCCGTTTATATGTGTGATTTTGCACATAAAAATGCATTTGTAATTGATCATCTCGGCCGGGGAACGAAATCTAAAATTTGAAAATTCACTTCTGGCCGTTTGTATGTGTGAATATACACAAAAAAATACATTTGTATTTGATTAAACCCGGGCGGGGAAGGAAAATCTTAGATAATGAAAAAAATGCACGTTTAGGCCGTTTATATGTGTGATTACGCACATAAAAATGCATTTGTAATTAATCATCCGGCCGGGGAACGAAATCTAAAATTTGAAAAATTCACTTGCTGGCAGGTTTGAATACGTGTGAATATACACATAAAATGCATTTGTATTTGATCATCCGGCCCGGGGAACGAAATCGAAAATTTTGAAAAATTCACTTCTGGTCGTTATATGTGTGTAGATACACATAAAAATGCATTTGTAATTTGATTCATCCCGGCCGGGGAACGAAATCTAAAATTTTGAAAAAATTCACTTCTGGTCGTTTGTATGTGTGGAATTACACAAACAAATTACATTTTTATTTGAATTACACCGGGGCGGGGAAGGAAAATCTTAGATATTGAAAAAATGCACGTTTAGGCCGTTTATATGTGTGATTAGGCACATAAAAATGCATTTGTAATTAATCATCCCGGCCGGGGATCAAAATCTAATATTTTGAAAAATTCACTTCTGGTCGTTTATATGTGTGAATATACACATAAAAATGCATTTGTAATTGATCATCTCGGCGGGGAACGAAATCTAAAATTTTGAAAAATTCACTTCTGGTCGTTTATGTGTGAATATACACATAAAAATGCATTTGTATTTGATTAACCCGGGCGGGGAAGGAAATCTTAGATATTGAAAAAATGCACGTTTAGGCCGTTTATATGTGTGATTAGGCACATAAAAATGCATTTGTAATTAATCATCCCGGCCGGGGAACGAAATCTAAAATTTTGAAAAATTCACTTCTGGTCGTTTATATGTGTGAATTACACATAAAAATGCATTTGTATTTGATTAACCCGGGCGGGGAAGGAAATCTTAGATATTGAAAAAATGCACGTTTAGGCCGTTTATATGTGTGATTATGCACATAAAAATGCATTTGTAATTAATCATCCCGGCCGGGGAACGAAATCTAAAATTTTGAAAAATTCACTTCTGGTCGTTTATATGTGAATATACACATAAAAATGCATTTGTATTTGATCATCTCGGCCGGGACATGAAATTTTAAATATTGAAAAAATAGACGTTTTGGCCGTTTATATGTGTGATTATGCACATAAAAATGCATTTGTAATTGATCATCCCGGCCGGGGAACGAAATCTAAAATTTTGAAAAATTCACTTCTGGCCATTTGTATGTGTGAATATACACATAAATATGTATTTGTATTTGATTAACCCGGGCGGGGAAGGAAATCTTAGATATTGAAAAAATGCACGTTTAGGCCGTTTATATGTGTGAATATACACATAAAAATGCATTGTATTTGATCATCTCGGCCGGGGAACGAAATCGAAAACTTTGAAAAATTCACTTCTGGCCGTTTTATGTGTGAATATACGCATAAAAATGCATTTGTAATTAATCATCCTGGCCGGGGATCGAAATCTAAAATTTTGAAAAATTCACTTCTGGCCGTTTATATGTGTGAATATACACATAAAAATGCATTTGTAATTGATCATCTCGGCGGGGAACGAAATCTAAAATTTTGAAAAATTCACTTCTGGCCGTTTATATGTGTGAATATACACATAAAAATGCATTTGTATTGTTCATCCCGGCCGGGGAACGAAATCGAAAATTTTGAAAAATTCACTTCTGGCCGTTTATATGTGTGAATATACACATAAAAATGCATTTGTATTTGATCATCTCGGCCGGGACACGAAATTTTAAATATTGAAAAAATAGACGTTTTGGCCGTTTATGTGTGATTAGGCACATAAAAATGCATTTGTAATTAATCATCCCGGCCGGGGAACGAAATCTAAAATTTTGAAAAATTCACTTCTGGCCGTTTATATGTGTGAATATACACGTAAAAATGCATTTGTATTTGATCATCCCGGCCGGGGATCAAAATCTAATATTTTGAAAAATTCACTTCTGGTCGTTTATATGTGTGAATATACATATAAAAATGCATTTGTATTTGATTAACCCGGGCGGGGAAGGAAATCTTAGATATTGAAAAAATGCACGTTTAGGCCGTTTATATGTGTGAATATACACATAAAAATTTGTATTTGATCATCTCGGCCGGGGAACGAAATCGAAAACTTTGAAAAATTCACTTCTGGCCGTTTATATGTGTGAATATACACGTAAAAATGCATTTGTATTTGATCATCCCGGCCGGGGATCAAAATCTAATATTTTGAAAAATTCACTTCTGGTCATTTATATGTGTGAATATACACATAAAAATGCATTTGTAATTGATCATCTCGGCCGGGGAACGAAATTTAAAATATTGAAAAAATAGACGTTTTGGCCGTTTATATGTGTGATTAGGCACATAAAAATGCATTTGTATTTGATCATCACGGCCGGGGATCGAAATCTAAAATTTTGAAAAATTCACTTCTGGTCATTTATATGTGTGAATAACACATAAAAATGCATTTGTAATTGATCATCTCGGCCGGGACATGAAATTTTAAATATTGAAAAAATAGACGTTTTGGCCGTTTATATGTGTGATTAGGCACATAAAAATGCATTTGTAATTAATCATCCCGGCCGGCGAACGAAATCTAAAATTTTGAAAAATTCACTTCTGGCCGTTTATATGTGTGAATATACACGTAAAAATGCATTTGTATTTGATCATCCCGGCCGGGGATCAAAATCTAATATTTTGAAAAATTCACTTCTGGTCGTTTATATGTGTGAATATACATATAAAAATGCATTTGTATTTAATCTTCCCAGCCACGGAACGAAATCTAAAATTTTAAAAAATTCACGTTTTGGCTGTTTATATGTGTGAATATACACATAAAAATGCATTTGTAATTAATCATCCCGGCCGGGGAACGAAATCTAAAATTTTGAAAAATTCACTTCTGGCCGTTTATATGTGTGAATATACACGTAAAAATGCATTTGTATTTGATCATCTCGGCCGGGGAACGAAATCGAAAACTTTGATAAATTCACTTCGGGCCAATTATATGTGTGAATATACACATAAAAATGCATTTGTATTTGATCATCCCGGCCGGGGATCAAAATCTAATATTTTGAAAAATTCATTTCTGGCCGTTTATATGTGTGAATATACACGTAAAAATGCATTTGTATTTGATCATCTAGGCCGGGACACGAAATTTTAAGTATTGAAAAAATAGACGTTTTGGCCGTTTATATGTGTGACTAGGCACATAAAAATGCATTTGTAATTAATCATCCCGGCCGGGGAACGAAATCTAAAATTTTGAAAAATTCACTTCTGGCCGTTTATATGTGTGAATATACACGTAAAAATGCATTTGTATTTGATCATCCCGGCCGGGGATCAAAATCTAATATTTTGAAAAATTCACTTCTGGCCGTTTATATGTGTGAATATACACATAAAAATGCATTTGTATTTGTTCATTACGGCCGGGGAACTAAATCTAAAATTTTGAAAAAATAGACGTTTTGGCCGTTTATATGTGTGATTATGCACATAAAATTGCATTTGTAATTGATCATCTTGGCGGGGAACGAAATCTAAAATTTTGAAAAGATCACTTCTGGTCGTTTATATGTGTGAATATACACAAAAAAATATTTTTGTATTTGATTAACCCGGGCGGGGAAGGAAATCTTAGATATTGAAAAAATGCACGTTTAGGCCGTTTATATGTGTGATTATGCACATAAAAATGCATTTGTAATTGATCATCTCGGCGGGGAACGAAATCTAAAATTTTGAAAAATTCACTTCTGGCCGTTTATATGTGTGAATATACACATAAAAATGCATTTGTATTTGATCATCACGGCCGGGGAACGAAATGTAAAATATTGAAAAAATAGACGTTTTGGCCGTTTATATGTGTGATTATGCACATAAAATTGCATTTGTAATTGATCATCTTGGCGGGGAACGAAATCTAAAATTTTGAAAAGATCACTTCTGGTCGTTTATATGTGTGAATATACACAAAAAAATATTTTTGTATTTGATTAACCCGGGCGGGGAAGGAAATCTTAGATATTGAAAAAATGCACGTTTAGGCCGTTTATATGTGTGATTATGCACATAAAAATGCATTTGTAATTGATCATCTCGGCGGGGAACGAAATCTAAAATTTTGAAAAATTCACTTCTGGCCGTTTATATGTGTGAATATACACATAAAAATGCATTTGTATTGTTCATCCCGGCCGGGGAACGAAATCGAAAATTTTGAAAAATTCACTTTTGGCCGTTTATATGTGTGAATATACACATAAAAATGCATTTGTATTTGATCATCTCGGCCGGGACACGAAATTTTAAATATTGAAAAAATAGACGTTTTGGCCGTTTATATGTGTGATTATGCACATAAAAATGCATTTGTAATTGATCATCTCGGCCTGGGACCGAATTCTAAAATTTTGAAAAATTCACTTCTGGTCGTTTGTATGTGTGAATATACACATAAAAATTTGTATTTGACCATCTCGGCCGGGGAACGAAATCGAAAACTTTGAAAAATTTACTTCGGGCCGTTTATATGTGTGAATATACACATAAAAATGCACTTGTATTTGATCATCCCGGCCGGGTATCGAAATCTTAAATTTTGAAAAATTCACTTCTGGTCATTTATATGTGTGAATATACACATAAAAATGCATTTGTAATTGATCAACTCGGCCGGGGAACGAAATGTAAAATATTGAAAAAATAGACGTTTTGGCCGTTTATATGTGTGATTAGGCACATAAAAATGCATTTGTAATTAATCATCCCGGCCGGCGAACGAAATCTAAAATTTTGAAAAATTCACTTCTGGTCGTTTATATGTGTGAATATACACGTAAAAATGCATTTGTATTGTTCATCCCGGCCGGGGAACGAAATCGAAAATTTTGAAAAATTCACTTTTGACCGTTTATATGGTGAATATACACATAAAAATGCATTTGTATTGATCATCTCGGCCGGGACACGAAATTTTAAATATTGAAAAATAGACGTTTGGCCGTTTATATGTGTGATTATGCACATAAAAATGCATTTGTAATAATCATCCGGCCGGGGAACGAAATCGAAAACTTTGAAAAATTCACTTCGGGCCAATTATATGTGTGAATATACACATAAAAATGCACTTGTATTTGATCATCACGGCCGGGGATCGAATTCTAAAATTTTGAAAAATTCACTTCTGGTCATTTATATGTGTGAATATACACATAAAAATGCATTTGTAATTGATCATCTCGGCCGGGGAAAATAATGAAAAATTCATTTCTGGCCGTTTATATGTGTGAATATACACAGAAAAATGAATTTGTATTTGATCATCTCGGCCGGGACACGAAATATTAAATATTGAAAAATTCACTTCTGGTCGTTTATATGTGTGAATATACACAAAAAAATACATTTGTATTTGATTAACCCGGGCGGGGAAGGAAATCTTAGATAATGAAAAAATGCACGTTTAGGCCGTTTATATGTGTGATTACGCACATAAAAATGCATTTGTAATTAATCATCCCGGCCGGGGAACGAAATCTAAAATTTTGAAAAATTCACTTCTGGCCGTTTATACGTGTGAATATACACATAAAAATGCATTTGTAATTGATCATCTCGGCCGGGGAAAGAAATTTAAAATATTGAAAAAATAGACGTTTTGGCCGTTTATATGTGTGATTATGCACATAAAAATGCATTTGTAATTAATCATCCCGGCCGGGGAACGAAATCGAAAACTTTGAAAAATTCATTTCTGGCCGTTTATATGTGTGAATATACACAGAAAATGAATTTGTATTTGATCATCTCGGCCGGGACACGAAATATTAAATATTGAAAAATTCACTTCTGGTCGTTTATATGTGTGAATATACACAAAAAAATACATTTGTATTTGATTAACCCGGGCGGGGAAGGAAATCTTAGATAATGAAAAAATGCACGTTTAGGCCGTTTATATGTGTGATTACGCACATAAAAATGCATTTGTAATTAATCATCCCGGCCGGGGAACGAAATCTAAAATTTTGAAAAATTCACTTCTGGCCGTTTATACGTGTGAATATACACATAAAAATGCATTTGTATTTGATCATCCCGGCCGGGGAACGAAATTTTAAATATTGAAAAAATAGACGTTTTGGCCGTTTATATGTGTGATTATGCACATAAAAATGCATTTGTAATTAATCATCCCGGCCGGGGAACGAAATCGAAAACTTTGAAAAATTCACTTCGGGCCAATTATATGTGTGAATATACACATAAAAATGCACTTGTATTTGATCATCACGGCCGGGGATCGAATTCTAAAATTTTGAAAAATTCACTTCTGGTCATTTATATGTGTGAATATACACATAAAAATGCATTTGTAATTGATCATCTCGGCCGGGGAAAGAAATTTAAAATATTGAAAAAATAGACGTTTTGGCCGTTTATATGTGTGATTATGCACATAAAAATGCATTTGTAATTAATCATCCCGGCCGGGGAACGAAATCTAAAATTTTGAAAAATTCACTTCTGGCCGTTTATACGTGTGAATATACACAGAAAAATGCATTTGTATTTGATCATCTCGGCCGGGACACGAAATATTAAATATTGAAAAATTCACTTCTGGTCGTTTATATGTGTGAATATACACAAAAAAATACATTTGTATTTGATTAACCCGGGCGGGGAAGGAAATCTTAGATAATGAAAAAATGCACGTTTAGGCCGTTTATATGTGTGATTACGCACATAAAAATGCATTTGTAATTAATCATCCCGGCCGGGGAACGAAATCTAAAATTTTGAAAAATTCACTTCTGGCCGTTTATACGTGTGAATATACACATAAAAATGCATTTGTATTTGATCATCCCGGCCGGGGAACGAAATCGAAAATTTTGAAAAATTCACTTCTGGTCGTTTATATGTGTGTATATACACATAAAAATGCATTTGTATTTGATCATCCCGGCCGGGGAACGAAATCTAAAATTTTGAAAAATTCACTTCTGGTCGTTTATATGTGTGAATATACACAAAAAAATACATTTGTATTTGATTAACCCGGGCGGGGAAGGAAATCTTAGATAATGAAAAAATGCACGTTTAGGCCGTTTATATGTGTGATTACGCACATAAAAATGCATTTGTAATTAATCATCCCGGCCGGGGAACGAAATCTAAAATTTTGAAAAATTCACTTCTGGCCGTTTGTATGTGTGAATATACACAAAAAAATACATTTGTATTTGATTAACCCGGGCGGGGAAGGAAATCTTAGATAATGAAAAAATGCACGTTTAGGCCGTTTATATGTGTGATTACGCACATAAAAATGCATTTGTAATTAATCATCCCGGCCGGGGAACGAAATCTAAAATTTTGAAAAATTCACTTCTGGCCGTTTATACGTGTGAATATACACATAAAAATGCATTTGTATTTGATCATCCCGGCCGGGGAACGAAATCGAAAATTTTGAAAAATTCACTTCTGGTCGTTTATATGTGTGTATATACACATAAAAATGCATTTGTATTTGATCATCCCGGCCGGGGAACGAAATCTAAAATTTTGAAAAATTCACTTCTGGTCGTTTGTATGTGTGAATATACACAAAAAAATACATTTTTATTTGATTAACCCGGGCGGGGAAGGAAATCTTAGATAATGAAAAAATGCACGTTTAGGCCGTTTATATGTGTGATTACGCACATAAAAATGCATTTGTAATTAATCATCCCGGCCGGGGAACGAAATCTAAAATTTTGAAAAATTCACTTCTGGCCGTTTATACGTGTGAATATACACATAAAAATGCATTTGTATTTGATCATCCCGGCCGGGGAACGAAATCGAAAATTTTGAAAAATTCACTTCTGGTCGTTTATATGTGTGTATATACACATAAAAATGCATTTGTATTTGATCATCCCGGCCGGGGAACGAAATCTAAAATTTTGAAAAATTCACTTCTGGTCGTTTATATGTGTGAATATACACAAAAAAATACATTTGTATTTGATTAACCCGGGCGGGGAAGGAAATCTTAGATAATGAAAAAATGCACGTTTAGGCCGTTTATATGTGTGATTACGCACATAAAAATGCATTTGTAATTAATCATCCCGGCCGGGGAACGAAATCTAAAATTTTGAAAATTCACTTCTGGTCGTTTATATGTGTGAATATACACAAAAAAATACATTTGTATTTGATTAACCCGGGCGGGGAAGGAAATCTTAGATAATGAAAAAATGCACGTTTAGGCCGTTTATATGTGTGATTACGCATATAAAAATGCATTTGTAATTAATCATCCCGGCCGGGGAACGAAATCTAAAATTTTGAAAAATTCACTTCTGGTCGTTTATATGTGTGAATATACACATAAAAATGCATTTGTATTTGATCATCCCGGCCGGGGAACGAAATCTAAAATTTTGAAAAATTCACTTCTGGTCGTTTATATGTGTGAATATACACAAAAAAATACATTTGTATTTGATTAATCCGGGCGGGGAGGAAATCTTAGATATTGAAAAAATGCACGTTTAGGCCGTTTATATGTGTGATTAGGCACATAAAAATGCATTTGCAATTAATCATCCCGGCCGGGAAACGAAATCTAAAATTTTGAATAATTCACTTTTGTCGTTTATATGTGTGAATATACACATAAAAATGCATTTGTAATTGATCACCTCGGGGGGGAACGAAATCTAAAATTTTGAAAAATTCACTTCTGGTCGTTTTTATGTGTGAATATACACAAAAAAATACTTTTGTATTTGATTAATCCGGGCGGGGAGGAAATCTTAGATATTGAAAAAATGCACGTTTAGGCCGTTTATATGTGTGATTAGGCACATAAAAATGCATTTGTAATTAATCATCCCGGCCTGGGACCGAAATCTAAAATTTTGAAAAATTCACTTCTGGTCGTTTATATGAGAGAATATACACAAAAAATGCAATTGTATTTGATTAACCCGGGCGGGGAAGGAAATCTTAGATATTGAAAAAATGCACGTTTAGGCCGTTTATATGTGTCATTATGCACATAAAAATGCATTTGTAATTGATCATCCCGGCCGGGGAACGAAATCTAAAATTTTGAAAAATTCACTTCTGGCCGTCTATATGTGTGAATATACACAAAAAAATACATTTGTATTTGATTAACCCGGGCGGGGAAGGAAATCTTAGATAATGAAAAAATGCACGTTTAGGCCGTTTATATGTGTGATTACGCACATAAAAATGCATTTGTAATTAATCATCCCGGCCGGGGAACGAAATCTACAATTTTGAAAAATTCACTTCTGGCCGTTTATACGTGTGAATATACACATAAAAATGCATTTGTATTTGATCATCCCGGCCGGGGAACGATATCGAAAATTTTGAAAAATTCACTTCTGGTCGTTTATATGTGTGTATATACACATAAAAATGCATTTGTATTTGATCATCCCGGCCGGGGAACGAAATCTAAAATTTTGAAAAATTCACTTCTGGTCGTTTATATGTGTGAATATACACAAAAAAATACATTTGTATTTGATTAACCCGGGCGGGGAAGGAAATCTTAGATAATGAAAAAATGCACGTTTAGGCCGTTTATATGTGTGATTACGCATATAAAAATGCATTTGTAATTAATCATCCCGGCCGGGGAACGAAATCTAAAATTTTGAAAAATTCACTTCTGGTCGTTTATATGTGCGAATATACACAAAAAAATACATTTGTATTTGATTAACCCGGGCGGGGAAGGAAATCTTAGATAATGAAAAAATGCACGTTTAGGCCGTTTATATGTGTGATTACGCACATAAAAATGCATTTGTAATTAATCATCCCGGCCGGGGAACGAAATCTAAAATTTTGAAAAATTCACTTCTGGTCGTTTATATGTGTGAATATACACATAAAAATGCATTTGTATTTGATCATCCCGGCCGGGGAACGAAATCTAAAATTTTGAAAAATTCACTTCTGGTCGTTTATATGTGTGAATATACACAAAAAAATACATTTGTATTTGATTAATCCGGGCGGGGAGGAAATCTTAGATATTGAAAAAATGCACGTTTAGGCCGTTTATATGTGTGATTAGGCACATAAATATGCATTTGCAATTAATCATCCCGGCCGGGGAACGAAATCTAAAATTTTGAATAATTCACTTTTGTCGTTTATATGTGTGAATATACACAAAAAAATGCATTTGTATTTGATCATCCCGGCCGGGGATCAAAATCTAATATTTTGAAAAATTCACTTCTGGTCATTTATATGTGTGAATATACACATAAAAATGCATTTGTAATTGATCATCTCGGCCGGGGAAAGAAATTTAAAATATTGAAAAAATAGACGTTTTGGCCGTTTATATGTGTGATTATGCACATAAAAATGCATTTGTAATTAATCATCCCGGCCGGGGATCAAAATCTAATATTTTGAAAAATTCATTTCTGGCCGTTTATATGTGTGAATATACACATAAAAATGCATTTGTATTTGATCATCTCGGCCGGGACACGAAATATTAAATATTGAAAAAATAGACGTTTTGGCCGTTTATATGTGTGATTATGCACATAAAAATGCATTTGTAATTGATCATCTCGGCCTGGGACCGAAATCTAAAATTTTGAAAAATTCACTTCTGGTCGTTTGTATGTGTGAATATACACAAAAAAATACATGTGTATTTGATTAACCCGGGCGGGGAAGGAAATCTTAGATATTGAAAAAATGCACGTTTAGGCCGTTTATATGTGTCATTATGCACATAAAAATGCATTTGTAATTGATCATCCCGGCCGGGGAACGAAATCTAAAATTTTGAAAAATTCACTTCTGGCCGTTTATATGTGTGAATATACACAAAAAAATACATTTGTATTTGATTAACCCGGGCGGGGAAGGAAATCTTAGATAATGAAAAATGCACGTTTAGGCCGTTTATATGTGTGATTACGCACATAAAAATGCATTTGTAATTAATCATCCCGGCCGGGGAACGAAATCTAAAATTTTGAAAAATTCACTTCTGGCCGTTTATACGTGTGAATATACACATAAAAATGCATTTGTATTTGATCATCCCGGCCGGGGAACGAAATCGAAAATTTTGAAAAATTCACTTCTGGTCGTTTATATGTGTGTATATACACATAAAAATGCATTTGTATTTGATCATCGCGGCCGGGGAACGAAATCTAAAATTTTGAAAAATTCACTTCTGGTCGTTTATATGTGTGAATATACACAAAAAAATACATTTGTATTTGATTAACCCGGGCGGGGAAGGAAATCTTAGATAATGAAAAAATGCACGTTTAGGCCGTTTATATGTGTGATTACGCACATAAAAATGCATTTGTAATTAATCATCCCGGCCGGGGAACGAAATCTAAAATTTTGAAAAATTCACTTCTGGTCGTTTATATGTGTGAATATACACATAAAAATGCATTTGTAATTGATCACCTCGGCGGGGAACGAAATCTAAAATTTTGAAAAATTCACTTCTGGTCGTTTATATGTGTGAATATACACAAAAAAATACATTTGTATTTGATTAATCCGGGCGGGGAGGAAATCTTAGATATTGAAAAAATGCACGTTTAGGCCGTTTATATGTGTGATTAGGCACATAAAAATGCATTTGCAATTAATCATCCCGGCCGGGGAACGTAATCTAAAATTTTGAATAATTCACTTTTGTCGTTTATATGTGTGAATATACACATAAAAATGCATTTGTAATTGATCACCTCGGCGGGGAACGAAATCTAAAATTTTGAAAAATTCACTTCTGGTCGTTTTTATGTGTGAATATACACAAAAAAATACTTTTGTATTTGATTAATCCGGGCGGGGAGGAAATATTAGTTATTGAAAAAATGCACGTTTCGGCCATTTATATGTGTGATTATGCACATAAAAATGCATTTGTAATTGATCATCTCGGCGGGGAACGAAATCTAAAATTTGGAAAAATTCACTTCTGGCCGTTTATATTTGTGAATATACACATAAAAATGCATTTGTATTTGATCATCCCGGCCGGGGAACGAAATCGAAAATTTTGAAAAATTCACTTCTGGTCGTTTATATGTGTGAATATACACAAAAAAATACATTTCTATTTGATTAATCCGGGCGGGGAGGAAATCTTAGATATTGAAAAAATGCACGTTTAGGCCGTATATATGTGTGATTAGGCACATAAAAATGCATTTGCAATTAATCATCCCGGCCGGGGAACGTAATCTAAAATTTTGAAAAATTCACTTCTGGTCGTTTATATGTGTGAATATACACATAAAAATGCATTTGTATTTGATCATCCCGGCCGGGGAACGAAATCTAAAATTTTGAAAAATTCACTTCTGGTCGTTTATATGTGTGAATATACACAAAAAAATACATTTGTATTTGATTAATCCGGGCGGGGAGGAAATCTTAGATATTGAAAAAATGCACGTTTAGGCCGTTTATATGTGTGATTAGGCACATAAAAATGCATTTGCAATTAATCATCCCGGCCGGGGAACGTAATCTAAAATTTTGAAAAATTCACTTCTGGTCATTTATATGTGTGAATATACACATAAAAATGCATTTGTAATTGATCATCTCGGCCAGGGAACGAAATTTAAAATATTGAAAAAATACACGTTTTGCCCGTTTATATGTGTGATTATGCACATAAAAATGCATTTGTATTTGATCATCCCGGCCGGGGATCAAAATCTAATATTTTGAAAAATTCATATCTGGCCGTTTATATGTGTGAATATACACATAAAAATGCACTTGTATTTGATCATCACGGCCGGGGAACGAAATCGAAAACTTTGAAAAATTCACTTCGGGCCAATTATATGTGTGAATATACACATAAAAATGCATTTGTATTTGATCATCCCGGCCGGGGATCAAAATCTAATATTTTGAAAAATTCATTTCTGGCCGTTTATATGTGTGAATATACACGTAAAAATGCATTTGTATTTGATCATCTAGGCCGGGACACGAAACGAAATTTTAAGTATTGAAAAAATAGACGTTTTGGCCGTTTATATGTGTGACTAGGCACATAAAATGCATTTGTAATTAATCATCCCGGCCGGGGAACGAAATCTAAAATTTTGAAAAATTCACTTCTGGCCGTTTATATGTGTGAATATACACGTAAAAATGCATTTGTATTTGATCATCCCGGCCGGGGATCAAAATCTAATATTTTGAAAAATTCACTTCTGGCCGTTTATATGTGTGAATATACACATAAAAATGCATTTGTATTTGTTCATTACGGCCGGGGAACTAAATCTAAAATTTTGAAAAAATAGACGTTTTGGCCGTTTATATGTGTGATTATGCACATAAAATTGCATTTGTAATTGATCATCTTGGCGGGGAACGAAATCTAAAATTTTGAAAAGATCACTTCTGGTCGTTTATATGTGTGAATATACACAAAAAATATTTTTGTATTTGATTAACCCGGGCGGGGAAGGAAATCTTAGATATTGAAAAAATGCACGTTTAGGCCGTTTATATGTGTGATTATGCACATAAAAATGCATTTGTAATTGATCATCTCGGCGGGGAACGAAATCTAAAATTTTGAAAAATTCACTTCTGGCCGTTTATATGTGTGAATATACACATAAAAATGCATTTGTATTGTTCATCCCGGCCGGGGAACGAAATCGAAAATTTTGAAAAATTCACTTTTGGCCGTTTATATGTGTGAATATACACATAAAAATGCATTTGTATTTGATCATCTCGGCCGGGACACAAAATTTTAAATATTGAAAAAATAGACGTTTTGGCCGTTTATATGTGTGATTATGCACATAAAAATGCATTTGTAATTGATCATCTCGGCCTGGGACCGAATTCTAAAATTTTGAAAAATTCACTTCTGGTCGTTTGTATGTGTGAATATACACATAAAAATTTGTATTTGACCATCTCGGCCGGGGAACGAAATCGAAAACTTTGAAAAATTTACTTCGGGCCGTTTATATGTGTGAATATACACATAAAATGCACTTGTATTTGATCATCCCGGCCGGGTATCGAAATCTTAAATTTTGAAAAATTCACTTCTGGTCATTTATATGTGTGAATATACACATAAAAATGCATTTGTAATTGATCAACTCGGCCGGGGAACGAAATGTAAAATATTGAAAAAATAGACGTTTTGGCCGTTTATATGTGTGATTAGGCACATAAAAATGCATTTGTAATTAATCATCCCGGCCGGCGAACGAAATCTAAAATTTTGAAAAATTCACTTCTGGTCGTTTATATGTGTGAATATACACGTAAAAATGCATTTGTATTGTTCATCCCGGCCGGGGAACGAAATCGAAAATTTTGAAAAATTCACTTTTGGCCGTTTATATGTGTGAATATACACATAAAAATGCATTTGTATTTGATCATCTCGGCCGGGACACGAAATTTTAAATATTGAAAAAATAGACGTTTTGGCCGTTTATATGTGTGATTATGCACATAAAAATGCATTTGTAATTAATCATCCCGGCCGGGGAACGAAATCGAAAACTTTGAAAAATTCACTTCGGGCCAATTATATGTGTGAATATACACATAAAAATGCACTTGTATTTGATCATCACGGCCGGGGATCGAATTCTAAAATTTTGAAAAATTCACTTCTGGTCATTTATATGTGTGAATATACACATAAAAATGCATTTGTAATTGATCATCTCGGCCGGGGAAAGAAATTTAAAATATTGAAAAAATAGACGTTTTGGCCGTTTATATGTGTGATTATGCACATAAAAATGCATTTGTAATTAATCATCCCGGCCGGGGAACGAAATCGAAAACTTTGAAAAATTCATTTCTGGCCGTTTATATGTGTGAATATACACAGAAAATGAATTTGTATTTGATCATCTCGGCCGGGACACGAAATATTAAATATTGAAAAATTCACTTCTGGTCGTTTATATGTGTGAATATACACAAAAAAATACATTTGTATTTGATTAACCCGGGCGGGGAAGGAAATCTTAGATAATGAAAAAATGCACGTTTAGGCCGTTTATATGTGTGATTACGCACATAAAAATGCATTTGTAATTAATCATCCCGGCCGGGGAACGAAATCTAAAATTTTGAAAAATTCACTTCTGGCCGTTTATACGTGTGAATATACACATAAAAATGCATTTGTATTTGATCATCCCGGCCGGGGAAACGAAATTTTAAATATTGAAAAAATAGACGTTTTGGCCGTTTATATGTGTGATTATGCACATAAAATGCATTTGTAATTAATCATCCCGGCCGGGGAACGAAATCGAAAACTTTGAAAAATTCACTTCGGGCCAATTATATGTGTGAATATACACATAAAAATGCACTTGTATTTGATCATCACGGCCGGGGATCGAATTCTAAAATTTTGAAAAATTCACTTCTGGTCATTTATATGTGTGAATATACACATAAAAATGCATTTGTAATTGATCATCTCGGCCGGGGAAAGAAATTTAAAATATTGAAAAAATAGACGTTTTGGCCGTTTATATGTGTGATTATGCACATAAAAATGCATTTGTAATTAATCATCCCGGCCGGGGAACGAAATCGAAAACTTTGAAAAATTCATTTCTGGCCGTTTATATGTGTGAATATACACAGAAAAATGAATTTGTATTTGATCATCTCGGCCGGGACACGAAATATTAAATATTGAAAAATTCACTTCTGGTCGTTTATATGTGTGAATATACACAAAAAAATACATTTGTATTTGATTAACCCGGGCGGGGAAGGAAATCTTAGATAATGAAAAAATGCACGTTTAGGCCGTTTATATGTGTGATTACGCACATAAAAATGCATTTGTAATTAATCATCCCGGCCGGGGAACGAAATCTAAAATTTTGAAAAATTCACTTCTGGCCGTTTATACGTGTGAATATACACATAAAAATGCATTTGTATTTGATCATCCCGGCCGGGGAACGAAATTTTAAATATTGAAAAAATAGACGTTTTGGCCGTTTATATGTGTGATTATGCACATAAAAATGCATTTGTAATTAATCATCCCGGCCGGGGAACGAAATCGAAAACTTTGAAAAATTCACTTCGGGCCAATTATATGTGTGAATATACACATAAAAATGCACTTGTATTTGATCATCACGGCCGGGGATCGAATTCTAAAATTTTGAAAAATTCACTTCTGGTCATTTATATGTGTGAATATACACATAAAAATGCATTTGTAATTGATCATCTCGGCCGGGGAAAGAAATTTAAAATATTGAAAAAATAGACGTTTTGGCCGTTTATATGTGTGATTATGCACATAAAAATGCATTTGTAATTAATCATCCCGGCCGGGGAACGAAATCTAAAATTTTGAAAAATTCACTTCTGGCCGTTTATACGTGTGAATATACACAGAAAAATGCATTTGTATTTGATCATCTCGGCCGGGACACGAAATATTAAATATTGAAAAATTCACTTCTGGTCGTTTATATGTGTGAATATACACAAAAAAATACCTTTGTATTTGATTAACCCGGGCGGGAAGGAATCTTAGATAATGAAAAAATGCACGTTTAGGCCGTTATATGTGTGATTACGCACATAAAAAGCATTGTAATTAATCATCCCGGCCGGGAACGAAATCTAAAATTTTGAAAAAATTCACTTTCTGGCCGTTTATACGTGTGAATATACACATAAAAATGCATTTGTATTGATCATCCCGGCCGGGGAACGAAATCGAAATTTTGAAAAATTCACTTCTGGTCGTTTATAGTGTGTATATACACATAAAAATGCATTTGTATTTGATCATTCCGGCCGGGGAACGAAATCTAAAATTTTGAAAAATTCACTTTGGTCGTTTATATGTGTGAATATACACAAAAAAATACATTTGTATTTGAGTTAACCCGGGCGGGGAAGGAAATCTTAGATAATGAAAAAATGCACGTTTAGGCCGTTTATATGTGTGATTACGCACATAAAAATGCATTTGTAATTAATCATCCCGGCCGGGGAACGAAATCTAAAATTTTGAAAAATTCACTTCTGGCCGTTTGTATGTGTGAATATACACAAAAAATACATTTGTATTTGATTAACCCGGGCGGGGAAGGAATCTTAGATAATGAAAAAATGCACGTTTAGGGCCGTTTTATATGTGTGATTACGCACATAAAAATGCATTTGTAATTAATCATCCCGGCCGGGGAACGAAATCTAAAATTTTGAAAAATTCACTTCTGGCCGTTTATACGTGTGAATATACACATAAAAATGCATTTGTATTTGATCATCCCGGCCGGGGAACGAAATCGAAAATTTTGAAAAATTCACTTCTGGTCGTTTATATGTGTGTATATACACATAAAAATGCATTTGTATTTGATCATCCCGGCCGGGGAACGAAATCTAAAATTTTGAAAAATTCACTTCTGGTCGTTTGTATGTGTGAATATACACAAAAAAATACATTTTTATTTGATTAACCCGGGCGGGGAAGGAAATCTTAGATAATGAAAAAATGCACGTTTAGGCCGTTTATATGTGTGATTACGCACATAAAAATGCATTTGTAATTAATCATCCCGGCCGGGGAACGAAATCTAAAATTTTGAAAAATTCACTTCTGGCCGTTTATACGTGTGAATATACACATAAAAATGCATTTGTATTTGATCATCCCGGCCGGGGAACGAAATCGAAAATTTTGAAAAATTCACTTCTGGTCGTTTATATGTGTGTATATACACATAAAAATGCATTTGTATTTGATCATCCCGGCCGGGGAACGAAATCTAAAATTTTGAAAAATTCACTTCTGGTCGTTTATATGTGTGAATATACACAAAAAAATACATTTGTATTTGATTAACCCGGGCGGGGAAGGAAATCTTAGATAATGAAAAAATGCACGTTTAGGCCGTTTATATGTGTGATTACGCACATAAAAATGCATTTGTAATTAATCATCCCGGCCGGGGAACGAAATCTAAAATTTTGAAAAATTCACTTCTGGTCGTTTATATGTGTGAATATACACAAAAAAATACATTTGTATTTGATTAACCCGGGCGGGGAAGGAAATCTTAGATAATGAAAAAATGCACGTTTAGGCCGTTTATATGTGTGATTACGCATATAAAAATGCATTTGTAATTAATCATCCCGGCCGGGGAACGAAATCTAAAATTTTGAAAAATTCACTTCTGGTCGTTTATATGTGTGAATATACACATAAAAATGCATTTGTATTTGATCATCCCGGCCGGGGAACGAAATCTAAAATTTTGAAAAATTCACTTCTGGTCGTTTATATGTGTGAATATACACAAAAAAATACATTTGTATTTGATTAATCCGGGCGGGGAGGAAATCTTAGATATTGAAAAAATGCACGTTTAGGCCGTTTATATGTGTGATTAGGCACATAAAAATGCATTTGCAATTAATCATCCCGGCCGGGAAACGAAATCTAAAATTTTGAATAATTCACTTTTGTCGTTTATATGTGTGAATATACACATAAAAATGCATTTGTAATTGATCACCTCGGGGGGGAACGAAATCTAAAATTTTGAAAAATTCACTTCTGGTCGTTTTTATGTGTGAATATACACAAAAAAATACTTTTGTATTTGATTAATCCGGGCGGGGAGGAAATCTTAGATATTGAAAAAATGCACGTTTAGGCCGTTTATATGTGTGATTAGGCACATAAAAATGCATTTGTAATTAATCATCCCGGCCTGGGACCGAAATCTAAAATTTTGAAAAATTCACTTCTGGTCGTTTATATGAGAGAATATACACAAAAAAATGCAATTGTATTTGATTAACCCGGGCGGGGAAGGAAATCTTAGATATTGAAAAAATGCACGTTTAGGCCGTTTATATGTGTCATTATGCACATAAAAATGCATTTGTAATTGATCATCCCGGCCGGGGAACGAAATCTAAAATTTTGAAAAATTCACTTCTGGCCGTCTATATGTGTGAATATACACAAAAAAATACATTTGTATTTGATTAACCCGGGCGGGGAAGGAAATCTTAGATAATGAAAAAATGCACGTTTAGGCCGTTTATATGTGTGATTACGCATATAAAAATGCATTTGTAATTAATCATCCCGGCCGGGGAACGAAATCTAAAATTTTGAAAAATTCACTTCTGGTCGTTTATATGTGCGAATATACACATAAAAATGCATTTGTATTTGATCATCCCGGCCGGGGAACGATATCGAAAATTTTGAAAAATTCACTTCTGGTCGTTTATATGTGTGTATATACACATAAAAATGCATTTGTATTTGATCATCCCGGCCGGGGAACGAAATCTAAAATTTTGAAAAATTCACTTCTGGTCGTTTATATGTGTGAATATACACAAAAAAATACATTTGTATTTGATTAACCCGGGCGGGGAAGGAAATCTTAGATAATGAAAAAATGCACGTTTAGGCCGTTTATATGTGTGATTACGCATATAAAAATGCATTTGTAATTAATCATCCCGGCCGGGGAACGAAATCTAAAATTTTGAAAAATTCACTTCTGGTCGTTTATATGTGCGAATATACACAAAAAAATACATTTGTATTTGATTAACCCGGGCGGGGAAGGAAATCTTAGATAATGAAAAAATGCACGTTTAGGCCGTTTATATGTGTGATTACGCACATAAAAATGCATTTGTAATTAATCATCCCGGCCGGGGAACGAAATCTAAAATTTTGAAAAATTCACTTCTGGTCGTTTATATGTGTGAATATACACATAAAAATGCATTTGTATTTGATCATCCCGGCCGGGGAACGAAATCTAAAATTTTGAAAAATTCACTTCTGGTCGTTTATATGTGTGAATATACACAAAAAAATACATTTGTATTTGATTAATCCGGGCGGGGAGGAAATCTTAGATATTGAAAAAATGCACGTTTAGGCCGTTTATATGTGTGATTAGGCACATAAATATGCATTTGCAATTAATCATCCCGGCCGGGGAACGAAATCTAAAATTTTGAAAAATTCACTTCTGGTCGTTTATATGTGCGAATATACACAAAAAAATACATTTGTATTTGATTAACCCGGGCGGGGAAGGAAATCTTAGATAATGAAAAAATGCACGTTTAGGCCGTTTATATGTGTGATTACGCACATAAAAATGCATTTGTAATTAATCATCCCGGCCGGGGAACGAAATCTAAAATTTTGAAAAATTCACTTCTGGTCGTTTATATGTGTGAATATACACAAAAAAATACATTTGTATTTGATTAATCCGGGCGGGGAGGAAATCTTAGATATTGAAAAAATGCACGTTTAGGCCGTTTATATGTGTGATTAGGCACATAAATATGCATTTGCAATTAATCATCCCGGCCGGGGAACGTAATCTAAAATTTTGAATAATTCACTTTTGTCGTTTATATGTGTGAATATACACATAAAAATGCATTTGTATTTGATCTTCCCAGCCACGGAACGAAATCTAAAATTTTAAAAAATTCACGTTTTGGCTGTTTATATGTGTGAATATACACATAAAAATGCATTTGTAATTAATCATCCCGGCCGGGGAACGAAATCTAAAATTTTGAAAAATTCACTTCGGGCCAATTATATGTGTGAATATACACATAAAAATGCACTTGTATTTGATCATCACGGCCGGGGATCGAAATCTAAAATTTTGAAAAATTCACTTCTGGTCGTTTATATGTGTGTATATACACGTAAAAATGCATTTGTATTTGATCATCCCGGCCGGGGAACGAAATCTAAAATTTTGAAAAATTCACTTCTGGTCGTTTATATGTGTGAATATACACGTAAAAATGCATTTGTATTTGATCATCTCGGCCGGGACACGAAATTTTAAGTATTGAAAAAATAGACGTTTTGGCCGTTTATATGTGTGATTAGGCACATAAAAATGCATTTGTAATTAATCATCCCGGCCGGGGAACGAAATCTAAAATTTTGAAAAATTCACTTCTGGCCGTTTATACGTGTGAATATACACATAAAAATGCATTTGTATTTGATCATCCCGGCCGGGGAACGAAATCGAAAATTTTGAAAAATTCACTTCTGGTCGTTTATATGTGTGTATATACACGTAAAAATGCATTTGTATTTGATCATCCCGGCCGGGGATCAAAATCTAATATTTTGAAAAATTCACTTCTGGTCATTTATATGTGTGAATATACACATAAAAATGCATTTGTAATTGATCAACTTGGCCGGGGATCGAAATGTAAAATATTGAAAAAATAGACGTTTTGGCCGTTTATATGTGTGATTAGGCACATAATATAAATGCATTTGTAATTGATCAACTTGGCCGGGGATCGAAATGTAAAATATGAAAAAATAGACGTTTGGCCGTTTATATGTGTGATTAGGCACATAAAAATGCATTTGTAATTAATCATCCCGGCCGGCGAACGAAATCTAAAATTTTGAGAAATTCACTTCTGGCCGTTTATATGTGTGAATATACACGTAAAATGCATTTGTATTTGATCATCCCGGCCGGGGATCAAAATCTAATATTTTGAAAAATTCACTTCTGGTCATTTATATGTGTGAATATACATATAAAAATGCATTTGTATTTGATCTTCCCAGCCACGGAACGAAATCTAAAATTTTAAAAAATTCACGTTTTGGCTGTTTATATGTGTGAATATACACATAAAAATGCATTTGTAATTAATCATCCCGGCCGGGGAACGAAATCTAAAATTTTGAATAATTCACTTTTGGCCGTTTATATGTGTGAATATACACGTAAAAATGCATTTGTATTTGATCATCTCGGCCGGGGAACGAAATCGAAAACTTTGAAAAATTCACTTCGGGCCAATTATATGTGTGAATATACACATAAAAATGCACTTGTATTTGATCATCACGGCCGGGGATCGAAATCTAAAATTTTGAAAAATTCACTTCTGGTCATTTATATGTGTGAATATACACATAAAAATGCATTTGTAATTGATCATCTCGGCCGGGGAAAGAAATTTAAAATATTGAAAAAATAGACGTTTTGGCCGTTTATATGTGTGATTATGCACATAAAAATGCATTTGTAATTAATCATCCCGGCCGGGGATCAAAATCTAATATTTTGAAAAATTCATTTCTGGCCGTTTATATGTGTGAATATACACATAAAAATGCATTTGTATTTGATCATCTCGGCCGGGACACGAAATATTAAATATTGAAAAAATAGACGTTTTGGCCGTTTATATGTGTGATTATGCACATAAAAATGCATTTGTAATTGATCATCTCGGCCTGGGACCGAAATCTAAAATTTTGAAAAATTCACTTCTGGTCGTTTGTATGTGTGAATATACACAAAAAAATACATTTGTATTTGATTAACCCGGGCGGGGAAGGAAATCTTAGATATTGAAAAAATGCACGTTTAGGCCGTTTATATGTCTGATTATGCACATAAAAATGCATTTGTAATTGATCATCCCGGCCGGGGAACGAAATCTAAAATTTTGAAAAATTCACTTCTGGCCGTTTATATGTGTGAATATACACAAAAAAATACATTTGTATTTGATTAACCCGGGCGGGGAAGGAAATCTTAGATAATGAAAAAATGCACGTTTAGGCCGTTTATATGTGTGATTACGCACATAAAAATGCATTTGTAATTAATCATCCCGGCCGGGGAACGAATTCTAAAATTTTGAAAAATTCACTTCTGGCCGTTTATACGTGTGAATATACACATAAAAATGCATTTGTATTTGATCATCCCGGCCGGGGAACGAAATCTAAAATTTTGAAAAATGCACGTTTAGGCCGTTTATACGTGTGAATATACACATAAAAATCCATTTGTATTTGATCATCCCGGCCGGGGAACGAAATCGAAAATTTTGAAAAATTCACTTCTGGTCGTTTATATGTGTGAATATACACATAAAAATGCATTTGTATTTGATCATCCCGGCCGGGGAACGAAATCTAAAATTTTGAAAAATTCACTTCTGGTCGTTTATATGTGTGAATATACACAAAAAAATACATTTGTATTTGATTAATCCGGGCGGGGAGGAAATCTTAGATATTGAAAAAATGCACGTTTAGGCCGTTTATATGTGTGATTAGGCACATAAAAATGCATTTGTAATTAATCATCCCGGCCGGGGAACGAAATCTAAAATTTTGAATAATTCACTTTTGTCGTTTATATGTGTGAATATACACATAAAAATGCATTTGTAATTGATCATCTCGGCGGGGAACGAAATCTAAAATTTTGAAAAATTCACTTCTGGT
Organism: Theocolax elegans; assembly: GCA_026168455.1. Taxonomy (NCBI): domain Eukaryota; kingdom Metazoa; phylum Arthropoda; class Insecta; order Hymenoptera; family Cerocephalidae; genus Theocolax; species Theocolax elegans. Next base: position 66,285,070 of record CM047431.1, on the reverse strand, counting down.
CGTTTTTATGTGTGAATATACACAAAAAAATACATTTGTATTTGATTAATCCGGGCGGGGAGGAAATCTTAGATATTGAAAAAATGCACGTTTAGGCCATTTATATGTGTGATTATGCACATAAAAATGCATTTGTATTTGATCATCCCGGCCGGGGAACGAAATCTAAAATATTGAAAAAATGCACGTTTTGGTCGGTTATATGTGTGAATATACACATAAAAATGCATTTGTAATTGATCATCTCGGCCTGGGACCGAAATCTAAAATTTTGAAAAATTCATTTCTGGTCGTTTATATGTGTGAATATACACAAAAAAATACATTTGTATTTGATTAACCCGGGCGGGGAAGGAAATCTTAGATAATGAAAAAATGCACGTTTAGGCCGTTTATATGTGTGATTACGCATATAAAAATGCATTTGTAATTAATCATCCCGGCCGGGGAACGAAATCTAAAATTTTGAAAAATTCACTTCTGGTCGTTTATATGTGTGAATATACACATAAAAATGCATTTGTATTTGATCATCCCGGCCGGGAAACGAAATCTAAAATTTTGAAAAATTCACTTCTGGTCGTTTTTATGTGTGAATATACACAAAAAAATACTTTTGTATTTGATTAATCCGGGCGGGGAGGAAATCTTAGATATTGAAAAAATGCACGTTTAGGCCGTTTATATGTGTGATTAGGCACATAAAAATGCATTTGTAATTAATCATCCCGGCCTGGGACCGAAATCTAAAATTTTGAAAAATTCACTTCTGGTCATTTATAGGTGTGAATATACACATAAAAATGCATTTGTAATTGATCATCTCGGCCGGGGAAAGAAATTTAAAATATTGAAAAAATAGACGTTTTGGCCGTTTATATGTGTGATTATGCACATAAAAATGCATTTGTAATTAATCATCCCGGCCGGGGATCAAAATCTAATATTTTGAAAAATTCATTTCTGGCCGTTTATATGTGTGAATATACACATAAAAATGCATTTGTATTTGATTAATCCGGGCGGGGAGGAAATCTTAGATATTGAAAAAATGCACGTTTAGGCCGTTTATATGTGTGATTAGGCACATAAAAATGCATTTGCAATTAATCATCCCGGCCGGGAAACGAAATCTAAAATTTTGAATAATTCACTTTTGTCGTTTATATGTGTGAATATACACATAAAAATGCATTTGTAATTGATCACCTCGGCGGGGAACGAAATCTAAAATTTTGAAAAATTCACTTCTGGTCGTTTTTATGTGTGAATATACACAAAAAAATACTTTTGTATTTGATTAATCCTGGCGGGGAGGAAATCTTAGATATTGAAAAAATGCACGTTTAGGCCGTTTATATGTGTGATTAGGCACATAAAAATGCATTTGTAATTAATCATCCCGGCCTGGGACCGAAATCTAAAATTTTGAAAAATTCACTTCTGGTCATTTATAGGTGTGAATATACACATAAAAATGCATTTGTAATTGATCATCTCGGCCGGGGAAAGAAATTTAAAATATTGAAAAAATAGACGTTTTGGCCGTTTATATGTGTGATTATGCACATAAAAATGCATTTGTAATTAATCATCCCGGCCGGGGATCAAAATCTAATATTTGAAAAATTCATTTCTGGCCGTTTATATGTGTGAATATACACATAAAAATGCATTTGTATTTGATCATCTCGGCCGGGACACGAAATATTAAATATTGAAAAAATAGACGTTTTGGCTGTTTATATGTGTGATTATGCACATAAAAATGCATTTGTAATTAATCATCCCGGCCGGGGATCAAAATCTAATATTTTGAAAAATTCATTTCTGGTCGTTTATATGAGAGAATATACACAAAAAAATGCAATTGTATTTGATCATCCCGGCCGGGGATCAAAATCTAATATTTTGAAAAATTCACTTCTGGTCATTTATATGTGTGAATATACACATAAAAATGCATTTGTAATTGATCATCTCGGCCGGGGAAAGAAATTTAAAATATTGAAAAAATAGACGTTTTGGCCGTTTATATGTGTGATTATGCACATAAAAATGCATTTGTAATTAATCATCCCGGCCGGGGATCAAAATCTAATATTTTGAAAAATTCATTTCTGGCCGTTTATATGTGTGAATATACACATAAAAATGCATTTGTATTTGATCATCTCGGCCGGGACACGAAATATTAAATATTGAAAAAATAGACGTTTTGGCTGTTTATATGTGTGATTATGCACATAAAAATGCATTTGTAATTGATCATCTCGGCCTGGGACCGAAACCTAAAATTTTGAAAAATTCACTTCTGGTCGTTTGTATGTGTGAATATACACAAAAAAATACATTTGTATTTGATTAACCCGGGCGGGGAAGGAAATCTTAGATATTGAAAAAATGCACGTTTAGGCCGTTTATATGTGTCATTATGCACATAAAAATGCATTTGTAATTGATCATCCCGGCCGGGGAACGAAATCTAAAATTTTGAAAAATTCACTTCTGGCCGTCTATATGTGTGAATATACACAAAAAAATACATTTGTATTTGATTAACCCGGGCGGGGAAGGAAATCTTAGATAATGAAAAAATGCACGTTTAGGCCGTTTATATGTGTGATTACGCACATAAAAATGCATTTGTAATTAATCATCCCGGCCGGGGAACGAAATCTAAAATTTTGAAAAATTCACTTCTGGCCGTTTATACGTGTGAATATACACATAAAAATGCATTTGTATTTGATCATCCCGGCCGGGGAACGAAATCGAAAATTTTGAAAAATTCACTTCTGGTCGTTTATATGTGTGTATATACACATAAAAATGCATTTGTATTTGATCATCCCGGCCGGGGAACGAAATCTAAAATTTTGAAAAATTCACTTCTGGTCGTTTATATGTGTGAATATACACAAAAAAATACATTTGTATTTGATTAACCCGGGTGGGGAAGGAAATCTTAGATAATGAAAAAATGCACGTTTAGGCCATTTATATGTGTGATTACGCACATAAAAATGCATTTGTAATTAATCATCCCGGCCGGGGAACGAAATCTAAAATTTTGAAAAATTCACTTCTGGTCGTTTATATGTGTGAATATACACATAAAAATGCATTTGTATTTGATCATCCCGGCCGGGGAACGAAATCTAAAATTTTGAAAAATTCACTTCTGGTCGTTTATATGTGTGAATATACACAAAAAAATACATTTGTATTTGATTAATCCGGGCGGGGAGGAAATCTTAGATATTGAAAAAATGCACGTTTAGGCCGTTTATATGTGTGATTAGGCACATAAAAATGCATTTGTAATTAATCATCCCGGCCGGGGAACGAAATCTAAAATTTTGAATAATTCACTTTTGTCGTTTATATGTGTGAATATACACATAAAAATGCATTTGTAATTGATCAACTCGGCCGGGGATCGAAATGTAAAATATTGAAAAAATACACGTTTTGGCCGTTTATATGTGTGATTAGGCACATAAAAATGCATTTGTAATTAATCATCCCGGCCGGCGAACGAAATCTAAAATTTTGAAAAATTCACTTCTGGCCGTTTATATGTGTGAATATACACGTAAAAATGCATTTGTATTTGATCATCCCGGCCGGGGATCAAAATCTAATATTTTGAAAAATTCACTTCTGGTCATTTATATGTGTGAATATACATATAAAAATGCATTTGTATTTGATCTTCCCAGCCACGGAACGAAATCTAAAATTTTAAAAAATTCACGTTTTGGCTGTTTATATGTGTGAATATACACATAAAAATGCATTTGTAATTAATCATCCCGGCCGGGGAACGAAATCTAAAATTTTGAAAAATTCACTTTTGGCCGTTTATATGTGTGAATATACACGTAAAAATGCATTTGTATTTGATCATCTCGGCCGGGGAACGAAATCGAAAACTTTGAAAAATTCACTTCGGGCCAATTATATGTGTGAATATACACATAAAAATGCACTTGTATTTGATCATCACGGCCGGGGATCGAAATCTAAAATTTTGAAAAATTCACTTCTGGTCATTTATATGTGTGAATATACACATAAAAATGCATTTGTAATTGATCATCTCGGCCGGGGAAAGAAATTTAAAATATTGAAAAAATAGACGTTTTGGCCGTTTATATGTGTGATTATGCACATAAAAATGCATTTGTAATTAATCATCCCGGCCGGGGATCAAAATCTAATATTTTGAAAAATTCATTTCTGGCCGTTTATATGTGTGAATATACACATAAAAATGCATTTGTATTTGATCATCTCGGCCGGGACACGAAATATTAAATATTGAAAAAATAGACGTTTTGGCCGTTTATATGTGTGATTATGCACATAAAAATGCATTTGTAATTGATCATCTCGGCCTGGGACCGAAATCTAAAATTTTGAAAAATTCACTTCTGGTCGTTTGTATGTGTGAATATACACAAAAAAATACATTTGTATTTGATTAACCCGGGCGGGGAAGGAAATCTTAGATATTGAAAAAATGCACGTTTAGGCCGTTTATATGTGTCATTATGCACATAAAAATGCATTTGTAATTGATCATCCCGGCCGGGGAACGAAATCTAAAATTTTGAAAAATTCACTTCTGGCCGTTTATATGTGTATATACACAAAAAAATACATTTGTATTTGATTAACCCGGGCGGGGAAGGAAATCTTAGATAATGAAAAAATGCACGTTTAGGCCGTTTATATGTGTGATTATGCACATAAAAATGCATTTGTAATTGATCATCCCGGCCGGGGAACGAAATCTAAAATTTTGAAAAATTCACTTCTGGCCGTTTATATGTGTGAATATACACAAAAAAATACATTTGTATTTGATTAACCCGGGCGGGGAAGGAAATCTTAGATAATGAAAAAATGCACGTTAGGCCGTTTATATATGTGATTACGCACATAAAAATGCATTTGTAATTAATCATCCCGGCCGGGGAACGAAATCTAAAATTTTGAAAAATTTACTTCTGGCCGTTTATACGTGTGAATATACACATAAAAATGCATTTGTATTTGATCATCCCGGCCGGGGAACGAAATCTAAAATTTTGAAAAATTCACTTCTGGTCGTTTATATGTGTGCATATACACATAAAAATGCATTTGTATTTGATCATCCCGGCCGGGGAACGAAATCTAAAATTTTGAAAAATTCACTTCTGGCCGTTTATACGTGTGAATATACACATAAAAATGCATTTGTATTTGATCATCCCGGGCGGGGAAGGAAATCTTAGATAATGAAAAAATGCACGTTTAGGCCGTTTATATGTGTGATTACGCACATAAAAATGCATTTGTAATTAATCATCCCGGCCGGGGAACGAAATCTAAAATTTTGAAAAATTCACTTCTGGCCGTTTATACGTGTGAATATACACATAAAAATGCATTTGTATTTGATCATCCCGGCCGGGGAACGAAATCTAAAATTTTGAAAAATGCACGTTTAGGCCGTTTATACGTGTGAATATACACATAAAAATGCATTTGTATTTGATCATCCCGGCCGGGGAACGAAATCGAAAATTTTGAAAAATTCACTTCTGGTCGTTTATATGTGTGAATATACACATAAAAATGCATTTGTATTTGATCATCCCGGCCGGGGAACGAAATCTAAAATATTGAAAAAATGCACGTTTTGGTCGGTTATATGTGTGAATATACACATAAAAATGCATTTGTAATTGATCATCTCGGCCTGGGACCGAAATCTAAAATTTTGAAAAATTCACTTCTGGTCGTTTATATGTGTGAATATACACAAAAAAATGCATTTGTATTTGATTAACCCGGGTGAGGAAGGAAATCTTAGATATTGAAAAAATGCACGTTTAGGCCGTTTATATGTGTATTTATGCACATAAAAATGCATTTGTAATTAATCATCCCGGCCGGGGAACGAAATCTAAAATTTTGAAAAATTCACTTCTGGTCGTTTATATATGTGAATATACACATAAAAATGCATTTGTATTTGATCATCTCGTCCGGGACACGAAATTTTAAATTTTGAAAAAATAGACGTTTTGGCCGTTTATATGTGTGATTATGCACATAAAAATGCATTTGTAATTGATCATCTCGGCCTGGGACCGAAATCTATAATTTTGAAAAATTCACTTCTGGTCGTTTATATGTGTGAATATACACAAAAAAATACATTTGTATTTGATTAACCCGGGTGAGGAAGGAAATCTTAGATATTGAAAAAATGCACGTTTAGGCCGTTTATATGTGTGATTATGCACATAAAAATGCATTTGTAATTAATCATCCCGGCCGGGGAACGAAATCTAAAATTTTGAAAAATTCACTTCTGGTCGTTTATATGTGTGAATATACACATAAAAATGCATTTGTATTTGATCATCCCGGCCGGGGAACGAAATCTAAAATTTTGAAAAATTCACTTCTGGCCGTTTATATGTGTGAATATACACATAAAAATGCATTTGTAATTGATCATCTCGGCCTGGGACCGAAATCTATAATTTTGAAAAATTCACTTCTGGTCGTTTATATGTGTGAATATACACAAAAAATACATTTGTATTTGATTAACCCGGGCGAGGAAGGAAATCTTAGATATTGAAAAAATGCACGTTTAGGCCATTTATATGTGTGATTATGCACATAAAAATGCATTTGTATTTGATCATCCAGGCCGGGGAACGAAATCTAAAATATTGAAAAAATGCACGTTTTGGTCGGTTATATGTGTGAATATACACATAAAAATGCATTTGTAATTGATCATCTCGGCCTGGGACCGAAATCTAAAATTTTGAAAAATTCACTTCTGGTCGTTTATATATGTGAATATACACATAAAAATGCATTTGTATTTGATTAACCCGGGCGAGGAAGGAAATCTTAGATATTGAAAAAATGCACGTTTAGGCCGTTTATATGTGTGATTATGCACATAAAAATGCATTTGTAATTAATCATCCCGGCCGGGGAACGAAATCTAAAATTTTGAAAAATTCACTTCTGGTCGTTTATATATGTGAATATACACATAAAAATGCATTTGTATTTGATCATCTCGTCCGGGACACGAAATTTTAAATATTGAAAAAATAGACGTTTTGGCCGTTTATATGTGTGATTATACACATAAAAATTTGTATTTGATCATCTCGGCCGGGGAACGAAACCGAAAACTTTGAAAAATTCACTTCGGGCCGTTTATATGTGTGAATATACACATAAAAATGCACTTGTATTTGATCATCCTGGCCGGGGATCGAAATCTTAAATTTTGAAAAATTCACTTCTGGCCGTTTATATGTGTGAATATACACATAAAAATGCATTTGTATTTGTTCATTACGGCCGGGGAACTAAATCTAAAATTTTGAAAAAATAGACGTTTTGGCCGTTTATATGTGTGATTATGCACATAAAATTGCATTTGTAATTGATCATCTTGGCGGGGAACGAAATCTACAATTTTGAAAAAATCACTTCTAGTCGTTTATATGTGTGAATATACACAAAAAAATACATTTGTATTTGATTAACCCGGGCGGGGAAGGAAATCTTAGATATTGAAAAAATGCACGTTTAGGCCGTTTATATGTGTGATTATGCACATAAAAATGCACTTGTAATTAATCATCCCGGCCGGGGAACGAAATCTAAAATTTTGAAAAATTCACTTCTGGCCGTTTATATGTGTGAATATACACATAAAAATGCATTTGTATTTGATCATCCCGGCCGGGGAACGAAATCTAAAATTTTGAAAAATTCACTTCTGGTCGTTTATATGTGTGAATATACACGTAAAAATGCATTTGTATTTGATCATCTAGGCCGGGACACGAAATTTTAAGTATTGAAAAAATAGACGTTTTGGCCGTTTATATGTGTGACTAGGCACATAAAAATGCATTTGTAATTAATCATCCCGGCCGGGGAACGAAATCTAAAATTTTGAAAAATTCACTTCTGGCCGTTTATATTTGTGAATATACACATAAAAATGCATTTGTATTTGATCATCCCGGCCGGGGAACGAAATCTAAAATTTTGAAAAATTCACTTCTGGTCGTTTATATGTGTGAATATACACGTAAAAATGCATTTGTATTTGATCATCTCGGCCGGGACACGAAATTTTAAGTATTGAAAAAATAGACGTTTTGGCCGTTTATATGTGTGATTAGGCACATAAAAATGCATTTGTAATTAATAATCCCGGCCGGGGAACGAAATCTAAAATTTTGAAAAATTCACTTCTGGCCGTTTATATGTGTGAATATACACGTAAAAATGCATTTGTATTTGATCATCCCGGCCGGGGATCAAAATCTAATATTTTGAAAAATTCACTTCTGGTCATTTATATGTGTGAATATACACATAAAAATGCATTTGTAATTGATCAACTCGGCCGGGGATCGAAATGTAAAATATTGAAAAAATAGACGTTTTGGCCGTTTATATGTGTGATTAGGCACATAAAAATGCATTTGTAATTAATCATCCCGGCCGGGGAACGAAATCTAAAATTTTGAAAAATTCACTTCTGGCCGTTTATATGTGTGAATATACACGTAAAAATGCATTTGTATTTGATCATCTCGGCCGGGCACGAAATTTTAAGTATTGAAAAAATAGACGTTTTGGCCGTTTATATGTGTGATTAGGCACATAAAAATGCATTTGTATTTGATCATCCCGGCCGGGGAACGAAATCTAAAATTTTGAAAAATTCACTTCTGGTCGTTTATATGTGTGAATATACACGTAAAAATGCATTTGTATTTGATCATCTCGGCCGGGACACGAAATTTTAAGTATTGAAAAAATAGACGTTTTGGCCGTTTATATGTGTGATTAGGCACATAAAAATGCATTTGTATTTGATCATCCCGGCCGGGGAACGAAATCTAAAATTTTGAAAAATTCACTTTTGGCCGTTTATATGTGTGAATATACACGTAAAAATGCATTTGTATTTGATCATCTCGGCCGGGGAACGAAATCGAAAACTTTGAAAAATTCACTTCGGGCCAATTATATGTGTGAATATACACATAAAAATGCACTTGTATTTGATCATCACGGCCGGGGATCGAAATCTAAAATTTTGAAAAATTCACTTCTGGTCATTTATATGTGTGAATATACACATAAAAATGCATTTGTAATTGATCATCTCGGCCGGGGAAAGAAATTTAAAATATTGAAAAAATAGACGTTTTGGCCGTTTATATGTGTGATTATGCACATAAAAATGCATTTGTAATTAATCATCTCGGCCGGGGAACGAAATCTAAAATTTTGAAAAATTCACTTCTGGCCGTTTATATGTGTGAATATACACAAAAAAATACATTTGTATTTGATTAACCCGGGCGGGGAAGGAAATCTTAGATATTGAAAAAATGCACGTTTAGGCCGTTTATATGTGTGATTATGCACATAAAAATGCATTTGTAATTGATCATCCCGGCCGGGGAACGAAATCTAAAATTTTGAAAAATTCACTTCTGGCCGTTTATATGTGTGAATATACACAAAAAAATACATTTGTATTTGATTAACCCGGGCGGGGAAGGAAATCTTAGATAATGAAAAAATGCACGTTTAGGCCGTTTATATGTGTGATTACGCACATAAAAATGCATTTGTAATTAATCATCCCGGCCGGGGAACGAATTCTAAAATTTTGAAAAATTCACTTCTGGTCGTTTATATGTGTGAATATACACAAAAAAATACATTTGTATTTGATTAATCCGGGCGGGGAGGAAATCTTAGATATTGAAAAAATGCACGTTTAGGCCGTTTATATGTGTGATTATGCACATAAAAATGCATTTGTAATTGATCATCCCGGCCGGGGAACGAAATCTAAAATTTTGAAAAATTCACTTCTGGCCGTTTATATGTGTGAATATACACAAAAAAATACATTTGTATTTGATTAACCCGGGCGGGGAAGGAAATCTTAGATAATGAAAAAATGCACGTTTAGGCCGTTTATATGTGTGATTACGCACATAAAAATGCATTTGTAATTGATCATCCCGGCCGGGGAACGAAATCTAAAATTTTGAAAAATTCATTTCTGGCCGTTTATATGTGTGAATATACACATAAAAATGCATTTGTATTTGATCATCTCGGCCGGGACACGAAATATTAAATATTGAAAAAATAGACGTTTTGGCCGTTTATATGTGTGATTATGCACATAAAAATGCATTTGTAATTGATCATCTCGGCCTGGGACCGAAATCTAAAATTTTGAAAAATTCACTTCTGGTCGTTTGTATGTGTGAATATACACAAAAAAATACATTTGTATTTGATTAACCCGGGCGGGGAAGGAAATCTTAGATATTGAAAAAATGCACGTTTAGGCCGTTTATATGTGTGATTATGCACATAAAAATGCATTTGTAATTGATCATCCCGGCCGGGGAACGAAATCTAAAATTTTGAAAAATTCACTTCTGGCCGTTTATATGTGTGAATATACACAAAAAAATACATTTGTATTTGATTAACCCGGGCGGGGAAGGAAATCTTAGATAATGAAAAAATGCACGTTTAGGCCGTTTATATGTGTGATTACGCACATAAAAATGCATTTGTAATTAATCATCCCGGCCGGGGAACGAATTCTAAAATTTTGAAAAATTCACTTCTGGCCGTTTATACGTGTGAATATACACATAAAAATGCATTTGTATTTGATCATCCCGGCCGGGGAACGAAATCTAAAATTTTGAAAAATGCACGTTTAGGCCGTTTATACGTGTGAATATACACATAAAAATCCATTTGTATTTGATCATCCCGGCCGGGGAACGAAATCGAAAATTTTGAAAAATTCACTTCTGGTCGTTTATATGTGTGAATATACACATAAAAATGCATTTGTATTTGATCATCCCGGCCGGGGAACGAAATCTAAAATTTTGAAAAATTCACTTCTGGTCGTTTATATGTGTGAATATACACAAAAAAATACATTTGTATTTGATTAATCCGGGCGGGGAGGAAATCTTAGATATTGAAAAAATGCACGTTTAGGCCGTTTATATGTGTGATTAGGCACATAAAAATGCATTTGTAATTAATCATCCCGGCCGGGGAACGAAATCTAAAATTTTGAATAATTCACTTTTGTCGTTTATATGTGTGAATATACACATAAAAATGCATTTGTAATTGATCATCTCGGCGGGGAACGAAATCTAAAATTTTGAAAAATTCACTTCTGGTCGTTTTTATGTGTGAATATACACAAAAAAATACATTTGTATTTGATTAATCCGGGCGGGGAGGAAATCTTAGATATTGAAAAAATGCACGTTTAGGCCATTTATATGTGTGATTATGCACATAAAAATGCATTTGTATTTGATCATCCCGGCCGGGGAACGAAATCTAAAATATTGAAAAAATGCACGTTTTGGTCGGTTATATGTGTGAATATACACATAAAAATGCATTTGTAATTGATCATCTCGGCCTGGGACCGAAATCTAAAATTTTGAAAAATTCATTTCTGGTCGTTTATATGTGTGAATATACACAAAAAAATACATTTGTATTTGATTAACCAGGGCGGGGAAGGAAATCTTAGATAATGAAAAACTGCACGTTTAGGCCGTTTATATGTGTGATTACGCATATAAAAATGCATTTGTAATTAATCATCCCGGCCGGGGAACGAAATCTAAAATTTTGAAAAATTCACTTCTGGTCGTTTATAGGTGTGAATATACACATAAAAATGCATTTGTATTTGATCATCCCGGCCGGGGAACGAAATCTAAAATTTTGAAAAATTCACTTCTGGTCGTTTATATGTGTGAATATACACAAAAAAATACATTTGTATTTGATTAATCCGGGCGGGGAGGAAATCTTAGATATTGAAAAAATGCACGTTTAGGCCGTTTATATGTGTGATTAGGCACATAAAAATGCATTTGCAATTAATCATCCCGGCCGGGAAACGAAATCTAAAATTTTGAATAATTCACTTTTGTCGTTTATATGTGTGAATATACACATAAAAATGCATTTGTAATTGATCACCTCGGCGGGGAACGAAATCTAAAATTTTGAAAAATTCACTTCTGGTCGTTTTTATGTGTGAATATACACAAAAAAATACTTTTGTATTTGATTAATCCGGGCGGGGAGGAAATCTTAGATATTGAAAAAATGCACGTTTAGGCCGTTTATATGTGTGATTAGGCACATAAAAATGCATTTGTAATTAATCATCCCGGCCTGGGACCGAAATCTAAAATTTTGAAAAATTCACTTCTGGTCATTTATAGGTGTGAATATACACATAAAAATGCATTTGTAATTGATCATCTCGGCCGGGGAAAGAAATTTAAAATATTGAAAAAATAGACGTTTTGGCCGTTTATATGTGTGATTATGCACATAAAAATGCATTTGTAATTAATCATCCCGGCCGGGGATCAAAATCTAATATTTTGAAAAATTCATTTCTGGCCGTTTATATGTGTGAATATACACATAAAAATGCATTTGTATTTGATCATCTCGGCCGGGACACGAAATATTAAATATTGAAAAAATAGACGTTTTGGCTGTTTATATGTGTGATTATGCACATAAAAATGCATTTGTAATTAATCATCCCGGCCGGGGATCAAAATCTAATATTTTGAAAAATTCATTTCTGGTCGTTTATATGAGAGAATATACACAAAAAAATGCAATTGTATTTGATCATCCCGGCCGGGGATCAAAATCTAATATTTTGAAAAATTCACTTCTGGTCATTTATATGTGTGAATATACACATAAAAATGCATTTGTAATTGATCATCTCGGCCGGGGAAAGAAATTTAAAATATTGAAAAAATAGACGTTTTGGCCGTTTATATGTGTGATTATGCACATAAAAATGCATTTGTAATTAATCATCCCGGCCGGGGATCAAAATCTAATATTTTGAAAAATTCATTTCTGGCCGTTTATATGTGTGAATATACACATAAAAATGCATTTGTATTTGATCATCTCGGCCGGGACACGAAATATTAAATATTGAAAAAATAGACGTTTTGGCTGTTTATATGTGTGATTATGCACATAAAAATGCATTTGTAATTGATCATCTCGGCCTGGGACCGAAACCTAAAATTTTGAAAAATTCACTTCTGGTCGTTTGTATGTGTGAATATACACAAAAAAATACATTTGTATTTGATTAACCCGGGCGGGGAAGGAAATCTTAGATATTGAAAAAATGCACGTTTAGGCCGTTTATATGTGTCATTATGCACATAAAAATGCATTTGTAATTGATCATCCCGGCCGGGGAACGAAATCTAAAATTTTGAAAAATTCACTTCTGGCCGTCTATATGTGTGAATATACACAAAAAAATACATTTGTATTTGATTAACCCGGGCGGGGAAGGAAATCTTAGATAATGAAAAAATGCACGTTTAGGCCGTTTATATGTGTGATTACGCACATAAAAATGCATTTGTAATTAATCATCCCGGCCGGGGAACGAAATCTAAAATTTTGAAAAATTCACTTCTGGCCGTTTATACGTGTGAATATACACATAAAAATGCATTTGTATTTGATCATCCCGGCCGGGGAACGATATCGAAAATTTTGAAAAATTCACTTCTGGTCGATTATATGTGTGTATATACACATAAAAATGCATTTGTATTTGATCATCCCGGCCGGGGAACGAAATCTAAAATTTTGAAAAATTCACTTCTGGTCGTTTATATGTGTGAATATACACAAAAAAATACATTTGTATTTGATTAACCCGGGCGGGGAAGGAAATCTTAGATAATGAAAAAATGCACGTTTAGGCCGTTTATATGTGTGATTACGCACATAAAAATGCATTTGTAATTGATCATCTCGGCGGGGAACAAAATCTAAAATTTGGAAAAATTCACTTCTGGCCGTTTGTATTTGTGAATATACACATAAAAATGCATTTGTATTTGATCATCCCGGCCGGGGAACGAAATCTAAAATTTTGAAAAATTCACTTCTGGTCGTTTATATGTGTGAATATACACGTAAAAATGCATTTGTATTTGATCATCTCGGCCGGGACACGAAATTTTAAGTATTGAAAAAATAGACGTTTTGGCCGTTTATATGTGTGATTAGGCACATAAAAATGCATTTGTAATTAATCATCCCGGCCGGGGAACGAAATCTAAAATTTTGAAAAATTCACTTCTGGCCGTTTATATGTGTGAATATACACGTAAAAATGCATTTGTATTTGATCATCCCGGCCGGGGATCAAAATCTAATATTTTGAAAAATTCACTTCTGGTCATTTATATGTGTGAATATACATATAAAAATGCATTTGTATTTGATCTTCCCAGCCACGGAACGAAATCTAAAATTTTAAAAAATTCACGTTTTGGCTGTTTATATGTGTGAATATACACATAAAAATGCATTTGTAATTAATCATCCCGGCCGGGGAACGAAATCTAAAATTTTGAAAAATTCACTTTTGGCCGTTTATATGTGTGAATATACACGTAAAAATGCATTTGTATTTGATCATCTCGGCCGGGGAACGAAATCGAAAACTTTGAAAAATTCACTTCGGGCCAATTATATGTGTGAATATACACATAAAAATGCACTTGTATTTGATCATCACGGCCGGGGATCGAAATTTAAAATTTTGAAAAATTCACTTCTGGTCATTTATATGTGTGAATATACACATAAAAATGCATTTGTAATTGATCATCTCGGCCGGGGAAAGAAATTTAAAATATTGAAAAAATAGACGTTTTGGCCGTTTATATGTGTGATTATGCACATAAAAATGCATTTGTAATTAATCATCCCGGCCGGGGATCAAAATCTAATATTTTGAAAAATTCATTTCTGGCCGTTTATATGTGTGAATATACACATAAAATGCATTTGTATTTGATCATCTCGGCCGGGACACGAAATATTAAATATTGAAAAAATAGACGTTTTGGCCGTTTATATGTGTGATTATGCACATAAAAATGCATTTGTAATTGATCATCTCGGCCTGGGACCGAAATCTAAAATTTTGAAAAATTCACTTCTGGTCGTTTGTATGTGTGAATATACACAAAAAAATACATTTGTATTTGATTAGCCCGGGCGGGGAAGGAAATCTTAGATATTGAAAAAATGCACGTTTAGGCCGTTTATATGTGTGATTATGCACATAAAAATGCATTTGTAATTGATCATCTCGGCCTGGGACCGAAATCTAAAATTTTGAAAAATTCACTTCTGGCCGTTTATATGTGTGAATATACACAAAAAAATACATTTGTATTTGATTAACCCGGGCGGGGAAGGAAATCTTAGATAATGAAAAAATGCACGTTTAGGCCGTTTATATATGTGATTACGCACATAAAAATGCATTTGTAATTAATCATCCCGGCCGGGGAACGAAATCTAAAATTTTGAAAAATTCACTTCTGGTCGTTTATATATGTGAATATACACATAAAAATGCATTTGTATTTGATTAACCCGGGCGAGGAAGGAAATCTTAGATATTGAAAAAATGCACGTTTAGGCCGTTTATATGTGTGATTATGCACATAAAAATGCATTTGTAATTAATCATCCCGGCCGGGGAACGAAATCTAAAATTTTGAAAAATGCACGTTTAGGCCGTTTATACGTGTGAATATACACATAAAAATGCATTTGTATTTGATCATCCCGGCCGGGGAACGAAATCTAAAATTTTGAAAAATGCACGTTTAGGCCGTTTATACGTGTGAATATACACATAAAAATGCATTTGTATTTGATCATCCCGGCCGGGGAACGAAATCTAAAATTTTGAAAAATTCACTTCTGGCCGTTTATATGTGTGAATATACACATAAAAATGCATTTGTAATTGATCATCTCGGCCTGGGACCGAAATCTATAATTTTGAAAAATTCACTTCTGGTCGTTTATATGTGTGAATATACACAAAAAATACATCTGTATTTGATTAACCCGGGCGAGGAAGGAAATCTTAGATATTGAAAAAATGCACGTTTAGGCCATTTATATGTGTGATTATGCACATAAAAATGCATTTGTATTTGATCATCCCGGCCGGGGAACGAAATCTAAAATATTGAAAAAATGCACGTTTTGGTTGGTTATATGTGTGAATATACACATAAAAATGCATTTGTAATTGATCATCTCGGCCTGGGACCGAAATCTAAAATTTTGAAAAATTCACTTCTGGTCGTTTATATATGTGAATATACACATAAAAATGCATTTGTATTTGATTAACCCGGGCGAGGAAGGAAATCTTAGATATTGAAAAAATGCACGTTTAGGCCGTTTATATGTGTGATTATGCACATAAAAATGCATTTGTAATTAATCATCCCGGCCGGGGAACGAAATCTAAAATTTTGAAAAATTCACTTCTGGTCGTTTATATATGTGAATATACACATAAAAATGCATTTGTATTTGATCATCTCGTCCGGGACACGAAATTTTAAATATTGAAAAAATAGACGTTTTGGCCGTTTATATGTGTGAATATACACATAAAAATTTGTATTTGATCATCTCGGCCGGGGAACGAAATCGAAAACTTTGAAAAATTCACTTCGGGCCGTTTATATGTGTGAATATACACATAAAAATGCACTTGTATTTGATCATCCTGGCCGGGGATCGAAATCTTAAATTTTGAAAAATTCACTTCTGGCCGTTTATATGTGTGAATATACACATAAAAATGCATTTGTATTTGTTCATTACGGCCGGGGAACTAAATCTAAAATTTTGAAAATAGACGTTTTGGCCGTTTATATGTGTGATTATGCACATAAAATTGCATTTGTAATTGATCATCTTGGCGGGGAACGAAATCTAAAATTTTGAAAAAATCACTTCTAGTCGTTTATATGTGTGAATATACACAAAAAAATACATTTGTATTTGATTAACCCGGGCGGGGAAGGAAATCTTAGATATTGAAAAAATGCACGTTTAGGCCGTTTATATGTGTGATTATGCACATAAAAATGCACTTGTAATTAATCATCCCGGCCGGGGAACGAAATCTAAAATTTTGAAAAATTCACTTCTGGCCGTTTATATGTGTGAATATACACATAAAATGCATTTGTATTTGATCATCCCGGCCGGGGAACGAAATCTAAAATTTTGAAAAATTCACTTCTGGTCGTTTATATGTGTGAATATACACATAAAAATGCATTTGTATTTGATCATCCCGGCCGGGGAACGAAATCTAAAATTTTGAAAAATTCACTTCTGGTCGTTTATATGAGAGAATATACACAAAAAAATGCATTTGTATTTGATCATCCCGGCCGGGGATCAAAATCTAAT
Source organism: Theocolax elegans (assembly GCA_026168455.1). Classification (NCBI taxonomy): domain Eukaryota; kingdom Metazoa; phylum Arthropoda; class Insecta; order Hymenoptera; family Cerocephalidae; genus Theocolax; species Theocolax elegans. Next base: position 66,267,610 of record CM047431.1, on the reverse strand, counting down.
ATTTTGAAAAATTCATTTCTGGCCGTTTATATGTGTGAATATACACATAAAAATGCATTTGTATTTGATCATCTCGGCCGGGACACGAAATATTAAATATTGAAAAAATAGACGTTTTGGCCGTTTATATGTGTGATTATGCACATAAAAATGCATTTGTAATTGATCATCTCGGCCTGGGACCGAAATCTAAAATTTTGAAAAATTCACTTCTGGTCGTTTGTATGTGTGAATATACACAAAAAAATACATTTGTATTTGATTAACCCGGGCGGGGAAGGAAATCTTAGATATTGAAAAAATGCACGTTTAGGCCGTTTATATGTGTCATTATGCACATAAAAATGCATTTGTAATTGATCATCCCGGCCGGGGAACGAAATCTAAAATTTTGAAAAATTCACTTCTGGCCGTTTATATGTGTGAATATACACAAAAAAATACATTTGTATTTGATTAACCCGGGCGGGGAAGGAAATCTTAGATAATGAAAAAATGCACGTTTAGGCCGTTTATATGTGTGATTACGCACATAAAAATGCATTTGTAATTAATCATCCCGGCCGGGGAACGAAATCTAAAATTTTGAAAAATTCACTTCTGGCCGTTTATACGTGTGAATATACACATAAAAATGCATTTGTATTTGATCATCCCGGCCGGGGAACGAAATCGAAAATTTTGAAAAATTCACTTCTGGTCGTTTATATGTGTGTATATACACATAAAAATGCATTTGTATTTGATCATCCCGGCCGGGGAACGAAATCTAAAATTTTGAAAAATTCACTTCTGGTCGTTTATATGTGTGAATATACACAAAAAATACATTTGTATTTGATTAACCCGGGCGGGGAAGGAAATCTTAGATAATGAAAAAATGCACGTTTAGGCCGTTTATATGTGTGATTACGCACATAAAAATGCATTTGTAATTAATCATCCCGGCCGGGGAACGAAATCTAAAATTTTGAAAAATTCACTTCTGGTCGTTTATATGTGTGAATATACACAAAAAAATACATTTGTATTTGATTAACCCGGGTGGGGAAGGAAATCTTAGATAATGAAAAAATGCACGTTTAGGCCATTTATATGTGTGATTACGCACATAAAAATGCATTTGTAATTAATCATCCCGGCCGGGGAACGAAATCTAAAATTTTGAAAAATTCACTTCTGGTCGTTTATATGTGTGAATATACACATAAAAATGCATTTGTATTTGATCATCCCGCCCGGGGAACGAAATCTAAAATTTTGAAAAATTCACTTCTGGTCGTTTATATGTGTGAATATACACAAAAAAATACATTTGTATTTGATTAATCCGGGCGGGGAGGAAATCTTAGATATTGAAAAAATGCACGTTTAGGCCGTTTATATGTGTGATTAGGCACATAAAAATGCATTTGTAATTAATCATCCCGGCCGGGGAACGAAATCTAAAATTTTGAATAATTCACTTTTGTCGTTTATATGTGTGAATATACACATAAAAATGCATTTGTAATTGATCAACTCGGCCGGGGATCGAAATGTAAAATATTGAAAAAATACACGTTTTGGCCGTTTATATGTGTGATTAGGCACATAAAAATGCATTTGTAATTAATCATCCCGGCCGGCGAACGAAATCTAAAATTTTGAAAAATTCACTTCTGGCCGTTTATAAGTGTGAATATACACGTACAAATGCATTTGTATTTGATCATCCCGGCCGGGGATCAAAATCTAATATTTTGAAAAATTCACTTCTGGTCATTTATATGTGTGAATATACATATAAAAATGCATTTGTATTTGATCTTCCCAGCCACGGAACGAAATCTAAAATTTTAAAAAATTCACGTTTTGGCTGTTTATATGTGTGAATATACACATAAAAATGCATTTGTAATTAATCATCCCGGCCGGGGAACGAAATCTAAAATTTTGAAAAATTCACTTTTGGCCGTTTATATGTGTGAATATACACGTAAAAATGCATTGTATTTGATCATCTCGGCCGGGGAACGAAATCGAAAACTTTGAAAAATTCACTTCGGGCCAATTATATGTGTGAATATACACATAAAAATGCACTTGTATTTGATCATCACGGCCGGGGATCGAAATCTAAAATTTTGAAAAATTCACTTCTGGTCATTTATATGTGTGAATATACACATAAAAATGCATTTGTAATTGATCATCTCGGCCGGGGAAAGAAATTTAAAATATTGAAAAAATAGACATTTGGCCGTTTATATGTGTGATTATGCACATAAAAATGCATTTGTAATTAATCATCCCGGCCGGGGATCAAAATCTAATATTTTGAAAAATTCATTTCTGGCCGTTTATATGTGTGAATATACACATAAAAATGCATTTGTATTTGATCATCTCGGCCGGGACACGAAATATTAAATATTGAAAAAATAGACGTTTTGGCCGTTTATATGTGTGATTATGCACATAAAAATGCATTTGTAATTGATCATCTCGGCCTGGGACCGAAATCTAAAATTTTGAAAAATTCACTTCTGGTCGTTTGTATGTGTGAATATACACAAAAAAATACATTTGTATTTGATTAACCCGGGCGGGGAAGGAAATCTTAGATATTGAAAAAATGCACGTTTAGGCCGTTTATATGTGTCATTATGCACATAAAAATGCATTTGTAATTGATCATCCCGGCCGGGGAACGAAATCTAAAATTTTGAAAAATTCACTTCTGGCCGTTTATATGTGTATATACACAAAAAATACATTTGTATTTGATTAACCCGGGCGGGGAAGGAAATCTTAGATAATGAAAAAATGCACGTTTAGGCCGTTTATATGTGTGATTATGCACATAAAAATGCATTTGTAATTGATCATCCCGGCCGGGGAACGAAATCTAAAATTTTGAAAAATTCACTTCTGGCCGTTTATATGTGTGAATATACACAAAAAAATACATTTGTATTTGATTAACCCGGGCGGGGAAGGAAATCTTAGATAATGAAAAAATGCACGTTAGACCGTTTATATATGTGATTACGCACATAAAAATGCATTTGTAATTAATCATCCCGGCCGGGGAACGAAATCTAAAATTTTGAAAAATTTACTTCTGGCCGTTTATACGTGTGAATATACACATAAAAATGCATTTGTATTTGATCATCCCGGCCGGGGAACGAAATCTAAAATTTTGAAAAATTCACTTCTGGTCGTTTATATGTGTGCATATACACATAAAAATGCATTTGTATTTGATCATCCCGGCCGGGGAACGAAATCTAAAATTTTGAAAAATTCACTTCTGGCCGTTTATACGTGTGAATATACACATAAAAATGCATTTGTATTTGATCATCCCGGGCGGGGAAGGAAATCTTAGATAATGAAAAAATGCACGTTTAGGCCGTTTATATGTGTGATTACGCACATAAAAATGCATTTGTAATTAATCATCCCGGCCGGGGAACGAAATCTAAAATTTTGAAAAATTCACTTCTGGCCGTTTATACGTGTGAATATACACATAAAAATGCATTTGTATTTGATCATCCCGGCCGGGGAACGAAATCGAAAATTTTGAAAAATTCACTTCTGGTCGTTTATATGTGTGAATATACACATAAAAATGCATTTGTATTTGATCATCCCGGCCGGGGAACGAAATCTAAAATATTGAAAAAATGCACGTTTTGGTCGGTTATATGTGTGAATATACACATAAAAATGCATTTGTAATTGATCATCTCGGCCTGGGACCGAAATCTAAAATTTTGAAAAATTCACTTCTGGTCGTTTATATGTGTGAATATACACAAAAAAATGCATTTGTATTTGATTAACCCGGGTGAGGAAGGAAATCTTAGATATTGAAAAAATGCACGTTTAGGCCGTTTATATGTGTATTTATGCACATAAAAATGCATTTGTAATTAATCATCCCGGCCGGGGAACGAAATCTAAAATTTTGAAAAATTCACTTCTGGTCGTTTATATATGTGAACATACACATAAAAATGCATTTGTATTTGATCATCTCGTCCGGGACACGAAATTTTAAATTTTGAAAAAATAGACGTTTTGGCCGTTTATATGTGTGATTATGCACATAAAAATGCATTTGTAATTGATCATCTCGGCCTGGGACCGAAATCTATAATTTTGAAAAATTCACTTCTGGTCGTTTATATGTGTGAATATACACAAAAAAATACATTTGTATTTGATTAACCCGGGTGAGGAAGGAAATCTTAGATATTGAAAAAATGCACGTTTAGGCCGTTTATATGTGTGATTATGCACATAAAAATGCATTTGTAATTAATCATCCCGGCCGGGGAACGAAATCTAAAATTTTGAAAAATTCACTTCTGGTCGTTTATATGTGTGAATATACACATAAAAATGCATTTGTATTTGATCATCCCGGCCGGGGAACGAAATCTAAAATTTTGAATAATTCACTTCTGGCCGTTTATATGTGTGAATATACACATAAAAATGCATTTGTAATTGATCATCTCGGCCTGGGACCGAAATCTATAATTTTGAAAAATTCACTTCTGGTCGTTTATATGTGTGAATATACACAAAAAAATACATTTGTATTTGATTAACCCGGGCGAGGAAGGAAATCTTAGATATTGAAAAAATGCACGTTTAGGCCATTTATATGTGTGATTATGCACATAAAAATGCATTTGTATTTGATCATCCCGGCCGGGGAACGAAATCTAAAATATTGAAAAAATGCACGTTTTGGTCGGTTATATGTGTGAATATACACATAAAAATGCATTTGTAATTGATCATCTCGGCCTGGGACCGAAATCTAAAATTTTGAAAAATTCACTTCTGGTCGTTTATATATGTGAATATACACATAAAAATGCATTTGTATTTGATTAACCCGGGCGAGGAAGGAAATCTTAGATATTGAAAAAATGCACGTTTAGGCCGTTTATATGTGTGATTATGCACATAAAAATGCATTTGTAATTAATCATCCCGGCCGGGGAACGAAATCTAAAATTTTGAAAAATTCACTTCTGGTCGTTTATATATGTGAATATACACATAAAAATGCATTTGTATTTGATCATCTCGTCCGGGACACGAAATTTTAAATATTGAAAAAATAGACGTTTTGGCCGTTTATATGTGTGATTATACACATAAAAATTTGTATTTGATCATCTCGGCCGGGGAACGAAATCGAAAACTTTGAAAAATTCACTTCGGGCCGTTTATATGTGTGAATATACACATAAAAATGCACTTGTATTTGATCATCCTGGCCGGGGATCGAAATCTTAAATTTTGAAAAATTCACTTCTGGCCGTTTATATGTGTGAATATACACATAAAAATGCATTTGTATTTGTTCATTACGGCCGGGGAACTAAATCTAAAATTTTGAAAAAATAGACGTTTTGGCCGTTTATATGTGTGATTATGCACATAAAATTGCATTTGTAATTGATCATCTTGGCGGGGAACGAAATCTACAATTTTGAAAAAATCACTTCTAGTCGTTTATATGTGTGAATATACACAAAAAAATACATTTGTATTTGATTAACCCGGGCGGGGAAGGAAATCTTAGATATTGAAAAAATGCACGTTTAGGTCGTTTATATGTGTGATTATGCACATAAAAATGCACTTGTAATTAATCATCCCGGCCGGGGAACGAAATCTAAAATTTTGAAAAATTCACTTCTGGCCGTTTATATGTGTGAATATACACATAAAAATGCATTTGTATTTGATCATCCCGGCCGGGGAACGAAATCTAAAATTTTGAAAAATTCACTTCTGGTCGTTTGTATGTGTGAATATACACATAAAAATGCATTTGTATTTGATCATCCCGGCCGGGGAACGAAATCTAAAATTTTGAAAAATTCACTTCTGGTCGTTTATATGAGAGAATATACACAAAAAAATGCATTTGTATTTGATCATCCCGGCCGGGGATCAAAATCTAATATTTTGAAAAATTCACTTCTGGTCATTTATATGTGTGAATATACACATAAAAATGCATTTGTAATTGATCAACTCGGCCGGGGAACGAAATGTAAAATATTGAAAAAATAGACGTTTTGGCCGTTTATATGTGTGATTAGGCACATAAAAATGCATTTGTAATTAATCATCCCGGCCGGCGAACGAAATCTAAAATTTTGAAAAATTCACTTCTGGTCGTTTATATGTGTGAATATACACGTAAAAATGCATTTGTATTTGATCATCTAGGCCGGGACACGAAATTTTAAGTATTGAAAAAATAGACGTTTTGGCCGTTTATATGTGTGACTAGGCACATAAAAATGCATTTGTAATTAATCATCCCGGCCGGGGAACGAAATCTAAAATTTTGAAAAATTCACTTCTGGCCGTTTATATGTGTGAATATACACGTAAAAATGCATTTGTATTTGATCATCCCGGCCGGGGATCAAAATCTAATATTTTGAAAAATTCACTTCTGGTCATTTATATGTGTGAATATACACATAAAAATGCATTTGTAATTGATCAACTCGGCCGGGGAACGAAATGTAAAATATTGAAAAAATAGACGTTTTGGCCGTTTATATGTGTGATTAGGCACATAAAAATGCATTTGTAATTAATCATCCCGGCCGGGGAACGAAATCGAAAACTTTGAAAAATTCACTTCGGGCCAATTATATGTGTGAATATACACATAAAAATGCACTTGTATTTGATCATCACGGCCGGGGATCGAATTCTAAAATTTTGAAAAATTCACTTCTGGTCATTTATATGTGTGAATATACACATAAAAATGCATTTGTAATTGATCATCTCGGCCGGGGAAAGAAATTTAAAATATTGAAAAAATAGACGTTTTGGCCGTTTATATGTGTGATTATGCACATAAAAATGCATTTGTAATTAATCATCCCGGCCGGGGATCAAAATCTAATATTTTGAAAAATTCATTTCTGGCCGTTTATATGTGTGAATATACACATAAAAATGCAATTGTATTTGATCATCTCGGCCGGGACACGAAATATTAAATATTGAAAAAATAGACGTTTTGGCCGTTTATATGTGTGATTATGCACATAAAAATGCATTTGTAATTGATCATCTCGGCCTGGGACCGAAATCTAAAATTTTGAAAAATTCACTTCTGGTCGTTTATATGTGTGAATATACACAAAAAAATACATTTGTATTTGATTAACCCGGGTGGGGAAGGAAATCTTAGATAATGAAAAAATGCACGTTTAGGCCATTTATATGTGTGATTACGCACATAAAAATGCATTTGTAATTAATCATCCCGGCCGGGGAACGAAATCTAAAATTTTGAAAAATTCACTTCTGGTCGTTTATATGTGTGAATATACACATAAAAATGCATTTGTATTTGATCATCCCGCCCGGGGAACGAAATCTAAAATTTTGAAAAATTCACTTCTGGTCGTTTATATGTGTGAATATACACAAAAAAATACATTTGTATTTGATTAATCCGGGCGGGGAGGAAATCTTAGATATTGAAAAAATGCACGTTTAGGCCGTTTATATGTGTGATTAGGCACATAAAAATGCATTTGTAATTAATCATCCCGGCCGGGGAACGAAATCTAAAATTTTGAATAATTCACTTTTGTCGTTTATATGTGTGAATATACACATAAAAATGCATTTGTAATTGATCAACTCGGCCGGGGATCGAAATGTAAAATATTGAAAAAATACACGTTTTGGCCGTTTATATGTGTGATTAGGCACATAAAAATGCATTTGTAATTAATCATCCCGGCCGGCGAACGAAATCTAAAATTTTGAAAAATTCACTTCTGGCCGTTTATATGTGTGAATATACACGTAAAAATGCATTTGTATTTGATCATCCCGGCCGGGGATCAAAATCTAATATTTTGAAAAATTCACTTCTGGTCATTTATATGTGTGAATATACATATAAAAATGCATTTGTATTTGATCTTCCCAGCCACGGAACGAAATCTAAAATTTTAAAAAATTCACGTTTTGGCTGTTTATATGTGTGAATATACACATAAAAATGCATTTGTAATTAATCATCCCGGCCGGGGAACGAAATCTAAAATTTTGAAAAATTCACTTTTGGCCGTTTATATGTGTGAATATACACGTAAAAATGCATTTGTATTTGATCATCTCGGCCGGGGAACGAAATCGAAAACTTTGAAAAATTCACTTCGGGCCAATTATATGTGTGAATATACACATAAAAATGCACTTGTATTTGATCATCACGGCCGGGGATCGAAATCTAAAATTTTGAAAAATTCACTTCTGGTCATTTATATGTGTGAATATACACATAAAAATGCATTTGTAATTGATCATCTCGGCCGGGGAAAGAAATTTAAAATATTGAAAAAATAGACATTTGGCCGTTTATATGTGTGATTATGCACATAAAAATGCATTTGTAATTAATCATCCCGGCCGGGGATCAAAATCTAATATTTTGAAAAATTCATTTCTGGCCGTTTATATGTGTGAATATACACATAAAAATGCATTTGTATTTGATCATCTCGGCCGGGACACGAAATATTAAATATTGAAAAAATAGACGTTTTGGCCGTTTATATGTGTGATTATGCACATAAAAATGCATTTGTAATTGATCATCTCGGCCTGGGACCGAAATCTAAAATTTTGAAAAATTCACTTCTGGTCGTTTGTATGTGTGAATATACACAAAAAAATACATTTGTATTTGATTAACCCGGGCGGGGAAGGAAATCTTAGATATTGAAAAAATGCACGTTTAGGCCGTTTATATGTGTCATTATGCACATAAAAATGCATTTGTAATTGATCATCCCGGCCGGGGAACGAAATCTAAAATTTTGAAAAATTCACTTCTGGCCGTTTATATGTGTATATACACAAAAAAATACATTTGTATTTGATTAACCCGGGCGGGGAAGGAAATCTTAGATAATGAAAAAATGCACGTTTAGGCCGTTTATATGTGTGATTATGCACATAAAAATGCATTTGTAATTGATCATCCCGGCCGGGGAACGAAATCTAAAATTTTGAAAAATTCACTTCTGGCCGTTTATATGTGTGAATATACACAAAAAAATACATTTGTATTTGATTAACCCGGGCGGGGAAGGAAATCTTAGATAATGAAAAAATGCACGTTAGACCGTTATATATGTGATTACGCACATAAAAATGCATTTGTAATTAATCATCCCGGCCGGGGAACGAAATCTAAAATTTTGAAAAATTTACTTCTGGCCGTTTATACGTGTGAATATACACATAAAAATGCATTTGTATTTGATCATCCCGGCCGGGGAACGAAATCTAAAATTTTGAAAAATTCACTTCTGGTCGTTTATATGTGTGCATATACACATAAAAATGCATTTGTATTTGATCATCCCGGCCGGGGAACGAAATCTAAAATTTTGAAAAATTCACTTCTGGCCGTTTATACGTGTGAATATACACATAAAAATGCATTTGTATTTGATCATCCCGGGCGGGGAAGGAAATCTTAGATAATGAAAAAATGCACGTTTAGGCCGTTTATATGTGTGATTACGCACATAAAAATGCATTTGTAATTAATCATCCCGGCCGGGGAACGAAATCTAAAATTTTGAAAAATTCACTTCTGGCCGTTTATACGTGTGAATATACACATAAAAATGCATTTGTATTTGATCATCCCGGCCGGGGAACGAAATCGAAAATTTTGAAAAATTCACTTCTGGTCGTTTATATGTGTGAATATACACATAAAAATGCATTTGTATTTGATCATCCCGGCCGGGGAACGAAATCTAAAATATTGAAAAAATGCACGTTTTGGTCGGTTATATGTGTGAATATACACATAAAAATGCATTTGTAATTGATCATCTCGGCCTGGGACCGAAATCTAAAATTTTGAAAAATTCACTTCTGGTCGTTTATATGTGTGAATATACACAAAAAAATGCATTTGTATTTGATTAACCCGGGTGAGGAAGGAAATCTTAGATATTGAAAAAATGCACGTTTAGGCCGTTTATATGTGTATTTATGCACATAAAAATGCATTTGTAATTAATCATCCCGGCCGGGGAACGAAATCTAAAATTTTGAAAAATTCACTTCTGGTCGTTTATATATGTGAACATACACATAAAATGCATTTGTATTTGATCATCTCGTCCGGGACACGAAATTTTAAATTTTGAAAAAATAGACGTTTTGGCCGTTTATATGTGTGATTATGCACATAAAAATGCATTTGTAATTGATCATCTCGGCCTGGGACCGAAATCTATAATTTTGAAAAATTCACTTCTGGTCGTTTATATGTGTGAATATACACAAAAAAATACATTTGTATTTGATTAACCCGGGTGAGGAAGGAAATCTTAGATATTGAAAAAATGCACGTTTAGGCCGTTTATATGTGTGATTATGCACATAAAAATGCATTTGTAATTAATCATCCCGGCCGGGGAACGAAATCTAAAATTTTGAAAAATTCACTTCTGGTCGTTTATATGTGTGAATATACACATAAAAATGCATTTGTATTTGATCATCCCGGCCGGGGAACGAAATCTAAAATTTTGAATAATTCACTTCTGGCCGTTTATATGTGTGAATATACACATAAAAATGCATTTGTAATTGATCATCTCGGCCTGGGACCGAAATCTATAATTTTGAAAAATTCACTTCTGGTCGTTTATATGTGTGAATATACACAAAAAAATACATTTGTATTTGATTAACCCGGGCGAGGAAGGAAATCTTAGATATTGAAAAAATGCACGTTTAGGCCATTTATATGTGTGATTATGCACATAAAAATGCATTTGTATTTGATCATCCCGGCCGGGGAACGAAATCTAAAATATTGAAAAAATGCACGTTTTGGTCGGTTATATGTGTGAATATACACATAAAAATGCATTTGTAATTGATCATCTCGGCCTGGGACCGAAATCTAAAATTTTGAAAAATTCACTTCTGGTCGTTTATATATGTGAATATACACATAAAAATGCATTTGTATTTGATTAACCCGGGCGAGGAAGGAAATCTTAGATATTGAAAAAATGCACGTTTAGGCCGTTTATATGTGTGATTATGCACATAAAAATGCATTTGTAATTAATCATCCCGGCCGGGGAACGAAATCTAAAATTTTGAAAAATTCACTTCTGGTCGTTTATATATGTGAATATACACATAAAAATGCATTTGAATTTGATCATCTCGTCCGGGACACGAAATTTTAAATATTGAAAAAATAGACGTTTTGGCCGTTTATATGTGTGATTATACACATAAAAATTTGTATTTGATCATCTCGGCCGGGGAACGAAATCGAAAACTTTGAAAAATTCACTTCGGGCCGTTTATATGTGTGAATATACACATAAAAATGCACTTGTATTTGATCATCCTGGCCGGGGATCGAAATCTTAAATTTTGAAAAATTCACTTCTGGCCGTTTATATGTGTGAATATACACATAAAAATGCATTTGTATTTGTTCATTACGGCCGGGGAACTAAATCTAAAATTTTGAAAAAATAGACGTTTTGGCCGTTTATATGTGTGATTATGCACATAAAATTGCATTTGTAATTGATCATCTTGGCGGGGAACGAAATCTACAATTTTGAAAAAATCACTTCTAGTCGTTTATATGTGTGAATATACACAAAAAAATACATTTGTATTTGATTAACCCGGGCGGGGAAGGAAATCTTAGATATTGAAAAAATGCACGTTTAGGCCGTTTATATGTGTGATTATGCACATAAAAATGCACTTGTAATTAATCATCCCGGCCGGGGAACGAAATCTAAAATTTTGAAAAATTCACTTCTGGCCGTTTATATGTGTGAATATACACATAAAAATGCATTTGTATTTGATCATCCCGGCCGGGGAACGAAATCTAAAATTTTGAAAAATTCACTTCTGGTCGTTTGTATGTGTGAATATACACATAAAAATGCATTTGTATTTGATCATCCCGGCCGGGGAACGAAATCTAAAATTTTGAAAAATTCACTTCTGGTCGTTTATATGAGAGAATATACACAAAAAAATGCATTTGTATTTGATCATCCCGGCCGGGGATCAAAATCTAATATTTTGAAAAATTCACTTCTGGTCATTTATATGTGTGAATATACACATAAAAATGCATTTGTAATTGATCAACTCGGCCGGGGAACGAAATGTAAAATATTGAAAAAATAGACGTTTTGGCCGTTTATATGTGTGATTAGGCACATAAAAATGCATTTGTAATTAATCATCCCGGCCGGCGAACGAAATCTAAAATTTTGAAAAATTCACTTCTGGTCGTTTATATGTGTGAATATACACGTAAAAATGCATTTGTATTTGATCATCTAGGCCGGGACACGAAATTTTAAGTATTGAAAAAATAGACGTTTTGGCCGTTTATATGTGTGACTAGGCACATAAAAATGCATTTGTAATTAATCATCCCGGCCGGGGAACGAAATCTAAAATTTTGAAAAATTCACTTCTGGCCGTTTATATGTGTGAATATACACGTAAAAATGCATTTGTATTTGATCATCCCGGCCGGGGATCAAAATCTAATATTTTGAAAAATTCACTTCTGGTCATTTATATGTGTGAATATACACATAAAAATGCATTTGTAATTGATCAACTCGGCCGGGGAACGAAATGTAAAATATTGAAAAAATAGACGTTTTGGCCGTTTATATGTGTGATTAGGCACATAAAAATGCATTTGTAATTAATCATCCCGGCCGGGGAACGAAATCGAAAACTTTGAAAAATTCACTTCGGGCCAATTATATGTGTGAATATACACATAAAAATGCACTTGTATTTGATCATCACGGCCGGGGATCGAATTCTAAAATTTTGAAAAATTCACTTCTGGTCATTTATATGTGTGAATATACACATAAAAATGCATTTGTAATTGATCATCTCGGCCGGGGAAAGAAATTTAAAATATTGAAAAAATAGACGTTTTGGCCGTTTATATGTGTGATTATGCACATAAAAATGCATTTGTAATTAATCATCCCGGCCGGGGATCAAAATCTAATATTTTGAAAAATTCATTTCTGGCCGTTTATATGTGTGAATATACACATAAAAATGCAATTGTATTTGATCATCTCGGCCGGGACACGAAATATTAAATATTGAAAAAATAGACGTTTTGGCCGTTTATATGTGTGATTATGCACATAAAAATGCATTTGTAATTGATCATCTCGGCCTGGGACCGAAATCTAAAATTTTGAAAAATTCACTTCTGGTCGTTTGTATGTGTGAATATACACAAAAAAATACATTTGTATTTGATTAACCCGGGCGGGGAAGGAAATCTTAGATATTGAAAAAATGCACGTTTAGGCCGTTTATATGTGTCATTATGCACATAAAAATGCATTTGTAATTGATCATCCCGGCCGGGGAACGAAATCTAAAATTTTGAAAAATTCACTTCTGGCCGTTTATACGTGTGAATATACACATAAAAATGCATTTGTATTTGATCATCCCGGCCGGGGAACGAAATCGAAAATTTTGAAAAATTCACTTCTGGTCGTTTATATGTGTGTATATACACATAAAAATGCATTTGTATTTGATCATCCCGGCCGGGGAACGAAATCTAAAATTTTGAAAAATTCACTTCTGGTCGTTTATATGTGTGCATATACACAAAAAAATACATTTGTATTTGATTAACCCGGGCGGGGAAGGAAATCTTAGATATTGAAAAAATGCACGTTTAGGCCGTTTATATGTGTCATTATGCACATAAAAATGCATTTGTAATTGATCATCCCGGACGGGGAACGAAATCTAAAATTTTGAAAAATTCACTTCTGGCCGTTTATATGTGTGAATATACACGTAAAAATGCATTTGTATTTGATCTTCCCAGCCACGGAACGAAATCTAAAATTTTAAAAAATTCACGTTTTGGCTGTTTATATGTGTGAATATACACATAAAAATGCATTTGTATTTGATCATCCCGGCCGGGGATCAAAATCTAAAATTTTGAAAAATTCACTTCTGGCCGTTTATATGTGTGAATATACACGTAAAAATGCATTTGTATTTGATCATCCCGGCCGGGGATCAAAATCTAATATTTTGAAAAATTCACTTCTGGTCATTTATATGTGTGAATATACATATAAAAATGCATTTGTATTTGATCTTCCCAGCCACGGAACGAAATCTAAAATTTTAAAAAATTCACGTTTTGGCTGTTTATATGTGTGAATATACACATAAAAATGCATTTGTAATTAATCATCCCGGCCGGGGAACGAAATCTAAAATTTTGAAAAATTCACTTTTGGCCGTTTATATGTGTGAATATACACGTAAAAATGCATTTGTATTTGATCATCTCGGCCGGGGAACGAAATCGAAAACTTTGAAAAATTCACTTCGGGCCAATTATATGTGTGAATATACACATAAAAATGCACTTGTATTTGATCATCACGGCCGGGGATCGAAATTTAAAATTTTGAAAAATTCACTTCTGGTCATTTATATGTGTGAATATACACATAAAAATGCATTTGTAATTGATCATCTCGGCCGGGGAAAGAAATTTAAAATATTGAAAAAATAGACGTTTTGGCCGTTTATATGTGTGATTATGCACATAAAAATGCATTTGTAATTAATCATCCCGGCCGGGGATCAAAATCTAATATTTTGAAAAATTCATTTCTGGCCGTTTATATGTGTGAATATACACATAAAAATGCATTTGTATTTGATCATCTCGGCCGGGACACGAAATATTAAATATTGAAAAAATAGACGTTTTGGCCGTTTATATGTGTGATTATGCACATAAAAATGCATTTGTAATTGATCATCTCGGCCTGGGACCGAAATCTAAAATTTTGAAAAATTCACTTCTGGTCGTTTGTATGTGTGAATATACACAAAAAAATACATTTGTATTTGATTAGCCCGGGCGGGGAAGGAAATCTTAGATATTGAAAAAATGCACGTTTAGGCCGTTTATATGTGTGATTATGCACATAAAAATGCATTTGTAATTGATCATCTCGGCCTGGGACCGAAATCTAAAATTTTGAAAAATTCACTTCTGGCCGTTTATATGTGTGAATATACACAAAAAAATACATTTGTATTTGATTAACCCGGGCGGGGAAGGAAATCTTAGATAATGAAAAAATGCACGTTTAGGCCGTTTATATATGTGATTACGCACATAAAAATGCATTTGTAATTAATCATCCCGGCCGGGGAACGAAATCTAAAATTTTGAAAAATTCACTTCTGGTCGTTTATATATGTGAATATACACATAAAAATGCATTTGTATTTGATTAACCCGGGCGAGGAAGGAAATCTTAGATATTGAAAAAATGCACGTTTAGGCCGTTTATATGTGTGATTATGCACATAAAAATGCATTTGTAATTAATCATCCCGGCCGGGGAACGAAATCTAAAATTTTGAAAAATGCACGTTTAGGCCGTTTATACGTGTGAATATACACATAAAAATGCATTTGTATTTGATCATCCCGGCCGGGGAACGAAATCTAAAATTTTGAAAAATGCACGTTTAGGCCGTTTATACGTGTGAATATACACATAAAAATGCATTTGTATTTGATCATCCCGGCCGGGGAACGAAATCTAAAATTTTGAAAAATTCACTTCTGGCCGTTTATATGTGTGAATATACACATAAAAATGCATTTGTAATTGATCATCTCGGCCTGGGACCGAAATCTATAATTTTGAAAAATTCACTTCTGGTCGTTTATATGTGTGAATATACACAAAAAAATACATCTGTATTTGATTAACCCGGGCGAGGAAGGAAATCTTAGATATTGAAAAAATGCACGTTTAGGCCATTTATATGTGTGATTATGCACATAAAAATGCATTTGTATTTGATCATCCCGGCCGGGGAACGAAATCTAAAATATTGAAAAAATGCACGTTTTGGTTGGTTATATGTGTGAATATACACATAAAAATGCATTTGTAATTGATCATCTCGGCCTGGGACCGAAATCTAAAATTTTGAAAAATTCACTTCTGGTCGTTTATATATGTGAATATACACATAAAAATGCATTTGTATTTGATTAACCCGGGCGAGGAAGGAAATCTTAGATATTGAAAAAATGCACGTTTAGGCCGTTTATATGTGTGATTATGCACATAAAAATGCATTTGTAATTAATCATCCCGGCCGGGGAACGAAATCTAAAATTTTGAAAAATTCACTTCTGGTCGTTTATATATGTGAATATACACATAAAAATGCATTTGTATTTGATCATCTCGTCCGGGACACGAAATTTTAAATATTGAAAAAATAGACGTTTTGGCCGTTTATATGTGTGAATATACACATAAAAATTTGTATTTGATCATCTCGGCCGGGGAACGAAATCGAAAACTTTGAAAAATTCACTTCGGGCCGTTTATATGTGTGAATATACACATAAAAATGCACTTGTATTTGATCATCCTGGCCGGGGATCGAAATCTTAAATTTTGAAAAATTCACTTCTGGCCGTTTATATGTGTGAATATACACATAAAAATGCATTTGTATTTGTTCATTACGGCCGGGGAACTAAATCTAAAATTTTGAAAAATAGACGTTTTGGCCGTTTATATGTGTGATTATGCACATAAAATTGCATTTGTAATTGATCATCTTGGCGGGGAACGAAATCTAAAATTTTGAAAAATTCACTTCTAGTCGTTTATATGTGTGAATATACACAAAAAAATACATTTGTATTTGATTAACCCGGGCGGGGAAGGAAATCTTAGATATTGAAAAAATGCACGTTTAGGCCGTTTATATGTGTGATTATGCACATAAAAATGCACTTGTAATTAATCATCCCGGCCGGGGAACGAAATCTAAAATTTTGAAAAATTCACTTCTGGCCGTTTATATGTGTGAATATACACATAAAAATGCATTTGTATTTGATCATCCCGGCCGGGGAACGAAATCTAAAATTTTGAAAAATTCACTTCTGGTCGTTTATATGTGTGAATATACACATAAAAATGCATTTGTATTTGATCATCCCGGCCGGGGAACGAAATCTAAAATTTTGAAAAATTCACTTCTGGTCGTTTATATGAGAGAATATACACAAAAAAATGCATTTGTATTTGATCATCCCGGCCGGGGATCAAAATCTAATATTTTGAAAAATTCATTTCTGGCCGTTTATATGTGTGAATATACACATAAAAATGCATTTGTATTTGATCATCTCGGCCGGGACACGAAATATTAAATATTGAAAAAATAGACGTTTTGGCCGTTTATATGTGTGATTATGCACATAAAAATGCATTTGTAATTGATCATCTCGGCCTGGGACCGAAATCTAAAATTTTGAAAAATTCACTTCTGGTCGTTTGTATGTGTGAATATACACAAAAAAATACATTTGTATTTGATTAACCCGGGCGGGGAAGGAAATCTTAGATATTGAAAAAATGCACGTTTAGGCCGTTTATATGTGTCATTATGCACATAAAAATGCATTTGTAATTGATCATCCCGGCCGGGGAACGAAATCTAAAATTTTGAAAAATTCACTTCTGGCCGTTTATATGTGTGAATATACACAAAAAAATACATTTGTATTTGATTAACCCGGGCGGGGAAGGAAATCTTAGATAATGAAAAAATGCACGTTTAGGCCGTTTATATGTGTGATTACGCACATAAAAATGCATTTGTAATTAATCATCCCGGCCGGGGAACGAAATCTAAAATTTTGAAAAATTCACTTCTGGCCGTTTATACGTGTGAATATACACATAAAAATGCATTTGTATTTGATCATCCCGGCCGGGGAACGAAATCGAAAATTTTGAAAAATTCACTTCTGGTCGTTTATATGTGTGTATATACACATAAAAATGCATTTGTATTTGATCATCCCGGCCGGGGAACGAAATCTAAAATTTTGAAAAATTCACTTCTGGTCGTTTATATGTGTGAATATACACAAAAAAATACATTTGTATTTGATTAACCCGGGCGGGGAAGGAAATCTTAGATAATGAAAAAATGCACGTTTAGGCCGTTTATATGTGTGATTACGCACATAAAAATGCATTTGTAATTAATCATCCCGGCCGGGGAACGAAATCTAAAATTTTGAAAAATTCACTTCTGGTCGTTTATATGTGTGAATATACACAAAAAAATACATTTGTATTTGATTAACCCGGGTGGGGAAGGAAATCTTAGATAATGAAAAAATGCACGTTTAGGCCATTTATATGTGCGATTACGCACATAAAAATGCATTTGTAATTAATCATCCCGGCCGGGGAACGAAATCTAAAATTTTGAAAAATTCACTTCTGGTCGTTTATATGTGTGAATATACACATAAAAATGCATTTGTATTTGATCATCCCGGCCGGGGAACGAAATCTAAAATTTTGAAAAATTCACTTCTGGTCGTTTATATGTGTGAATATACACAAAAAAATACATTTGTATTTGATTAATCCGGGCGGGGAGGAAATCTTAGATATTGAAAAAATGCACGTTTAGGCCGTTTATATGTGTGATTAGGCACATAAAAATGCATTTGTAATTAATCATCCCGGCCGGGGAACGAAATCTAAAATTTTGAATAATTCACTTTTGTCGTTTATATGTGTGAATATACACATAAAAATGCATTTGTAATTGATCAACTCGGCCGGGGATCGAAATGTAAAATATTGAAAAAATACACGTTTTGGCCGTTTATATGTGTGATTAGGCACATAAAAATGCATTTGTAATTAATCATCCCGGCCGGCGAACGAAATCTAAAATTTTGAAAAATTCACTTCTGGCCGTTTATATGTGTGAATATACACGTAAAAATGCATTTGTATTTGATCATCCCGGCCGGGGATCAAAATCTAATATTTTGAAAAATTCACTTCTGGTCATTTATATGTGTGAATATACATATAAAAATGCATTTGTATTTGATCTTCCCAGCCACGGAACGAAATCTAAAATTTTAAAAAATTCACGTTTTGGCTGTTTATATGTGTGAATATACACATAAAAATGCATTTGTAATTAATCATCCCGGCCGGGGAACGAAATCTAAAATTTTGAAAAATTCACTTTTGGCCGTTTATATGTGTGAATATACACGTAAAAATGCATTTGTATTTGATCATCTCGGCCGGGGAACGAAATCGAAAACTTTGAAAAATTCACTTCGGGCCAATTATATGTGTGAATATACACATAAAAATGCACTTGTATTTGATCATCACGGCCGGGGATCGAAATCTAAAATTTTGAAAAATTCACTTCTGGTCATTTATATGTGTGAATATACACATAAAAATGCATTTGTAATTGATCATCTCGGCCGGGGAAAGAAATTTAAAATATTGAAAAAATAGACGTTTTGGCCGTTTATATGTGTGATTATGCACATAAAAATGCATTTGTAATTAATCATCCCGGCCGGGGATCAAAATCTAATATTTTGAAAAATTCATTTCTGGCCGTTTATATGTGTGAATATACACATAAAAATGCATTTGTATTTGATCATCTCGGCCGGGACACGAAATATTAAATATTGAAAAAATAGACGTTTTGGCCGTTTATATGTGTGATTATGCACATAAAAATGCATTTGTAATTGATCATCTCGGCCTGGGACCGAAATCTAAAATTTTGAAAAATTCACTTCTGGTCGTTTGTATGTGTGAATATACACAAAAAAATACATTTGTATTTGATTAACCCGGGCGGGGAAGGAAATCTTAGATATTGAAAAAATGCACGTTTAGGCCGTTTATATGTGTGATTATGCACATAAAAATGCATTTGTAATTGATCATCCCGGCCGGGGAACGAAATCTAAAATTTTGAAAAATTCACTTCTGGCCGTTTATATGTGTGAATATACACAAAAAAATACATTTGTATTTGATTAACCCGGGCGGGGAAGGAAATCTTAGATAATGAAAAAATGCACGTTTAGGCCGTTTATATGTGTGATTATGCACATAAAAATGCATTTGTAATTGATCATCCCGGCCGGGGAACGAAATCTAAAATTTTGAAAAATTCACTTCTGGCCGTTTATATGTGTATATACACAAAAAAATACATTTGTATTTGATTAACCCGGGCGGGGAAGGAAATCTTAGATAATGAAAAAATGCACGTTTAGGCCGTTTATATGTGTGATTATGCACATAAAAATGCATTTGTAATTGATCATCCCGGCCGGGGAACGAAATCTAAAATTTTGAAAAATTCACTTCTGGCCGTTTATATGTGTGAATATACACAAAAAATACATTTGTATTTGATTAACCCGGGCGGGGAAGGAAATCTTAGATAATGAAAAAATGCACGTTAGACCGTTTATATATGTGATTACGCACATAAAAATGCATTTGTAATTAATCATCCCGGCCGGGGAACGAAATCTAAAATTTTGAAAAATTTACTTCTGGCCGTTTATACGTGTGAATATACACATAAAAATGCATTTGTATTTGATCATCCCGGCCGGGGAACGAAATCTAAAATTTTGAAAAATTCACTTCTGGTCGTTTATATGTGTGCATATACACATAAAAATGCATTTGTATTTGATCATCCCGGCCGGGGAACGAAATCTAAAATTTTGAAAAATTCACTTCTGGCCGTTTATACGTGTGAATATACACATAAAAATGCATTTGTATTTGATCATCCCGGGCGGGGAAGGAAATCTTAGATAATGAAAAAATGCACGTTTAGGCCGTTTATATGTGTGATTACGCACATAAAAATGCATTTGTAATTAATCATCCCGGCCGGGGAACGAAATCTAAAATTTTGAAAAATTCACTTCTGGCCGTTTATACGTGTGAATATACACATAAAAATGCATTTGTATTTGATCATCCCGGCCGGGGAACGAAATCTAAAATTTTGAAAAATGCACGTTTAGGCCGTTTATACGTGTGAATATACACATAAAAATGCATTTGTATTTGATCATCCCGGCCGGGGAACGAAATCGAAAATTTTGAAAAATTCACTTCTGGTCGTTTATATGTGTGAATATACACATAAAAATGCATTTGTATTTGATCATCCCGGCCGGGGAACGAAATCTAAAATATTGAAAAAATGCACGTTTTGGTCGGTTATATGTGTGAATATACACATAAAAATGCATTTGTAATTGATCATCTCGGCCTGGGACCGAAATCTAAAATTTTGAAAAATTCACTTCTGGTCGTTTATATGTGTGAATATACACAAAAAAATGCATTTGTATTTGATTAACCCGGGTGAGGAAGGAAATCTTAGATATTGAAAAAATGCACGTTTAGGCCGTTTATATGTGTATTTATGCACATAAAAATGCATTTGTAATTAATCATCCCGGCCGGGGAACGAAATCTAAAATTTTGAAAAATTCACTTCTGGTCGTTTATATATGTGAATATACACATAAAAATGCATTTGTATTTGATCATCTCGTCCGGGACACGAAATTTTAAATTTTGAAAAAATAGACGTTTTGGCCGTTTATATGTGTGATTATGCACATAAAAATGCATTTGTAATTGATCATCTCGGCCTGGGACCGAAATCTATAATTTTGAAAAATTCACTTCTGGTCGTTTATATGTGTGAATATACACAAAAAAATACATTTGTATTTGATTAACCCGGGTGAGGAAGGAAATCTTAGATATTGAAAAAATGCACGTTTAGGCCGTTTATATGTGTGATTATGCACATAAAAATGCATTTGTAATTAATCATCCCGGCCGGGGAACGAAATCTAAAATTTTGAAAAATTCACTTCTGGTCGTTTATATGTGTGAATATACACATAAAAATGCATTTGTATTTGATCATCCCGGCCGGGGAACGAAATCTAAAATTTTGAAAAATTCACTTCTGGCCGTTTATATGTGTGAATATACACATAAAAATGCATTTGTAATTGATCATCTCGGCCTGGGACCGAAATCTATAATTTTGAAAAATTCACTTCTGGTCGTTTATATGTGTGAATATACACAAAAAAATACATTTGTATTTGATTAACCCGGGCGAGGAAGGAAATCTTAGATATTGAAAAAATGCACGTTTAGGCCATTTATATGTGTGATTATGCACATAAAAATGCATTTGTATTTGATCATCCCGGCCGGGGAACGAAATCTAAAATATTGAAAAAATGCACGTTTTGGTCGGTTATATGTGTGAATATACACATAAAAATGCATTTGTAATTGATCATCTCGGCCTGGGACCGAAATCTAAAATTTTGAAAAATTCACTTCTGGTCGTTTATATATGTGAATATACACATAAAAATGCATTTGTATTTGATTAACCCGGGCGAGGAAGGAAATCTTAGATATTGAAAAAATGCACGTTTAGGCCGTTTATATGTGTGATTATGCACATAAAAATGCATTTGTAATTAATCATCCCGGCCGGGGAACGAAATATAAAATTTTGAAAAATTCACTTCTGGTCGTTTATATATGTGAATATACACATAAAAATGCATTTGTATTTGATCATCTCGTCCGGGACACGAAATTTTAAATATTGAAAAAATAGACGTTTTGGCCGTTTATATGTGTGATTATACACATAAAAATTTGTATTTGATCATCTCGGCCGGGGAACGAAATCGAAAACTTTGAAAAATTCACTTCGGGCCGTTTATATGTGTGAATATACACATAAAAATGCACTTGTATTTGATCATCCTGGCCGGGGATCGAAATCTTAAATTTTGAAAAATTCACTTCTGGCCGTTTATATGTGTGAATATACACATAAAAATGCATTTGTATTTGTTCATTACGGCCGGGGAACTAAATCTAAAATTTTGAAAAAATAGACGTTTTGGCCGTTTATATGTGTGATTATGCACATAAAAATGCACTTGTAATTAATCATCCCGGCCGGGGAACGAAATCTAAAATTTTGAAAAATTCACTTCTGGCCGTTTATATGTGTGAATATACACATAAAAATGCATTTGTATTTGATCATCCCGGCCGGGGAACGAAATCTAAAATTTTGAAAAATTCACTTCTGGTCGTTTATATGTGTGAATATACACATAAAAATGCATTTGTATTTGATCATCCCGGCCGGGGAACGAAATCTAAAATTTTGAAAAATTCACTTCTGGTCGTTTATATGAGAGAATATACACAAAAAAATGCATTTGTATTTGATCATCCCGGCCGGGGATCAAAATCTAATATTTTGAAAAATTCACTTCTGGTCATTTATATGTGTGAATATACACATAAAAATGCATTTGTAATTGATCAACTCGGCCGGGGAACGAAATGTAAAATATTGAAAAAATAGACGTTTTGGCCGTTTATATGTGTGATTAGGCACATAAAAATGCATTTGTAATTAATCATCCCGGCCGGCGAACGAAATCTAAAATTTTGAAAAATTCACTTCTGGTCGTTTATATGTGTGAATATACACGTAAAAATGCATTTGTATTTGATCATCTAGGCCGGGACACGAAATTTTAAGTATTGAAAAAATAGACGTTTTGGCCGTTTATATGTGTGACTAGGCACATAAAAATGCATTTGTAATTAATCATCCCGGCCGGGGAACGAAATCGAAAACTTTGAAAAATTCACTTCGGGCCAATTATATGTGTGAATATACACATAAAAATGCACTTGTATTTGATCATCACGGCCGGGGATCGAATTCTAAAATTTTGAAAAATTCACTTCTGGTCATTTATATGTGTGAATATACACATAAAAATGCATTTGTAATTGATCATCTCGGCCGGGGAAAGAAATTTAAAATATTGAAAAAATAGACGTTTTGGCCGTTTATATGTGTGATTATGCACATAAAAATGCATTTGTAATTAATCATCCCGGCCGGGGATCAAAATCTAATATTTTGAAAAATTCATTTCTGGCCGTTTATATGTGTGAATATACACATAAAAATGCAATTGTATTTGATCATCTCGGCCGGGACACGAAATATTAAATATTGAAAAAATAGACGTTTTGGCCGTTTATATGTGTGATTATGCACATAAAAATGCATTTGTAATTGATCATCTCGGCCTGGGACCGAAATCTAAAATTTTGAAAAATTCACTTCTGGTCGTTTGTATGTGTGAATATACACAAAAAAATACATTTGTATTTGATTAACCCGGGCGGGGAAGGAAATCTTAGATATTGAAAAAATGCACGTTTAGGCCGTTTATATGTGTCATTATGCACATAAAAATGCATTTGTAATTGATCATCCCGGCCGGGGAACGAAATCTAAAATTTTGAAAAATTCACTTCTGGCCGTTTATACGTGTGAATATACACATAAAAATGCATTTGTATTTGATCATCCCGGCCGGGGAACGAAATCGAAAATTTTGAAAAATTCACTTCTGGTCGTTTATATGTGTGTATATACACATAAAAATGCATTTGTATTTGATCATCCCGGCCGGGGAACGAAATCTAAAATTTTGAAAAATTCACTTCTGGTCGTTTATATGTGTGCATATACACAAAAAAATACATTTGTATTTGATTAACCCGGGCGGGGAAGGAAATCTTAGATATTGAAAAAATGCACGTTTAGGCCGTTTATATGTGTCATTATGCACATAAAAATGCATTTGTAATTGATCATCCCGGACGGGGAACGAAATCTAAAATTTTGAAAAATTCACTTCTGGCCGTTTATACGTGTGAATATACACATAAAAATGCATTTGTATTTGATCATCCCGGCCGGGGAACGAAATCGAAAATTTTGAAAAATTCACTTCTGGTCGTTTATATGTGTGTATATACACATAAAAATGCATTTGTATTTGATCATCCCGGCCGGGGAACGAAATCTAAAATTTTGAAAAATTCTCTTCTGGTCGTTTATATGTGTGAATATACACAAAAAAATACATTTGTATTTTATTAACCCGGGCGGGGAAGGAAATCTTAGATAATGAAAAAATGCACGTTTAGGCCGTTTATATGTGTGATTACGCATATAAAAATGCATTTGTAATTAATCATCCCGGCCGGGGAACGAAATCTAAAATTTTGAAAAATTCACTTCTGGTCGTTTATATGTGTGAATATACACATAAAAATGCATTTGTATTTGATCATCCCGGCCGGGGAACGAAATCTAAAATTTTGAAAAATTCACTTCTGGTCGTTTATATGTGTGAATATACACAAAAAAATACATTTGTATTTGATTAATCCGGGCGGGGAGGAAATCTTAGATATTGAAAAAATGCACGTTTAGGCCGTTTATATGTGTGATTAGGCACATAAAAATGCATTTGCAATTAATCATCCCGGCCGGGGAACGAAATCTAAAATTTTGAATAATTCACTTTTGTCGTTTATATGTGTGAATATACACATAAAAATGCATTTGTATTTGATTAACCCGGGCGAGGAAGGAAATCTTAGATATTGAAAAAATGCACGTTTAGGCCGTTTATATGTGTGATTATGCACATAAAAATGCATTTGTAATTAATCATCCCGGCCGGGGAACGAAATCTAAAATTTTGAAAAATTCACTTCTGGTCGTTTATATATGTGAATATACACATAAAAATGCATTTGTATTTGATCATCTCGTCCGGGACACGAAATTTTAAATATTGAAAAAATAGACGTTTTGGCCGTTTATATGTGTGATTATACACATAAAAATTTGTATTTGATCATCTCGGCCGGGGAACGAAATCGAAAACTTTGAAAAATTCACTTCGGGCCGTTTATATGTGTGAATATACACATAAAAATGCACTTGTATTTGATCATCCTGGCCGGGGATCGAAATCTTAAATTTTGAAAAATTCACTTCTGGCCGTTTATATGTGTGAATATACACATAAAAATGCATTTGTATTTGTTCATTACGGCCGGGGAACTAAATCTAAAATTTTGAAAAAATAGACGTTTTGGCCGTTTATATGTGTGATTATGCACATAAAATTGCATTTGTAATTGATCATCTTGGCGGGGAACGAAATCTACAATTTTGAAAAAATCACTTCTAGTCGTTTATATGTGTGAATATACACAAAAAAATACATTTGTATTTGATTAACCCGGGCGGGGAAGGAAATCTTAGATATTGAAAAAATGCACGTTTAGGCCGTTTATATGTGTGATTATGCACATAAAAATGCACTTGTAATTAATCATCCCGGCCGGGGAACGAAATCTAAAATTTTGAAAAATTCACTTCTGGCCGTTTATATGTGTGAATATACACATAAAAATGCATTTGTATTTGATCATCCCGGCCGGGGAACGAAATCTAAAATTTTGAAAAATTCACTTCTGGTCGTTTATATGTGTGAATATACACATAAAAATGCATTTGTATTTGATCATCCCGGCCGGGGAACGAAATCTAAAATTTTGAAAAATTCACTTCTGGTCGTTTATATGAGAGAATATACACAAAAAAATGCATTTGTATTTGATCATCCCGGCCGGGGATCAAAATCTAATATTTTGAAAAATTCACTTCTGGTCATTTATATGTGTGAATATACACATAAAAATGCATTTGTAATTGATCAACTCGGCCGGGGAACGAAATGTAAAATATTGAAAAAATAGACGTTTTGGCCGTTTATATGTGTGATTAGGCACATAAAAATGCATTTGTAATTAATCATCCCGGCCGGCGAACGAAATCTAAAATTTTGAAAAATTCACTTCTGGTCGTTTATATGTGTGAATATACACGTAAAAATGCATTTGTATTTGATCATCTAGGCCGGGACACGAAATTTTAAGTATTGAAAAAATAGACGTTTTGGCCGTTTATATGTGTGACTAGGCACATAAAAATGCATTTGTAATTAATCATCCCGGCCGGGGAACGAAATCTAAAATTTTGAAAAATTCACTTCTGGCCGTTTATATGTGTGAATATACACGTAAAAATGCATTTGTATTTGATCATCCCGGCCGGGGATCAAAATCTAATATTTTGAAAAATTCACTTCTGGTCATTTATATGTGTGAATATACACATAAAAATGCATTTGTAATTGATCAACTCGGCCGGGGAACGAAATGTAAAATATTGAAAAAATAGACGTTTTGGCCGTTTATATGTGTGATTAGGCACATAAAAATGCATTTGTAATTAATCATCCCGGCCGGGGAACGAAATCGAAAACTTTGAAAAATTCACTTCGGGCCAATTATATGTGTGAATATACACATAAAAATGCACTTGTATTTGATCATCACGGCCGGGGATCGAATTCTAAAATTTTGAAAAATTCACTTCTGGTCATTTATATGTGTGAATATACACATAAAAATGCATTTGTAATTGATCATCTCGGCCGGGGAAAGAAATTTAAAATATTGAAAAAATAGACGTTTTGGCCGTTTATATGTGTGATTATGCACATAAAAATGCATTTGTAATTAATCATCCCGGCCGGGGATCAAAATCTAATATTTTGAAAAATTCATTTCTGGCCGTTTATATGTGTGAATATACACATAAAAATGCAATTGTATTTGATCATCTCGGCCGGGACACGAAATATTAAATATTGAAAAAATAGACGTTTTGGCCGTTTATATGTGTGATTATGCACATAAAAATGCATTTGTAATTGATCATCTCGGCCTGGGACCGAAATCTAAAATTTTGAAAAATTCACTTCTGGTCGTTTGTATGTGTGAATATACACAAAAAAATACATTTGTATTTGATTAACCCGGGCGGGGAAGGAAATCTTAGATATTGAAAAAATGCACGTTTAGGCCGTTTATATGTGTCATTATGCACATAAAAATGCATTTGTAATTGATCATCCCGGCCGGGGAACGAAATCTAAAATTTTGAAAAATTCACTTCTGGCCGTTTATACGTGTGAATATACACATAAAAATGCATTTGTATTTGATCATCCCGGCCGGGGAACGAAATCGAAAATTTTGAAAAATTCAATTCTGGTCGTTTATATGTGTGTATATACACATAAAAATGCATTTGTATTTGATCATCCCGGCCGGGGAACGAAATCTAAAATTTTGAAAAATTCACTTCTGGTCGTTTATATGTGTGCATATACACAAAAAAATACATTTGTATTTGATTAACCCGGGCGGGGAAGGAAATCTTAGATATTGAAAAAATGCACGTTTAGGCCGTTTATATGTGTCATTATGCACATAAAAATGCATTTGTAATTGATCATCCCGGACGGGGAACGAAATCTAAAATTTTGAAAAATTCACTTCTGGCCGTTTATACGTGTGAATATACACATAAAAATGCATTTGTATTTGATCATCCCGGCCGGGGAACGAAATCGAAAATTTTGAAAAATTCACTTCTGGTCGTTTATATGTGTGTATATACACATAAAAATGCATTTGTATTTGATCATCCCGGCCGGGGAACGAAATCTAAAATTTTGAAAAATTCTCTTCTGGTCGTTTATATGTGTGAATATACACAAAAAAATACATTTGTATTTTATTAACCCGGGCGGGGAAGGAAATCTTAGATAATGAAAAAATGCACGTTTAGGCCGTTTATATGTGTGATTACGCATATAAAAATGCATTTGTAATTAATCATCCCGGCCGGGGAACGAAATCTAAAATTTTGAAAAATTCACTTCTGGTCGTTTATATGTGTGAATATACACATAAAAATGCATTTGTATTTGATCATCCCGGCCGGGGAACGAAATCTAAAATTTTGAAAAATTCACTTCTGGTCGTTTATATGTGTGAATATACACAAAAAAATACATTTGTATTTGATTAATCCGGGCGGGGAGGAAATCTTAGATATTGAAAAAATGCACGTTTAGGCCGTTTATATGTGTGATTAGGCACATAAAAATGCATTTGCAATTAATCATCCCGGCCGGGGAACGAAATCTAAAATTTTGAATAATTCACTTTTGTCGTTTATATGTGTGAATATACACATAAAAATGCATTTGTAATTGATCACCTCGGCGGGGAACGAAATCTAAAATTTTGAAAAATTCACTTCTGGTCGTTTTTATGTGTGAATATACACAAAAAAATACTTTTGTATTTGATTAATCCGGGCGGGGAGGAAATCTTAGATATTGAAAAAATGCACGTTTAGGCCGTTTATATGTGTGATTAGGCACATAAAAATGCATTTGTAATTAATCATCCCGGCCTGGGACCGAAATCTAAAATTTTGAAAAATTCACTTCTGGTCGTTTATATGAGAGAATATACACAAAAAAATGCATTTGTATTTGATCATCCCGGCCGGGGATCAAAATCTAATATTTTGAAAAATTCACTTCTGGTCATTTATATGTGTGAATATACACATAAAAATGCATTTGTAATTGATCATCTCGGCCGGGGAAAGAAATTTAAAATATTGAAAAAATAGACGTTTTGGCCGTTTATATGTGTGATTATGCACATAAAAATGCATTTGTAATTAATCATCCCGGCCGGGGATCAAAATCTAATATTTTGAAAAATTCATTTCTGGCCGTTTATATGTGTGAATATACACATAAAAATGCATTTGTATTTGATCATCTCGGCCGGTACACGAAATATTAAATATTGAAAAAATAGACGTTTTGGCCGTTTATATGTGTGATTATGCACATAAAAATGCATTTGTAATTGATCATCTCGGCCTGGGACCGAAATCTAAAATTTTGAAAAATTCACTTCTGGTCGTTTGTATGTGTGAATATACACAAAAAAATACATTTGTATTTGATTAACCCGGGCGGGGAAGGAAATCTTAGATATTGAAAAAATGCACGTTTAGGCCGTTTATATGTGTCATTATGCACATAAAAATGCATTTGTAATTGATCATCCCGGCCGGGGAACGAAATCTAAAATTTTGAAAAATTCACTTCTGGCCGTCTATATGTGTGAATATACACAAAAAAATACATTAATATTTGATTAACCCGGGCGGGGAAGGAAATCTTAGATAATGAAAAAATGCACGTTTAGGCCGTTTATATGTGTGATTACGCACATAAAAATGCATTTGTAATTAATCATCCCGGCCGGGGAACGAAATCTAAAATTTTGAAAAATTCACTTCTGGCCGTTTATACGTGTGAATATACACATAAAAATGCATTTGTATTTGATCATCCCGGCCGGGGAACGAAATCGAAAATTTTGAAAAATTCACTTCTGGTCGTTTATATGTGTGTATATACACATAAAAATGCATTTGTATTTGATCATCCCGGCCGGGGAACGAAATCTAAAATTTTGAAAAATTCACTTCTGGTCGTTTATATGTGTGAATATACACAAAAAAATACATTTGTATTTGATTAACCCGGGCGGGGAAGGAAATCTTAGATAATGAAAAAATGCACGTTTAGGCCGTTTATATGTGTGATTACGCACATAAAAATGCATTTGTAATTAATCATCCCGGCCGGGGAACGAAATCTAAAATTTTGAAAAATTCACTTCTGGTCGTTTATATGTGTGAATATACACATAAAAATGCATTTGTATTTGATCATCCCGGCCGGGGAACGAAATCTAAAATTTTGAAAAATTCACTTCTGGTCGTTTATATGTGTGAATATACACAAAAAAATACATTTGTATTTGATTAATCCGGGCGAGGAGGAAATCTTAGATATTGAAAAAATGCACGTTTAGGCCGTTTATATGTGTGATTAGGCACATAAATATGCATTTGCAATTAATCATCCCGGCCGGGGAACGAAATCTAAAATTTTGAATAATTCACTTTTGTCGTTTATATGTGTGAATATACACATAAAAATGCATTTGTAATTGATCACCTCGGCGGGGAACGAAATCTAAAATTTTGAAAAATTCACTTCTGGTCGTTTTTATGTGTGAATATACACAAAAAAATACTTTTGTATTTGATTAATCCGGGCGGGGAGGAAATCTTAGATATTGAAAAAATGCACGTTTAGGCCGTTTATATGTGTGATTAGGCACATAAAAATGCATTTGTAATTAATCATCCCGGCCTGGGACCGAAATCTAAAATTTTGAAAAATTCACTTCTGGTCGTTTATATGAGAGAATATACACAAAAAAATGCATTTGTAATTGATCATCTCGGCCGGGGAAAGAAATTTAAAATATTGAAAAAATAGACGTTTTGGCCGTTTATATGTGTGATTATGCACATAAAAATGCATTTGTAATTAATCATCCCGGCCGGGGATCAAAATCTAATATTTTGAAAAATTCATTTCTGGCCGTTTATATGTGTGAATATACACATAAAAATGCATTTGTATTTGATTAACCCGGGCGGGGAAGGAAATCTTAGATAATGAAAAAATGCACGTTTAGGCCGTTTATATGTGTTATTACGCACATAAAAATGCATTTGTAATTAATCATCCCGGCCGGGGAACGAAATCTAAAATTTTGAAAAATTCACTTCTGGCCGTTTATACGTGTGAATATAACATAAAAATGCATTTGTATTTGATCATCCCGGCCGGGGAACGAAATCGAAAATTTTGAAAAATTCACTTCTGGTCGTTTATATGTGTGTATATACACATAAAAATGCATTTGTATTTGATCATCCCGGCCGGGGAACGAAATCTAAAATTTTGAAAAATTCACTTCTGGTCGTTTATATGTGTGAATATACACAAAAAAATACATTTGTATTTGATTAACCCGGGCGGGGAAGGAAATCTTAGATAATGAAAAAATGCACGTTTAGGCCGTTTATATGTGTGATTACGCACATAAAAATGCATTTGTAATTAATCATCCCGGCCGGGGAACGAAATCTAAAATTTTGAAAAATTCACTTCTGGTCGTTTATATGTGTGAATATACACAAAAAAATACATTTGTATTTGATTAACCCGGGTGGGGAAGGAAATCTTAGATAATGAAAAAATGCACGTTTAGGCCGTTTATATGTGTGATTACGCACATAAAAATGCATTTGTAATTAATCATCCCGGCCGGGGATCAAAATCTAATATTTTGAAAAATTCATTTCTGGCCGTTTATATGTGTGAATATACACATAAAAATGCATTTGTATTTGATTAACCCGGGCGGGGAAGGAAATCTAAAATTTTGAAAAATTCACTTCTGGTCGTTTATATGTGTGAATATACACAAAAAAATACATTTGTATTTGATTAATCCGGGCGGGGAGGAAATCTTAGATATTGAAAAAATGCACGTTTAGGCCGTTTATATGTGTGATTAGGCACATAAAAATGCATTTGCAATTAATCATCCCGGCCGGGGAACGTAATCTAAAATTTTGAATAATTCACTTTTGTCGTTTATATGTGTGAATATACACATAAAAATGCATTTGTAATTGATCACCTCGGCGGGGAACGAAATCTAAAATTTTGAAAAATTCACTTCTGGTCGTTTTTATGTGTGAATATACACAAAAAAATACTTTTGTATTTGATTAATCCGGGCGGGGAGGAAATCTTAGTTATTAAAAAAATGCACGTTTTGGCCATTTATATGTGTGATTATGCACATAAAAATGCATTTGTAATTGATCATCTCGGCGGGGAACGAAATCTAAAATTTGGAAAAATTCACTTCTGGCCGTTTATATTTGTGAATATACACATAAAAATGCATTTGTATTTGATCATCCCGGCCGGGGAACGAAATCTAAAATTTTGAAAAATTCACTTCTGGTCGTTTATATGTGTGAATATACACGTAAAAATGCATTTGTATTTGATCATCTCGGCCGGGACACGAAATTTTAAGTATTGAAAAAATAGACGTTTTGGCCGTTTATATGTGTGATTAGGCACATAAAAATGCATTTGTAATTAATAATCCCGGCCGGGGAACGAAATCTAAAATTTTGAAAAATTCACTTCTGGCCGTTTATATGTGTGAATATACACGTAAAAATGCATTTGTATTTGATCATCCCGGCCGGGGATCAAAATCTAATATTTTGAAAAATTCACTTCTGGTCATTTATATGTGTGAATATACACATAAAAATGCATTTGTAATTGATCAACTCGGCCGGGGATCGAAATGTAAAATATTGAAAAAATAGACGTTTTGGCCGTTTATATGTGTGATTAGGCACATAAAAATGCATTTGTAATTAATCATCCCGGCCGGGGAACGAAATCTAAAATTTTGAAAAATTCACTTCTGGCCGTTTATATGTGTGAATATACACGTAAAAATGCATTTGTATTTGATCATCTCGGCCGGGACACGAAATTTTAAGTATTGAAAAAATAGACGTTTTGGCCGTTTATATGTGTGATTAGGCACATAAAAATGCATTTGTATTTGATCATCCCGGCCGGGGAACGAAATCTAAAATTTTGAAAAATTCACTTCTGGTCGTTTATATGTGTGAATATACACGTAAAAATGCATTTGTATTTGATCATCTCGGCCGGGACACGAAATTTTAAGTATTGAAAAAATAGACGTTTTGGCCGTTTATATGTGTGATTAGGCACATAAAAATGCATCTGTAATTAATCATCCCGGCCGGGGAACGAAATCTAAAATTTTGAAAAATTCACTTCTGGCCGTTTATATGTGTGAATATACACGTAAAAATGCATTTGTATTTGATCATCCCGGCCGGCGAACGAAATCTAAAATTTTGAAAAATTCACTTCTGGCCGTTTATATGTGTGAATATACACATAAAAATGCATTTGTAATTAATCATCCCGGCCGGGGAACGAAATCTAAAATTTTGAAAAATTCACTTTTGGCCGTTTATATGTGTGAATATACACGTAAAAATGCATTTGTATTTGATCATCTCGGCCGGGGAACGAAATCGAAAACTTTGAAAAATTCACTTCGGGCCAATTATATGTGTGAATATACACATAAAAATGCATTTGTATTTGATCATCCCGGCCGGGGAACGAAATCTAAAATTTTGAAAAATTCACTTTTGTCGTTTATATGTGTGAATATACACATAAAAATGCATTTGTAATTGATCACCTCGGCGGGGAACGAAATCTAAAATTTTGAAAAATTCACTTCTGGTCGTTTTTATGTGTGAATATACACAAAAAAATGCATTTGTAATTGATCAACTCGGCCGGGGAACGAAATGTAAAATATTGAAAAAATAGACGTTTTGGCCGTTTATATGTGTGATTAGGCACATAAAAATGCATTTGTAATTAATCATCCCGGCCGGGGAACGAAATCGAAAACTTTGAAAAATTCACTTCGGGCCAATTATATGTGTGAATATACACATAAAAATGCACTTGTATTTGATCATCACGGCCGGGGATCGAATTCTAAAATTTTGAAAAATTCACTTCTGGTCATTTATATGTGTGAATATACACATAAAAATGCATTTGTAATTGATCATCTCGGCCGGGGAAAGAAATTTAAAATATTGAAAAAATAGACGTTTTGGCCGTTTATATGTGTGATTATGCACATAAAAATGCATTTGTAATTAATCATCCCGGCCGGGGATCAAAATCTAATATTTTGAAAAATTCATTTCTGGCCGTTTATATGTGTGAATATACACATAAAAATGCAATTGTATTTGATCATCTCGGCCGGGACACGAAATATTAAATATTGAAAAAATAGACGTTTTGGCCGTTTATATGTGTGATTATGCACATAAAAATGCATTTGTAATTGATCATCTCGGCCTGGGACCGAAATCTAAAATTTTGAAAAATTCACTTCTGGTCGTTTGTATGTGTGAATATACACAAAAAAATACATTTGTATTTGATTAACCCGGGCGGGGAAGGAAATCTTAGATATTGAAAAAATGCACGTTTAGGCCGTTTATATGTGTCATTATGCACATAAAAATGCATTTGTAATTGATCATCCCGGCCGGGGAACGAAATCTAAAATTTTGAAAAATTCACTTCTGGCCGTTTATACGTGTGAATATACACATAAAAATGCATTTGTATTTGATCATCCCGGCCGGGGAACGAAATCGAAAATTTTGAAAAATTCACTTCTGGTCGTTTATATGTGTGTATATACACATAAAAATGCATTTGTATTTGATCATCCCGGCCGGGGAACGAAATCTAAAATTTTGAAAAATTCACTTCTGGTCGTTTATATGTGTGCATATACACAAAAAAATACATTTGTATTTGATTAACCCGGGCGGGGAAGGAAATCTTAGATATTGAAAAAATGCACGTTTAGGCCGTTTATATGTGTCATTATGCACATAAAAATGCATTTGTAATTGATCATCCCGGACGGGGAACGAAATCTAAAATTTTGAAAAATTCACTTCTGGCCGTTTATACGTGTGAATATACACATAAAAATGCATTTGTATTTGATCATCCCGGCCGGGGAACGAAATCGAAAATTTTGAAAAATTCACTTCTGGTCGTTTATATGTGTGTATATACACATAAAAATGCATTTGTATTTGATCATCCCGGCCGGGGAACGAAATCTAAAATTTTGAAAAATTCTCTTCTGGTCGTTTATATGTGTGAATATACACAAAAAAATACATTTGTATTTTATTAACCCGGGCGGGGAAGGAAATCTTAGATAATGAAAAAATGCACGTTTAGGCCGTTTATATGTGTGATTACGCATATAAAAATGCATTTGTAATTAATCATCCCGGCCGGGGAACGAAATCTAAAATTTTGAAAAATTCACTTCTGGTCGTTTATATGTGTGAATATACACATAAAAATGCATTTGTATTTGATCATCCCGGCCGGGGAACGAAATCTAAAATTTTGAAAAATTCACTTCTGGTCGTTTATATGTGTGAATATACACAAAAAAATACATTTGTATTTGATTAATCCGGGCGGGGAGGAAATCTTAGATATTGAAAAAATGCACGTTTAGGCCGTTTATATGTGTGATTAGGCACATAAAAATGCATTTGCAATTAATCATCCCGGCCGGGGAACGAAATCTAAAATTTTGAATAATTCACTTTTGTCGTTTATATGTGTGAATATACACATAAAAATGCATTTGTAATTGATCACCTCGGCGGGGAACGAAATCTAAAATTTTGAAAAATTCACTTCTGGTCGTTTTTATGTGTGAATATACACAAAAAAATACTTTTGTATTTGATTAATCCGGGCGGGGAGGAAATCTTAGATATTGAAAAAATGCACGTTTAGGCCGTTTATATGTGTGATTAGGCACATAAAAATGCATTTGTAATTAATCATCCCGGCCTGGGACCGAAATCTAAAATTTTGAAAAATTCACTTCTGGTCGTTTATATGAGAGAATATACACAAAAAAATGCATTTGTATTTGATCATCCCGGCCGGGGATCAAAATCTAATATTTTGAAAAATTCACTTCTGGTCATTTATATGTGTGAATATACACATAAAAATGCATTTGTAATTGATCATCTCGGCCGGGGAAAGAAATTTAAAATATTGAAAAAATAGACGTTTTGGCCGTTTATATGTGTGATTATGCACATAAAAATGCATTTGTAATTAATCATCCCGGCCGGGGATCAAAATCTAATATTTTGAAAAATTCATTTCTGGCCGTTTATATGTGTGAATATACACATAAAAATGCATTTGTATTTGATCATCTCGGCCGGTACACGAAATATTAAATATTGAAAAAATAGACGTTTTGGCCGTTTATATGTGTGATTATGCACATAAAAATGCATTTGTAATTGATCATCTCGGCCTGGGACCGAAATCTAAAATTTTGAAAAATTCACTTCTGGTCGTTTGTATGTGTGAATATACACAAAAAAATACATTTGTATTTGATTAACCCGGGCGGGGAAGGAAATCTTAGATATTGAAAAAATGCACGTTTAGGCCGTTTATATGTGTCATTATGCACATAAAAATGCATTTGTAATTGATCATCCCGGCCGGGGAACGAAATCTAAAATTTTGAAAAATTCACTTCTGGCCGTCTATATGTGTGAATATACACAAAAAAATACATTAATATTTGATTAGCCCGGGCGGGGAAGGAAATCTTAGATAATGAAAAAATGCACGTTTAGGCCGTTTATATGTGTGATTACGCACATAAAAATGCATTTGTAATTAATCATCCCGGCCGGGGAACGAAATCTAAAATTTTGAAAAATTCACTTCTGGCCGTTTATACGTGTGAATATACACATAAAAATGCATTTGTATTTGATCATCCCGGCCGGGGAACGAAATCGAAAATTTTGAAAAATTCACTTCTGGTCGTTTATATGTGTGTATATACACATAAAAATGCATTTGTATTTGATCATCCCGGCCGGGGAACGAAATCTAAAATTTTGAAAAATTCACTTCTGGTCGTTTATATGTGTGAATATACACAAAAAAATACATTTGTATTTGATTAACCCGGGCGGGGAAGGAAATCTTAGATAATGAAAAAATGCACGTTTAGGCCGTTTATATGTGTGATTACGCACATAAAAATGCATTTGTAATTAATCATCCCGGCCGGGGAACGAAATCTAAAATTTTGAAAAATTCACTTCTGGTCGTTTATATGTGTGAATATACACATAAAAATGCATTTGTATTTGATCATCCCGGCCGGGGAACGAAATCTAAAATTTTGAAAAATTCACTTCTGGTCGTTTATATGTGTGAATATACACAAAAAAATACATTTGTATTTGATTAATCCGGGCGAGGAGGAAATCTTAGATATTGAAAAAATGCACGTTTAGGCCGTTTATATGTGTGATTAGGCACATAAATATGCATTTGCAATTAATCATCCCGGCCGGGGAACGAAATCTAAAATTTTGAATAATTCACTTTTGTCGTTTATATGTGTGAATATACACATAAAAATGCATTTGTAATTGATCACCTCGGCGGGGAACGAAATCTAAAATTTTGAAAAATTCACTTCTGGTCGTTTTTATGTGTGAATATACACAAAAAAATACTTTTGTATTTGATTAATCCGGGCGGGGAGGAAATCTTAGATATTGAAAAAATGCACGTTTAGGCCGTTTATATGTGTGATTAGGCACATAAAAATGCATTTGTAATTAATCATCCCGGCCTGGGACCGAAATCTAAAATTTTGAAAAATTCACTTCTGGTCGTTTATATGAGAGAATATACACAAAAAAATGCATTTGTAATTGATCATCTCGGCCGGGGAAAGAAATTTAAAATATTGAAAAAATAGACGTTTTGGCCGTTTATATGTGTGATTATGCACATAAAAATGCATTTGTAATTAATCATCCCGGCCGGGGATCAAAATCTAATATTTTGAAAAATTCATTTCTGGCCGTTTATATGTGTGAATATACACATAAAAATGCATTTGTATTTGATTAACCCGGGCGGGGAAGGAAATCTTAGATAATGAAAAAATGCACGTTTAGGCCGTTTATATGTGTGATTACGCACATAAAAATGCATTTGTAATTAATCATCCCGGCCGGGGAACGAAATCTAAAATTTTGAAAAATTCACTTCTGGCCGTTTATACGTGTGAATATAACATAAAAATGCATTTGTATTTGATCATCCCGGCCGGGGAACGAAATCGAAAATTTTGAAAAATTCACTTCTGGTCGTTTATATGTGTGTATATACACATAAAAATGCATTTGTATTTGATCATCCAGGCCGGGGAACGAAATCTAAAATTTTGAAAAATTCACTTCTGGTCGTTTATATGTGTGAATATACACAAAAAAATACATTTGTATTTGATTAACCCGGGCGGGGAAGGAAATCTTAGATAATGAAAAAATGCACGTTTAGGCCGTTTATATGTGTGATTACGCACATAAAAATGCATTTGTAATTAATCATCCCGGCCGGGGAACGAAATCTAAAATTTTGAAAAATTCACTTCTGGTCGTTTATATGTGTGAATATACACAAAAAAATACATTTGTATTTGATTAACCCGGGTGGGGAAGGAAATCTTAGATAATGAAAAAATGCACGTTTAGGCCGTTTATATGTGTGATTACGCACATAAAAATGCATTTGTAATTAATCATCCCGGCCGGGGATCAAAATCTAATATTTTGAAAAATTCATTTCTGGCCGTTTATATGTGTGAATATACACATAAAATGCATTTGTATTTGATTAACCCGGGCGGGGAAGGAAATCTAAAATTTTGAAAAATTCACTTCTGG
Organism: Theocolax elegans; assembly: GCA_026168455.1. Classification (NCBI taxonomy): domain Eukaryota; kingdom Metazoa; phylum Arthropoda; class Insecta; order Hymenoptera; family Cerocephalidae; genus Theocolax; species Theocolax elegans. Next base: position 66,228,292 of record CM047431.1, on the reverse strand, counting down.
TCGTTTATATGTGTGAATATACACAAAAAAATACATTTGTATTTGATTAATCCGGGCGGGGAGGAAATCTTAGATATTGAAAAAATGCACGTTTAGGCCGTTTATATGTGTGATTAGGCACATAAAAATGCATTTGCAATTAATCATCCCGGCCGGGGAACGTAATCTAAAATTTTGAATAATTCACTTTTGTCGTTTATATGTGTGAATATACACATAAAAATGCATTTGTAATTGATCACCTCGGCGGGGAACGAAATCTAAAATTTTGAAAAATTCACTTCTGGTCGTTTTTATGTGTGAATATACACAAAAAAATACTTTTGTATTTGATTAATCCGGGCGGGGAGGAAATCTTAGTTATTAAAAAAATGCACGTTTTGGCCATTTATATGTGTGATTATGCACATAAAAATGCATTTGTAATTGATCATCTCGGCGGGGAACGAAATCTAAAATTTGGAAAAATTCACTTCTGGCCGTTTATATTTGTGAATATACACATAAAAATGCATTTGTATTTGATCATCCCGGCCGGGGAACGAAATCTAAAATTTTGAAAAATTCACTTCTGGTCGTTTATATGTGTGAATATACACGTAAAAATGCATTTGTATTTGATCATCTCGGCCGGGACACGAAATTTTAAGTATTGAAAAAATAGACGTTTTGGCCGTTTATATGTGTGATTAGGCACATAAAAATGCATTTGTAATTAATAATCCCGGCCGGGGAACGAAATCTAAAATTTTGAAAAATTCACTTCTGGCCGTTTATATGTGTGAATATACACGTAAAAATGCATTTGTATTTGATCATCCCGGCCGGGGATCAAAATCTAATATTTTGAAAAATTCACTTCTGGTCATTTATATGTGTGAATATACACATAAAATGCATTTGTAATTGATCAACTCGGCCGGGGATCGAAATGTAAAATATTGAAAAAATAGACGTTTTGGCCGTTTATATGTGTGATTAGGCACATAAAAATGCATTTGTAATTAATCATCCCGGCCGGGGAACGAAATCTAAAATTTTGAAAAATTCACTTCTGGCCGTTTATATGTGTGAATATACACGTAAAAATGCATTTGTATTTGATCATCTCGGCCGGGACACGAAATTTTAAGTATTGAAAAAATAGACGTTTTGGCCGTTTATATGTGTGATTAGGCACATAAAAATGCATTTGTATTTGATCATCCCGGCCGGGGAACGAAATCTAAAATTTTGAAAAATTCACTTCTGGTCGTTTATATGTGTGAATATACACGTAAAAATGCATTTGTATTTGATCATCTCGGCCGGGACACGAAATTTTAAGTATTGAAAAAATAGACGTTTTGGCCGTTTATATGTGTGATTAGGCACATAAAAATGCATCTGTAATTAATCATCCCGGCCGGGGAACGAAATCTAAAATTTTGAAAAATTCACTTCTGGCCGTTTATATGTGTGAATATACACGTAAAAATGCATTTGTATTTGATCATCCCGGCCGGCGAACGAAATCTAAAATTTTGAAAAATTCACTTCTGGCCGTTTATATGTGTGAATATACACATAAAAATGCATTTGTAATTAATCATCCCGGCCGGGGAACGAAATCTAAAATTTTGAAAAATTCACTTTTGGCCGTTTATATGTGTGAATATACACGTAAAAATGCATTTGTATTTGATCATCTCGGCCGGGGAACGAAATCGAAAACTTTGAAAAATTCACTTCGGGCCAATTATATGTGTGAATATACACATAAAAATGCACTTGTATTTGATCATCACGGCCGGGGATCGAAATCTAAAATTTTGAAAAATTCACTTCTGGTCATTTATATGTGTGAATATACACATAAAAATGCATTTGTAATTGATCATCTCGGCCGGGGAAAGAAATTTAAAATATTGAAAAAATAGACGTTTTGGCCGTTTATATGTGTGATTATGCACATAAAAATGCATTTGTAATTAATCATCTCGGCCGGGGATCAAAATCTAATATTTTGAAAAATTCATTTCTGGCCGTTTATATGTGTGAATATACACATAAAAATGCATTTGTATTTGATCATCTCGGCCGGGACACGAAATATTAAATATTGAAAAAATAGACGTTTTGGCCGTTTATATGTGTGATTATGCACATAAAAATGCATTTGTAATTGATCATCTCGGCCTGGGACCGAAATCTAAAATTTTGAAAAATTCACTTCTGGTCGTTTGTATGTGTGAATATACACAAAAAAATACATTTGTATTTGATTAACCCGGGCGGGGAAGGAAATCTTAGATATTGAAAAAATGCACGTTTAGGCCGTTTATATGTGTGATTATGCACATAAAAATGCATTTGTAATTGATCATCCCGGCCGGGGAACGAAATCTAAAATTTTGAAAAATTCACTTCTGGCCGTTTATATGTGTGAATATACACAAAAAAATACATTTGTATTTGATTAACCCGGGCGGGGAAGGAAATCTTAGATAATGAAAAAATGCACGTTTAGGCCGTTTATATATGTGATTACGCACATAAAAATGCATTTGTAATTAATCATCCCGGCCGGGGAACGAAATCTAAAATTTTGAAAAATTTACTTCTGGCCGTTTATACGTGTGAATATACACATAAAATTGCATTTGTATTTGATCATCCCGGCCGGGGAACGAAATCTAAAATTTTGAAAAATTCACTTCTGGTCGTTTATATGTGTGTATATACACATAAAAATGCATTTGTATTTGATCATCCCGGCCGGGGAACGAAATCTAAAATTTTGAAAAATTCACTTCTGGCCGTTTATACGTGTGAATATACACATAAAAATGCATTTGTATTTGATCATCCCGGGCGGGGAAGGAAATCTTAGATAATGAAAAAATGCACGTTTAGGCCGTTTATATGTGTGATTACGCACATAAAAATGCATTTGTAATTAATCATCCCGGCCGGGGAACGAAATCTAAAATTTTGAAAAATTCACTTCTGGCCGTTTATACGTGTGAATATACACATAAAAATGCATTTGTATTTGATCATCCCGGCCGGGGAACGAAATCTAAAATTTTGAAAAATGCACGTTTAGGCCGTTTATACGTGTGAATATACACATAAAAATGCATTTGTATTTGATCATCCCGGCCGGGGGAACGAAATCGAAAATTTTGAAAAATTCACTTCTGGTCGTTTATAAGTGTGAATATACACATAAAAATGCATTTGTATTTGATCATCCCGGCCGGGGAACGAAATCTAAAATTTTGAAAAATTCACTTCTGGTCGTTTATATGTGTGAATATACACAAAAAAATACATTTGTATTTGATTAATCCGGGCGGGGAGGAAATCTTAGATATTGAAAAAATGCACGTTTAGGCCGTTTATATGTGTGATTAGGCACATAAATATGCATTTGTAATTAATCATCCCGGCCGGGGAACGAAATCTAAAATTTTGAATAATTCACTTTTGTCGTTTATATGTGTGAATATACACATAAAAATGCATTTGTAATTGATCATCTCGGCGGGGAACGAAATCTAAAATTTTGAAAAATTCACTTCTGGTCGTTTTTATGTGTGAATATACACAAAAAAATACATTTGTATTTGATTAATCCGGGCGGGGAGGAAATCTTAGATATTGAAAAAATGCACGTTTAGGCCATTTATATGTGTGATTATGCACATAAAAATGCATTTGTATTTGATCATCCCGGCCGGGGAACGAAATCTAAAATATTGAAAAAATGCACGTTTTGGTCGGTTATATGTGTGAATATACACATAAAAATGCATTTGTAATTGATCATCTCGGCCTGGGACCGAAATCTAAAATTTTGAAAAATTCACTTCTGGTCGTTTATATGTGTGAATATACACAAAAAAATGCATTTGTATTTGATTAACCCGGGCGAGGAAGGAAATCTTAGATATTGAAAAAATGCACGTTTAGGCCGTTTATATGTGTATTTATGCACATAAAAATGCATTTGTAATTAATCATCCGGCCGGGGAACGAAATCTAAAATTTGAAAAATTCACTTCTGGTCGTTATATGTGTGAATATACACATAAAAATGCATTTGTATTTGATCATCCCGGCCGGGGAACGAAATCTAAAATATTGAAAAAATGCACGTTTTGGTCGGTTATATGTGTGAATATACACATAAAAATGCATTTGTAATTGATCATCTCGGCCTGGGACCGAAATCTAAAATTTTGAAAAATTCACTTCTGGTCGTTTATATGTGTGAATATACACAAAAAAATGCATTTGTATTTGATTAACCCGGGCGAGGAAGGAAATCTTAGATATTGAAAAAATGCACGTTTAGGCCGTTTATATGTGTGATTACGCACATAAAAATGCATTTGTAATTAATCATCCCGGCCGGGGAACGAAATCTAAAATTTTGAATAATTCACTTCTGGCCGTTTATAACGTGTGAATATACACATAAAAATGCATTTGTATTTGATCATCTCGTCCGGGACACGAAATTTTAAATATTGAAAAAATAGACGTTTTGGCCGTTTATATGTGTGATTATGCACATAAAAATGCATTTGTAATTGATCATCTCGGCCTGGGACCGAAATCTAAAATTTTGAAAAATTCACTTCTGGTCGTTTATATTGTGTGAATATACACATAAAAATGCATTTGTAATTAATCATCCCGGCCGGGGAACGAAATCTAAAATTTGAAAACTTCACTTCTGGTCGTTTATATGTGAATATACACATAAAAATGCATTTGTATTGATCATCTCGTCCGGGACACGAAATTTTAAATATTGAAAAATAGACGTTTTTGGCCGTTATATGTGTGATTATGCAACATAAAAATGCATTTGTAATTGATCAATCTCGGCTGGGACCGAAATCTAAAATTTTGAAAAATCCACTTCTGGTCGTTTATATGTGTGTATATACACATAAAAATGCATTTGTATTTGATCATCCAGGCCGGGGAACGAAATCTAAAATTTTGAAAAATTCACTTCTGGTCGTTTATATGTGTGAATATACACAAAAAAATACATTTGTATTTGATTAACCCGGGCGGGGAAGGAAATCTTAGATAATGAAAAAATGCACGTTTAGGCCGTTTATATGTGTGATTACGCACATAAAAATGCATTTGTAATTAATCATCCCGGCCGGGGAACGAAATCTAAAATTTTGAAAAATTCACTTCTGGTCGTTTATATGTGTGAATATACACAAAAAAATACATTTGTATTTGATTAACCCGGGTGGGGAAGGAAATCTTAGATAATGAAAAAATGCACGTTTAGGCCGTTTATATGTGTGATTACGCACATAAAAATGCATTTGTAATTAATCATCCCGGCCGGGGATCAAAATCTAATATTTTGAAAAATTCATTTCTGGCCGTTTATATGTGTGAATATACACATAAAAATGCATTTGTATTTGATTAACCCGGGCGGGGAAGGAAATCTAAAATTTTGAAAAATTCACTTCTGGTCGTTTATATGTGTGAATATACACAAAAAAATACATTTGTATTTGATTAATCCGGGCGGGGAGGAAATCTTAGATATTGAAAAAATGCACGTTTAGGCCGTTTATATGTGTGATTAGGCACATAAAAATGCATTTGCAATTAATCATCCCGGCCGGGGAACGTAATCTAAAATTTTGAATAATTCACTTTTGTCGTTTATATGTGTGAATATACACATAAAAATGCATTTGTAATTGATCACCTCGGCGGGGAACGAAATCTAAAATTTTGAAAAATTCACTTCTGGTCGTTTTTATGTGTGAATATACACAAAAAAATACTTTTGTATTTGATTAATCCGGGCGGGGAGGAAATCTTAGTTATTAAAAAAATGCACGTTTTGGCCATTTATATGTGTGATTATGCACATAAAAATGCATTTGTAATTGATCATCTCGGCGGGGAACGAAATCTAAAATTTGGAAAAATTCACTTCTGGCCGTTTATATTTGTGAATATACACATAAAAATGCATTTGTATTTGATCATCCCGGCCGGGGAACGAAATCTAAAATTTTGAAAAATTCACTTCTGGTCGTTTATATGTGTGAATATACACGTAAAAATGCATTTGTATTTGATCATCTCGGCCGGGACACGAAATTTTAAGTATTGAAAAAATAGACGTTTTGGCCGTTTATATGTGTGATTAGGCACATAAAAATGCATTTGTAATTAATAATCCCGGCCGGGGAACGAAATCTAAAATTTTGAAAAATTCACTTCTGGCCGTTTATATGTGTGAATATACACGTAAAAATGCATTTGTATTTGATCATCCCGGCCGGGGATCAAAATCTAATATTTTGAAAAATTCACTTCTGGTCATTTATATGTGTGAATATACACATAAAAATGCATTTGTAATTGATCAACTCGGCCGGGGATCGAAATGTAAAATATTGAAAAAATAGACGTTTTGGCCGTTTATATGTGTGATTAGGCACATAAAAATGCATTTGTAATTAATCATCCCGGCCGGGGAACGAAATCTAAAATTTTGAAAAATTCACTTCTGGCCGTTTATATGTGTGAATATACACGTAAAAATGCATTTGTATTTGATCATCTCGGCCGGGACACGAAATTTTAAGTATTGAAAAAATAGACGTTTTGGCCGTTTATATGTGTGATTAGGCACATAAAAATGCATTTGTATTTGATCATCCCGGCCGGGGAACGAAATCTAAAATTTTGAAAAATTCACTTCTGGTCGTTTATATGTGTGAATATACACGTAAAAATGCATTTGTATTTGATCATCTCGGCCGGGACACGAAATTTTAAGTATTGAAAAAATAGACGTTTTGGCCGTTTATATGTGTGATTAGGCACATAAAAATGCATCTGTAATTAATCATCCCGGCCGGGGAACGAAATCTAAAATTTTGAAAAATTCACTTCTGGCCGTTTATATGTGTGAATATACACGTAAAAATGCATTTGTATTTGATCATCCCGGCCGGCGAACGAAATCTAAAATTTTGAAAAATTCACTTCTGGCCGTTTATATGTGTGAATATACACATAAAAATGCATTTGTAATTAATCATCCCGGCCGGGGAACGAAATCTAAAATTTTGAAAAATTCACTTTTGGCCGTTTATATGTGTGAATATACACGTAAAAATGCATTTGTATTTGATCATCTCGGCCGGGGAACGAAATCGAAAACTTTGAAAAATTCACTTCGGGCCAATTATATGTGTGAATATACACATAAAAATGCACTTGTATTTGATCATCACGGCCGGGGATCGAAATCTAAAATTTTGAAAAATTCACTTCTGGTCATTTATATGTGTGAATATACACATAAAAATGCATTTGTAATTGATCATCTCGGCCGGGGAAAGAAATTTAAAATATTGAAAAAATAGACGTTTTGGCCGTTTATATGTGTGATTATGCACATAAAAATGCATTTGTAATTAATCATCTCGGCCGGGGATCAAAATCTAATATTTTGAAAAATTCATTTCTGGCCGTTTATATGTGTGAATATACACATAAAATGCATTTGTATTTGATCATCTCGGCCGGGACACGAAATATTAAATATTGAAAAAATAGACGTTTTGGCCGTTTATATGTGTGATTATGCACATAAAAATGCATTTGTAATTGATCATCTCGGCCTGGGACCGAAATCTAAAATTTTGAAAAATTCACTTCTGGTCGTTTGTATGTGTGAATATACACAAAAAAATACATTTGTATTTGATTAACCCGGGCGGGGAAGGAAATCTTAGATATTGAAAAAATGCACGTTTAGGCCGTTTATATGTGTGATTATGCACATAAAAATGCATTTGTAATTGATCATCCCGGCCGGGGAACGAAATCTAAAATTTTGAAAAATTCACTTCTGGCCGTTTATATGTGTGAATATACACAAAAAAATACATTTGTATTTGATTAACCCGGGCGGGGAAGGAAATCTTAGATAATGAAAAAATGCACGTTTAGGCCGTTTATATATGTGATTACGCACATAAAAATGCATTTGTAATTAATCATCCCGGCCGGGGAACGAAATCTAAAATTTTGAAAAATTTACTTCTGGCCGTTTATACGTGTGAATATACACATAAAATTGCATTTGTATTTGATCATCCCGGCCGGGGAACGAAATCTAAAATTTTGAAAAATTCACTTCTGGTCGTTTATATGTGTGTATATACACATAAAAATGCATTTGTATTTGATCATCCCGGCCGGGGAACGAAATCTAAAATTTTGAAAAATTCACTTCTGGCCGTTTATACGTGTGAATATACACATAAAAATGCATTTGTATTTGATCATCCCGGGCGGGGAAGGAAATCTTAGATAATGAAAAAATGCACGTTTAGGCCGTTTATATGTGTGATTACGCACATAAAAATGCATTTGTAATTAATCATCCCGGCCGGGGAACGAAATCTAAAATTTTGAAAAATTCACTTCTGGCCGTTTATACGTGTGAATATACACATAAAAATGCATTTGTATTTGATCATCCCGGCCGGGGAACGAAATCTAAAATTTTGAAAAATGCACGTTTAGGCCGTTTATACGTGTGAATATACACATAAAAATGCATTTGTATTTGATCATCCCGGCCGGGGAACGAAATCGAAAATTTTGAAAAATTCACTTCTGGTCGTTTATAAGTGTGAATATACACATAAAAATGCATTTGTATTTGATCATCCCGGCCGGGGAACGAAATCTAAAATTTTGAAAAATTCACTTCTGGTCGTTTATATGTGTGAATATACACAAAAAAATACATTTGTATTTGATTAATCCGGGCGGGGAGGAAATCTTAGATATTGAAAAAATGCACGTTTAGGCCGTTTATATGTGTGATTAGGCACATAAATATGCATTTGTAATTAATCATCCCGGCCGGGGAACGAAATCTAAAATTTTGAATAATTCACTTTTGTCGTTTATATGTGTGAATATACACATAAAAATGCATTTGTAATTGATCATCTCGGCGGGGAACGAAATCTAAAATTTTGAAAAATTCACTTCTGGTCGTTTTTATGTGTGAATATACACAAAAAAATACATTTGTATTTGATTAATCCGGGCGGGGAGGAAATCTTAGATATTGAAAAAATGCACGTTTAGGCCATTTATATGTGTGATTATGCACATAAAAATGCATTTGTATTTGATCATCCCGGCCGGGGAACGAAATCTAAAATATTGAAAAAATGCACGTTTTGGTCGGTTATATGTGTGAATATACACATAAAAATGCATTTGTAATTGATCATCTCGGCCTGGGACCGAAATCTAAAATTTTGAAAAATTCACTTCTGGTCGTTTATATGTGTGAATATACACAAAAAAATGCATTTGTATTTGATTAACCCGGGCGAGGAAGGAAATCTTAGATATTGAAAAAATGCACGTTTAGGCCGTTTATATGTGTATTTATGCACATAAAAATGCATTTGTAATTAATCATCCCGGCCGGGGAACGAAATCTAAAATTTTGAAAAATTCACTTCTGGTCGTTTATATGTGTGAATATACACATAAAAATGCATTTGTATTTGATCATCCCGGCCGGGGAACGAAATCTAAAATATTGAAAAAATGCACGTTTTGGTCGGTTATATGTGTGAATATACACATAAAAATGCATTTGTAATTGATCATCTCGGCCTGGGACCGAAATCTAAAATTTTGAAAAATTCACTTCTGGTCGTTTATATGTGTGAATATACACAAAAAAATGCATTTGTATTTGATTAACCCGGGCGAGGAAGGAAATCTTAGATATTGAAAAAATGCACGTTTAGGCCGTTTATATGTGTGATTACGCACATAAAAATGCATTTGTAATTAATCATCCCGGCCGGGGAACGAAATCTAAAATTTTGAATAATTCACTTCTGGCCGTTTATACGTGTGAATATACACATAAAAATGCATTTGTATTTGATCATCTCGTCCGGGACACGAAATTTTAAATATTGAAAAAATAGACGTTTTGGCCGTTTATATGTGTGATTATGCACATAAAAATGCATTTGTAATTGATCATCTCGGCCTGGGACCGAAATCTAAAATTTTGAAAAATTCACTTCTGGTCGTTTATATGTGTGAATATACACATAAAAATGCATTTGTAATTAATCATCCCGGCCGGGGAACGAAATCTAAAATTTTGAAAAATTCACTTCTGGTCGTTTATATATGTGAATATACACATAAAAATGCATTTGTATTTGATCATCTCGTCCGGGACACGAAATTTTAAATATTGAAAAAATAGACGTTTTGGCCGTTTATATGTGTGATTATGCACATAAAAATGCATTTGTAATTGATCATCTCGGCCTGGGACCGAAATCTAAAATTTTGAAAAATTCACTTCTGGTCGTTTATATGTGTGTATATACACATAAAAATGCATTTGTATTTGATCATCCCGGCCGGGGAACGAAATCTAAAATTTTGAAAAATTCACTTCTGGCCGTTTATACGTGTGAATATACACATAAAAATGCATTTGTATTTGATCATCCCGGGCGGGGAAGGAAATCTTAGATAATGAAAAAATGCACGTTTTGGCCGTTTATATGTGTGATTACGCACATAAAAATGCATTTGTAATTAATCATCCCGGCCGGGGAACGAAATCTAAAATTTTGAAAAATTCACTTCTGGCCGTTTATACGTGTGAATATACACATAAAAATGCATTTGTATTTGATCATCCCGGCCGGGGAACGAAATCTAAAATTTTGAAAAATGCACGTTTAGGCCGTTTATACGTGTGAATATACACATAAAAATGCATTTGTATTTGATCATCCCGGCCGGGGAACGAAATCGAAAATTTTGAAAAATTCACTTCTGGTCGTTTATAAGTGTGAATATACACATAAAAATGCATTTGTATTTGATCATCCCGGCCGGGGAACGAAATCTAAAATTTTGAAAAATTCACTTCTGGTCGTTTATATGTGTGAATATACACAAAAAAATACATTTGTATTTGATTAATCCGGGCGGGGAGGAAATCTTAGATATTGAAAAAATGCACGTTTAGGCCATTTATATGTGTGATTATGCACATAAAAATGCATTTGTATTTGATCATCCCGGCCGGGGAACGAAATCTAAAATATTGAAAAAATGCACGTTTTGGTCGGTTATATGTGTGAATATACACATAAAAATGCATTTGTAATTGATCATCTCGGCCTGGGACCGAAATCTAAAATTTTGAAAAATTCACTTCTGGTCGTTTATATGTGTGAATATACACAAAAAAATGCATTTGTAATTGATCATCTCGGCGGGGAACGAAATCTAAAATTTTGAAAAATTCACTTCTGGTCGTTTTTATGTGTGAATATACACAAAAAAATACATTTGTATTTGATTAATCCGGGCGGGGAGGAAATCTTAGATATTGAAAAAATGCACGTTTAGGCCGTTTATATGTGTGATTAGGCACATAAAAATGCATTTGTAATTAATCATCCCGGCCGGGGAACGAAATCTAAAATTTTGAATAATTCACTTTTGTCGTTTATATGTGTGAATATACACATAAAAATGCATTTGTAATTGATCATCTCGGCGGGGAACGAAATCTAAAATTTTGAAAAATTCACTTCTGGTCGTTTTTATGTGTGAATAAACACAAAAAAATACATTTGTATTTGATTAATCCGGGCGGGGAGGAAATCTTAGATATTGAAAAAATGCACGTTTAGGCCATTTATATGTGTGATTATGCACATAAAAATGCATTTGTATTTGATCATCCCGGCCGGGGAACGAAATCTAAAATATTGAAAAAATGCACGTTTTGGTCGGTTATATGTGTGAATATACACATAAAAATGCATTTGTAATTGATCATCTCGGCCTGGGACCGAAATCTAAAATTTTGAAAAATTCACTTCTGGTCGTTTATATGTGTGAATATACACAAAAAAATGCATTTGTATTTGATTAACCCGGGCGAGGAAGGAAATCTTAGATATTGAAAAAATGCACGTTTAGGCCGTTTATATGTGTATTTATGCACATAAAAATGCATTTGTAATTAATCATCCCGGCCGGGGAACGAAATCTAAAATTTTGAAAAATTCACTTCTGGTCGTTTATATATGTGAATATACACATAAAAATGCATTTGTATTTGATCATCTCGTCCGGGACACGAAATTTTAAAAATTGAAAAAATAGACGTTTTGGCCGTTTATATGTGTGATTATGCACATAAAAATGCATTTGTAATTGATCATCTCGGCCTGGGACCGAAATCTATAATTTTGAAAAATTCACTTCTGGTCGTTTATATGTGTGAATATACACAAAAAAATACATTTGTATTTGATTAACCCGGGCGAGGAAGGAAATCTTAGATATTGAAAAAATGCACGTTTAGGCCGTTTATATGTGTGATTATGCACATAAAAATGCATTTGTAATTAATCATCCCGGCCGGGGAACGAAATCTAAAATTTTGAAAAATTCACTTCTGGTCGTTTATATGTGTGAATATACACAAAAAAATGCATTTGTATTTGATTAACCCGGGCGAGGAAGGAAATCTTAGATAATGAAAAAATGCACGTTTAGGCCGTTTATATGTGTGATTACGCACATAAAAATGCATTTGTAATTAATCATCCCGGCCGGGGAACGAAATCTAAAATTTTGAAAAATTCACTTCTGGCCGTTTATACGTGTGAATATACACATAAAATTGCATTTGTATTTGATCATCCCGGCCGGGGAACGAAATCTAAAATATTGAAAAAATGCACGTTTTGGTCGGTTATATGTGTGAATATACACATAAAAATGCATTTGTAATTGATCATCTCGGCCTGGGACCGAAATCTAAAATTTTGAAAAATTCACTTCTGGTCGTTTATATGTGTGAATATACACAAAAAAATGCATTTGTATTTGATTAACCCGGGCGAGGAAGGAAATCTTAGATATTGAAAAAATGCACGTTTAGGCCGTTTATATGTGTGATTACGCACATAAAAATGCATTTGTAATTAATCATCCCGGCCGGGGAACGAAATCTAAAATTTTGAAAAATTCACTTCTGGCCGTTTATACGTGTGAATATACACAAAAAAATACATTTGTATTTGATTAATCCGGGCGGGGAGGAAATCTTAGATATTGAAAAAATGCACGTTTAGGCCATTTATATGTGTGATTATGCACATAAAAATGCATTTGTATTTGATCATCCCGGCCGGGGAACGAAATCTAAAATATTGAAAAAATGCACGTTTTGGTCGGTTATATGTGTGAATATACACATAAAAATGCATTTGTAATTGATCATCTCGGCCTGGGACCGAAATCTAAAATTTTGAAAAATTCACTTCTGGTCGTTTATATGTGTGAATATACACAAAAAAATGCATTTGTAATTGATCATCTCGGCGGGGAACGAAATCTAAAATTTTGAAAAATTCACTTCTGGTCGTTTTTATGTGTGAATATACACAAAAAAATACATTTGTATTTGATTAATCCGGGCGGGGAGGAAATCTTAGATATTGAAAAAATGCACGTTTAGGCCATTTATATGTGTGATTAGGCACATAAAAATGCATTTGTAATTAATCATCCCGGCCGGGGAACGAAATCTAAAATTTTGAATAATTCACTTTTGTCGTTTATATGTGTGAATATACACATAAAAATGCATTTGTAATTGATCATCTCGGCGGGGAACGAAATCTAAAATTTTGAAAAATTCACTTCTGGTCGTTTTTATGTGTGAATATACACAAAAAAATACATTTGTATTTGATTAATCCGGGCGGGGAGGAAATCTTAGATATTGAAAAAATGCACGTTTAGGCCATTTATATGTGTGATTATGCACATAAAAATGCATTTGTATTTGATCATCCCGGCCGGGGAACGAAATCTAAAATATTGAAAAAATGCACGTTTTGGTCGGTTATATGTGTGAATATACACATAAAAATGCATTTGTAATTGATCATCTCGGCCTGGGACCGAAATCTAAAATTTTGAAAAATTCACTTCTGGTCGTTTATATGTGTGAATATACACAAAAAAATGCATTTGTATTTGATTAACCCGGGCGGGGAAGGAAATCTTAGATATTGAAAAAATGCACGTTTAGGCCGTTTATATGTGTATTTATGCACATAAAAATGCATTTGTAATTAATCATCCCGGCCGGGGAACGAAATCTAAAATTTTGAAAAATTCACTTCTGGTCGTTTATATATGTGAATATACACATAAAAATGCATTTGTATTTGATCATCTCGTCCGGGACACGAAATTTTAAATATTGAAAAAATAGACGTTTGGCCGTTTATATGTGTGATTATGCACATAAAAATGCATTTGTAATTGATCATCTCGGCCTGGGACCGAAATCTATAATTTTGAAAAATTCACTTTGGTCGTTTATATGTGTGAATATACACAAAAAAATACATTTGTATTTGATTAACCCGGGCGAGGAAGGAAATCTTAGATATTGAAAAAATGCACGTTTAGGCCGTTTATATGTGTGATTATGCACATAAAAATGCATTTGTAATTAATCATCCGGCCGGGGAACGAAATCTAAAATTTTGAAAAATTCACTTCTGGTCGTTTATATGTGTGAATATACACATAAAAATGCATTTGTATTTGATCATCCCGGCCGGGGAACGAAATCTAAAATTTTGAAAAATTCACTTCTGGCCGTTTATATGTGTGAATATACACATAAAAATGCATTTGTAATTGATCATCTCGGCCTGGGACCGAAATCTATAATTTTGAAAAATTCACTTCTGGTCGTTTATATGTGTGAATATACACAAAAAAATACATTTGTATTTGATTAACCCGGGCGAGGAAGGAAATCTTAGATATTGAAAAAATGCACGTTTAGGCCATTTATATGTGTGATTATGCACATAAAAATGCATTTGTATTTGATCATCCCGGCCGGGAACGAAATCTAAAATTTTGAAAATTCACTTCTGGTCGTTTATATATGTGAATATACACATAAAAATGCATTTGTATTTGATCATCTCGTCCGGGACACGAAATTTTAAATATTGAAAAAATAGACGTTTGGCCGTTTATATGTGTGAATATACACATAAAAATTTGTATTTGATCATCTCGGCCGGGGAACGAAATCGAAAACTTTGAAAAATTCACTTCGGGCCGTTTATATGTGTGAATATACACATAAAAATGCACTTGTATTTGATCATCCTGGCCGGGGATCGAAATCTTAAATTTGAAAAATTCACTTCTGGCCGTTTATATGTGTGAATATACACAAAAAAAATGAATTTGTATTTGTTCATTACGGCCGGGGAACTAAATCTAAAATTTTGAAAAAATAGACGTTTTGGCCGTTTATATGTGTGATTATGCACATAAAATTGCATTTGTAATTGATCATCTTGGCGGGGAACGAAATCTAAAATTTTGAAAAAATCACTTCTGGTCGTTTATATGTGTGAATATACACAAAAAAATACATTTGTATTTGATTAACCCGGGCGGGGAAGGAAATCTTAGATATTGAAAAAATGCACGTTTTAGGCCGTTTATATGTGTGATTATGCCACATAAAAATGCACTTGTAATTAATCATCCCGGCCGGGGAACGAAATCTAAAATTTTGAAAAATTCACTTCTGGCCGTTTATATGTGTGAATATACACATAAAAATGCATTTGTATTTGATCATCCCGGCCGGGGAACGAAATCTAAAATTTGAAAAATTCACTTGGTCGTTTAATGTGTGAATACATCATCTCGTCCGGGACACGAAATTTTAATATTGAAAAAATAGACGTTTGGCCGTTTATATGTGTGAATATACACATTAAAATTTGTATTTGATCATCTCGGCCGGGGGAACGAAATCGAAAACTTTGAAAAATTCACTTCGGGCCGTTTATATGTGTGAATATACACATAAAATGCACTTGTATTTGATCATCCTGGCCGGGGATCGAAATCTTAAATTTTGAAAAATTCACTTCTGGCCGTTTATATGTGTGAATATACACAAAAAAATGGAATTTGGTATTTGTTCATTACGGCCGGGGAACCTAAATCTAAAATTTTGAAAAATAGACGTTTTGGCCGTTTATATGTGTGATTATGCACATAAAATTGCATTGTAATTGATCATCTTGGCGGGGAACGAAATCTAAAATTTTGAAAAAATCACTTCTGGTCGTTTATATGTGTGAATATACACAAAAAAATACATTTGTATTTGATTAACCCGGGCGGGGAAGGAAATCTTAGATATTGAAAAATGCACGTTAGGCCGTGTTATATGTGTGATTATGCACATAAAAATGCATCTGTAATTAATCATCCCGCCGGGGAACGAAATCTAAAATTTTGAAAAAATCACTTCTGGCCGTTTATATGTGTGAATATACACATAAAATGCATTGTATTTGATCATCCCGGCCGGGGAACGAAATCTAAATTTTGAAAAATTCACTTCTGGTCGTTTATATGTGGAATATACACATAAAAATGAATTTGTATTTGATCATCCCGGCCGGGAACGAAATCTAAAATTTTGAAAATTCACTTCTGGTCGTTTATATGAGAGAATATACACAAAAAATGCATTTGTATTTGATCATCCGGCCGGGGATCAAAATCTAATATTTTGAAAAATTCACTTTGGTATTTATATGTGTGAATATACACATAAAAATGCATTTGTAATTGATCAACTCGGCGGGGAACGAAATGTAAATATTGAAAAATAGGCGTTTTGGCCGTTTATATGTGTGATTAGGCACATAAAAATGCATTTGTAATTAATCATCCCTGCCGGCGAACGAAATCTAAAATTTTGAAAAATTCACTTCTGGTCGTTTATATGAGAGAATATACACAAAAAAATGCATTTGTATTTGATCATCCCGGCCGGGGATCAAAATCTAATATTTTGAAAAATTCACTTCTGGTCATTTATATGTGTGAATATACACATAAAAATGCATTTGTAATTGATCAACTCGGCCGGGGAACGAAATGTAAAATATTGAAAAAATAGACGTTTTGGCCGTTTATATGTGTGATTAGGCACATAAAATGCATTTGTAATTAATCATCCCGGCCGGGGACCGAAATCGAAAATTTTGAAAAATTCACTTCTGGTCGTTTATATGTGTGAATATACACAAAAAATGCATTTGTATTTGATCATCCCGGCCGGCGAACGAAATCTAAAATTTTGAAAAATTCACTTCTGGTCGTTTATAGTGATAGAATATACACAAAAAATGCATTTGTATTGATCATCCCGGCCGGGGAACGAAATCGAAAATTTTGAAAAATTCACTTCTGGTCGTTTATATGTGTGAATATACACAAAAAAATGCATTTGTATTTGATCATCCCGGCCGGGGAACGAAATGTAAAATATTGAAAAAATAGACGTTTTGGCCGTTATATGTGTGATTATGCACATAAAAATGCATTTGTAATTAATCATCCCGGCCGGGGACCGAAATCGAAAATTTTGAAAAATTCACTTCTGGTCGTTTATATGTGTGAATATACACAAAAAAATGCATTTGTATTTGATCATCCCGGCCGGCGAACGAAATCTAAAATTTTGAAAAATTCACTTCTGGTCGTTTATATGAGAGAATATACACAAAAAAATGCATTTGTATTTGATCATCCCGGCCGGGGAACGAAATCGAAAATTTTGAAAAATTCACTTCTGGTCGTTTATATGTGTGAATATACACAAAAAAATACATTTGTATTTGATTAACCCGGGCGGGGAAGGAAATCTTAGATATTGAAAAAATGCACGTTTAGGCCGATTATATGTGTGATTATGCACATAAAAATGCACTTGTAATTAATCATCCCGGCCGGGGAACGAAATCTAATATTTTGAAAAATTCACTTCTGGTCGTTTATATGAGAGAATATACACAAAAAAATGCATTTGTATTTGATCATCCCGGCCGGGGATCAAAATCTAATATTTTGAAAAATTCACTTCTGGTCATTTATATGTGTGAATATACACATTAAAATGCATTTGTAATTGATCAACTCGGCCGTGGGAACGAAATGTAAAATATTGAAAAATAGGCGTTTTGGCCGTTATATGTGTGATAGGCACATAAAAATGCATTTGTAATTAATCATCCCGGCCGGGGACCGAAATCGAAAATTTTGAAAAATTCACTTCTGGCCGTTTATATGTGTGAATATACACATAAAAATGCATTTGTATTTGATCATCCCGGCCGGGGAACGAAATCGAAAATTTTGAAAAAATTCACTTCTGGTCGTTTATATGTGTGAATATACACATAAAATGCATTTGTATTTGATCATCCCGGCCGGGGAACGAAATCTAAAATTTTGAAAAATTCACTTCTGGTCGTTTATATGTGTGAATATACACAAAAAATGCATTTGTATTGTTCATCCCGGCCGGGGAACGAAATCGAAAATTTTGAAAAATTCACTTCTGGTCGTTTATATGTGTGAATATACACATAAAAATGCATTTGTATTTGATCATCCCGGCCGGGGAACGAAATCTAAAATTTTGAAAAATTCACTTCTGGCCGTTTATATGTGTGATATACACATAAAAATGCATTTGTATTTGATTCATCCCGGCCGGGGACCGAAATCTAAAATTTTGAAAAATTCACTTCTGGTCGTTTATATGAGAGAATATACACAAAAAAATGCATTTGTATTTGATCATCCCGGCCGGGGATCAAAATCTAATATTTTGAAAAATTCACTTCTGGTCATTATATGTGTGAATATACACATAAAAATGCATTTGTAATTGATCAACTCGGCCGGGGAACGAAATGTAAAATATTGAAAAAATAGACGTTTTGGCCGTTATATGTGTGATTAGGCACATAAAAATGCATTTGTAATTAATCATCCCGGCCGGCGAACGAAATCTAAAATTTTGAAAATTCATTTCTGGGTCGTTTATATGTGTGAATGTACACGTAAAAATGCATTTGTATTTGATCATCTCGGCCGGGACACGAAATTTTAAGTATTGAAAAAATAGACGTTTTGGCCGTTTATATGTGTGATTAGGCACATAAAATGCATTTGTAATTAATCATCCCGGCCGGGGAACGAAATCTAAAATTTTGAAAAATTCACTTCTGGCCGTTTATATGTGTGAATATACACGTAAAAATGCATTTGTATTTGATCATCCCGGCCGGGGATCAAAATCTAATATTTTGAAAAATTCACTTCTGGTCATTTATATGTGTGAATATACACATAAAAATGCATTTGTAATTGATCAACTCGGCCGGGGAACGAAATGTAAAATATTGAAAAAATAGACGTTTTGGCCGTTTATATGTGTGATTAGGCACATAAAATGCATTGTAATTAATCATCCCGGCCGGCGAACGAAATCTAAAATTTTGAAAAAATTCACTTCTGGCCGTTATATGTGTGAATATACACGTAAAAATGCATTTGTATTTGATCATCCCGGCCGGGGATCAAAAATCTAATATTTTGAAAAATTCACTTCTGGTCATTTATATGTGTGAATATACATATAAAAATGCATTGTATTTGATCTTCCCAGCCACGGAACGAAATCTAAAATTTTAAAAAAATTCACGTTTTGGCTGTTTATATGTGTGAATATACACATAAAAATGCATTTGTAATTAATCATCCCGGCCGGGGAACGAAATCTAAAATTTTGAAAAATTCACTTTTGGCCGTTTATATGTGTGAATATACACGTAAAAATGCATTTGTATTTGATCATCTCGGCCGGGGAACGAAATCGAAAACTTTGAAAAATTCACTTCGGGCCATTATATGTGTGAATATACACATAAAAATGCACTTGTATTTGATCATCACGGCCGGGGATCAAAATCTAATATTTTGAAAAATTCATTCTGGCCGTTTATATGTGTAATATACACATAAAAATGCATTTGTAATTTGATCATCTCGGCCGGGACACGAAATATTAAATATTGAAAAAATAGACGTTTGGCCGTTTATATGTGTGATTATGCACATAAAAATGCATTTGTAATTGATCATCCCGGCCGGGGAACGAAATCTAAAATTTTTGAAAAATTCACTTCTGGCCGTTTATATGTGTGAATATACACAAAAAAATACATTTGTATTTGATACCCGGGCCGGGCAGGAATCTTAGATTATGAAAAAATGCACGTTTAGGCCGTTTATATGTGTGATTACGCACATAAAAATGCATTGTAATTAATCATCCGGCCGGGGAACGAAATCGAAAATTTTGGAAAAATTCACTTCTGGTCGTTTATATGTGTGAATATACACAAAAAAAATAACATTTGTATTTGATTAACCCGGGCGGGAAGGAAATCTTAGATATTGAAAAATGCCGTTTAGGCCGATTATAGTGTGATTATGCACATAAATGCACTTGTAATTAATCATCCCGGCCGGGGAACGAAATCCTAATATTTTGAAAAATTCACTTCTGGTCGTTTATATGAGAGAATATACACAAAAAAATGCATTTGTATTGATCATCCCGGCCGGGGATCAAAATCTAATATTTTGAAAAATTCACTTCTGGTCATTTATATGTGTGAATATACCACATTAAAAAAATGCATTTGTAATTGATCAACTCGGCCGGGGAACGAAATGTAAAATATTGAAAAAACTAGGCGTTTTGGCCGTTTATATGTGTGATTAGGCACATAAAAATGCATTTGTAACTTAATCATCCGGCCGGGGACCGAAATCGAAAATTTGAAAAATCACTTCTGGCCGTTCTATATGTGTGAATATACACATAAAAATGCATTTGTATTTGATCATCCCGGCCGGGGAACGAAATCGAAAATTTTGAAAAATTCACTTCTGGTCCGTTTATATGTGTGAATATACACATAAAAATGCATTTGTATTTGATCATCCCGGCCGGGAACGAAATCTAAAATTTTGAAAAATTCACTTCTGGTCGTTTATATGTGTGAATATACACAAAAAAATGCATTTGTATTGTTCATCCCGGCCGGGGAACGAAATCGAAAATTTGAAAAAATTCACTTCTGGTCGTTTATATGTGTGAATATACACATAAAAATGCATTTGTATTGATCATCCCGGCCGGGGAACGAAATCTAAAATTTTGAAAAATTCACTTCTGGCCGTTTATATGTGTGAATATACACATAAAAATGCATTTGTATTTGATCATCCCGGCCGGGGACCGAAATCTAAAATTTTGAAAAATTCACTTCTGGTCGTTTATGAGAGATATACACAAAAAAATGCATTTGTATTTGATCATCCCGGCCGGGGATCAAAATCTAATATTTTGAAAAATTCACTTCTGGTCATTTATATGTGTGAATATACACATAAAAATGCATTTGTAATTGATCAACTCGGCCGGGGAACGAAATGTAAAATATGAAAAAATAGACGTTTTGGGCCGTTTATATGTGTGATTAGGCACATAAAAATGCATTTGTAATTAATCATCCCGGCGGCGAACGAAATCTAAAATTTGAAAAATTCATTTCTGGTCGTTTATATGTGTGAATGTACACGGTAAAAATGCATTTGTATTTGATCATCTCGGCCGGGACACGAAATTTAAGTATTGAAAAAATAGACGTTTTGGCCGTTTATATGTGTGATTAGGCACATAAAAATGCATTTGTAATTAATCATCCCGGCCGGGGAACGAAATCTAAATTTTGAAAAATTCACTTCTGGCCGTTTATATGTGTGAATATACACGTAAAAATGCATTTGTATTTGATCATCCCGGCCGGGGATCAAATCTAATATTTGAAAAATTCACTTCTGGTCATTTATATGTGTGAATATACACATAAAATGCATTTGTAATTGATCAACTCGGCCGGGAACGAAATGTAAAATATTGAAAAAATAGACGTTTTGGCCGTTTATATGTGTGATTAGGCACATAAAAATGCATTTGTAATTAATCATCCCGGCCGGCGAACGAAATCTAAAATTTTGAAAATTCACTTCTGGCCGTTATATGTGTGAATATACACGTAAAAATGCATTTGTATTTGATCATCCCGGCCGGGGATCAAAATCTAATATTTTGAAAAATTCACTTCTGGTCATTTATATGTGTGAATATACATATAAAAATGCATTTGTATTTGATCTTCCCAGCCACGGAACGAAATCTAAAATTTTAAAAAATTCACGTTTTGGCTGTTTATATGTGTGAATATACACATAAAAATGCATTTGTAATTAATCATCCCGGCCGGGAACGAAATCTAAAATTTGAAAAATTCACTTTTGGCCGTTTATATGTGTGAATATACACGTAAAAAATGCATTTGTATTTGATCATCTCGGCCGGGGAACGAAATCGAAAACTTTGAAAAATTCACTTCGGGCCAATTATATGTGTGAATATACACATAAAAATGCACTTGTATTTGATCATCACGGCCGGGGATCAAAATCTAATATTTTGAAAAATTCATTTCTGGCCGTTTATATGTGTATATACACATAAAAATGCATTTGTATTTGATCATCTCGGCCGGGACACGAAATATTAAATATTGAAAAAATAGACGTTTGGCCGTTTATATGTGTGATTATGCACATAAAAATGCATTTGTAATTGATCATCCCGGCCGGGGAACGAAATCTAAAATTTTGAAAAATTCACTTCTGGCCGTTTATATGTGTGAATATACACAAAAAAATACATTTGTATTTGATTAACCCGGGCGGGGCAGGAAATCTTAGATAATGAAAAAATGCACGTTTAGGCCGTTTATATGTGTGATTACGCACATAAAAATGCATTTGTAATTAATCATCCCGGCCGGGGAACGAAATCTAAAATTTTGAAAAATTCACTTCTGGTCGTTTATATGTGTGAATATACACAAAAAAACATTTGTATTTGATTAACCCGGGCGGGGAAGGAAATCTTAGATATTGAAAAAATGCACGTTTAGGCCGTTTATATGTGTGATTATGCACATAAAAATGCATTTGTAATTGATCATCCCGGCCGGGGAACGAAATCTAAAATTTTGAAAAATTCACTTCTGGCCGTTTATATGTGTGAATATACACAAAAAAATACATTTGTATTTGATTAACCCGGGCGGGGCAGGAAATCTTAGATAATGAAAAAATGCACGTTTAGGCCGTTTATATGTGTGATTACGCACATAAAAATGCATTTGTAATTAATCATCCCGGCCGGGGAACGAAATCTAAAATTTTGATAAATTCACTTCTGGCCGTTTATACGTGTGAATATACACATAAAAATGCATTTGTATTTGATCATCCCGGCCGGGGAACGAAATCGAAAATTTTGAAAAATTCACTTCTGGCCGTTTATATGTGTGAATACACATAAAAATGCATTTGTAATTGATCATCCCGGCCGGGGAACGAAATCTAAAATTTTGAAAAATTCACTTCTGGCCGTTTATATGTGTGAATATACACAAAAAAATACATTTGTATTTGATTAACCCGGGCGGGGCAGGAAATCTTAGATAATGAAAAAATGCACGTTTAGGCCGTTTATATGTGTGATTACGCACATAAAAATGCATTTGTAATTAATCATCCCGGCCGGGGAACGAAATCTAAAATTTTGATAAATTCACTTCTGGCCGTTTATACGTGTGAATATACACATAAAAATGCATTTGTATTTGATCATCCCGGCCGGGGAACGAAATCGAAAATTTTGAAAAATTCACTTCTGGCCGTTATATGTGTGAATACACATAAAAATGCATTTGTAATTGATCATCCGGCCGGGGAACGAAATCGAAAATTTTGAAAAATTCACTTCTGGTCGTTTATATGTGTGAATATACACATAAAAATGCATTTGTATTTGATCATCCCGGCCGGGGAACGAAATCTTAGATATTGAAAAAATGCACGTTTAGGCCGTTTATATGTGTGATTAGGCACATAAAAATGCATTTGTAATTAATCATCCCGGCCGGGGAACGAAATCTAAGATTTTGAATAATTCAATTTTGTCGTTTATATGTGTGAATAT
Organism: Theocolax elegans; assembly: GCA_026168455.1. Taxonomy (NCBI): domain Eukaryota; kingdom Metazoa; phylum Arthropoda; class Insecta; order Hymenoptera; family Cerocephalidae; genus Theocolax; species Theocolax elegans. The sequence continues at coordinate 66,204,135 of CM047431.1, read as the reverse complement.
ACACATAAAAATGTATTTGTAATTGATCATCTCGGCGGGGAACGAAATCTAAAATTTTGAAAAATTCACTTCTGGTCGTTTTTATGTGTGAATATACACAAAAAAATACATTTGTATTTGATTAATCCGGGCGGGGAGGAAATCTTAGATATTGAAAAAATGCACGTTTAGGCCGTTTATATGTGTGATTAGGCACATAAAAATGCATTTGTAATTAATCATCCCGGCCGGGGAACGAAATCTAAAATTTTGAAAAATTCACTTCTGGTCGTTTATATGTGTGAATATACACAAAAAAATACATTTGTATTTGATTAATCCGGGCGGGGAAGGAAATCTTAGATATTGAAAAAATGCACGTTTAGGCCGTTTATATGTGTGATTATGCACATAAAATGCATTTGTAATTAATCATCCGGCCGGGGAACGAAATCTAAAATTTTGAAAATTCACTTCTGGTCGTTTATATATGTGAATATACACATAAAAATGCATTTGTATTTGATCATCTCGTCCGGGACACGAAATTTTAAATATTGAAAAAATAGACGTTTTGGCCGTTTATATGTGTGATTATGCACATAAAAATGCATTTGTAATTGATCATCTCGGCCTGGGACCGAAATCTAAAATTTTGAAAAATTCACTTCTGGTCGTTTATATGTGTGAATATACACAAAAAAATACATTTGTATTTGATTAACCCGGGCGAGGAAGGAAATCTTAGATATTGAAAAAATGCACGTTAGGCCGTTTATATGTGTGAATATACACATAAAATTTGTATTTGATCATCTCGGCCGGGGAACGAAATCGAAAACTTTGAAAAATTCACTTGCGGGCCGTTTATATGTGTGAATATACACATAAAAATGCACTTGTATTTCATCATCCTGGCCGGGGATCGATATCTTAAATTTCGAAAAATTCACTTCTGGCCGTTAATATGTGTGAATATACACATAAAAATGCACTTGTATTGATCATCTCGGCGGGGAACGAAATCTAAAATTTTGAAAAATTCACTTCTGGCCGTTTATATGTGTGAATATACACATAAAAATGCATTTGTATTGTTCATCCCGGCCGGGGAACGAATCGAAAATTTTGAAAAATTCACTTCTGGCCGTTTATATGTGTGAATATACACATAAACATGCATTGTATTTGATCATCTCGGCCGGGACACGAAATTTTAATATTGAAAAAATAGACGTTTTGGCCGTTTATATGTGTGATTAGGCACATAAAAATGCATTTGTATTAATCATCCCGGCCGGGGAACGAAAATCTAAAATTTTGAAGAATTCACTTCTGGCCGTTTATATGTGTGAATATACACGTAAAAATGCAATTTGTATTTGATCATCCCGGCCGGGGATCAAAATCTAATATTTTGAAAATTCACTTCTGGTCTTTTATATGTGTGAATATACATATAAAAATGCATTTGTATTGATTAACCGGGCGAGGAAGGAATCTTAGATATTGAAAAAATGCACGTTTAGGGCCGTTTATATGTGTGAATATACACATAAAAATTTGTATTTGATCATCTCGGCCGGGGAACAAATCGAAAACTTTGAAAATTCACTTCTGGCCGTTTATAGTGTGAATATACACGTAAAATGCATTTGTATTTGATCATCCCGGCCGGGGATCAAAATCTAATATTTTGAAAAATTCACTTCTGGTCATTTATATGTTTGAATATACACATAAAAATGCATTTGTAATTGGTCATCTCGGCCGGGGAACGAAATTTAAAATATTGAAAAAATAGACGTTTTGGCCGTTTATATGTGTGATTAGGCACATAAAAATGCATTTGTATTTGATCATCCCGGCCGGGGATCAAAATCTAATAATTTGAAAAATTCACTTCTGGTCGTTTATATATGTGAATATACACATAAAAATGCATTTGTATTTGATCATCTCGTCCGGGACACGAAATTTTAAATATTGAAAAAATAGACGTTTTGGCCGTTTACATGTGTGATTATGCACATAAAAATGCATTTGTAATTGATCATCTCGGCCAGGGACAGAAATCTAAAATTTTGAAAAATTCACTTCTGGCCGTTATATGTGTGAATATACACAAAAAAATACATTTGTATTTGATTAACCGGGCGAGGAAGGAAATCTTAGATATTGAAAAAATGCACGTTTAGGCCGTTTATATGTGTGAATATACACATAAAAATGCATTTGTAATTAATCATCCCGGCCGGGGAACGAAATCGAAAATTTTGAAAAATTCACTTCGGGCCGTTTATATGGGTGAATATACACATAAAAATGCATTTGTATTGATCATCTCGGCCGGGACACGAAATTTTAAATATTGAAAAAATAGACGTTTTGGCCGTTTATATGTGTGATTAGGCACATAAAAATGCATTTGTAATTAATCATCCCGGCCGGGGAACGAAATCTAAAATTTTGAAGAATTCACTTCTGGCCGTTTATATGTGTGAATATACACGTAAAAATGCATTTGTATTTGATCATCCCGGCCGGGGATCAAAATCTAATATTTTGAAAAATTCACTTCTGGTCTTTTATATGTGTGAATATACATATAAAAATGCATTTGTATTTGATTAACCCGGGCGAGGAAGGAAATCTTAGATATTGAAAAAATGCACGTTTAGGCCGTTTATATGTGTGAATATACACATAAAAATTTGTATTTGATCATCTCGGCCGGGGAACGAAATCGAAAACTTTGAAAAATTCACTTCTGGCCGTTTATATGTGTGAATATACACGTAAAAATGCATTTGTATTTGATCATCCCGGCCGGGGATCAAAATCTAATATTTTGAAAAATTCACTTCTGGTCATTTATATGTTTGAATATACACATAAAAATGCATTTGTAATTGGTCATCTCGGCCGGGGAACGAAATTTAAAATATTGAAAAAATAGACGTTTTGGCCGTTTATATGTGTGATTAGGCACATAAAAATGCATTTGTATTTGATCATCCCGGCCGGGGATCAAAATCTAATATTTTGAAAAATTCACTTCTGGTCATTTATATGTGTGAATATACACATAAAAATGCATTTGTAATTGATCATCTCGGCCGGGACATGAAATTTTAAATATTGAAAAAATAGACGTTTTGGCCGTTTATATGTGTGATTAGGCACATAAAAATGCATTTGTAATTAATCATCCCGGCCGGCGAACGAAATCTAAAATTTTGAAAAATTCACTTCTGGCCGTTTATATGTGTGAATATACACGTAAAAATGCATTTGTATTTGATCATCCCGGCCGGGGATCAAAATCTAATATTTTGAAAAATTCACTTCTGGTCATTTATATGTGTGAATATACATATAAAAATGCATTTGTATTTAATCTTCCCAGCCACGGAACGAAATCTAAAATTTTAAAAAATTCACGTTTTGGCTGTTTATATGTGTGAATACACATAAAAATGCATTTGTAATTAATCATCCCGGCCGGGGAACGAAATCTAAAATTTTGAAAAATTCACTTCTGGCCGTTTATATGTGTGAATATACACATAAAAATGCATTTGTAATTGATCATCTCGGCCGGGACATGAAATTTTAAATATTGAAAAAATAGACGTTTTGGCCGTTTATATGTGTGATTAGGCACATAAAAATGCATTTGTAATTAATCATCCCGGCCGGCGAACGAAATCTAAAATTTTGAAAAATTCACTTCTGGCCGTTTATATGTGTGAATTTACACGTAAAAATGCATTTGTATTTGATCATCCCGGCCGGGGATCAAAATCTAATATTTTGAAAAATTCACTTCTGGTCATTTATATGTGTGAATATACATATAAAAATGCATTTGTATTTAATCTTCCCAGCCACGGAACGAAATCTAAAATTTTAAAAAATTCACGTTTTGGCTGTTTATATGTGTGAATATACACATAAAAATGCATTTGTAATTAATCATCCTGGCCGGGGAACGAAATCTAAAATTTTGAAAAATTCACTTCTGGCCGTTTATATGTGTGAATATACACGTAAAAATGCATTTGTATTTGATCATCTCGGCCGGGGAACGAAATCGAAAACTTTGATAAATTCACTTCGGGCCAATTATATGTGTGAATATACGCATAAAAATGCACTTGTATTTGATCATCACGGCCGGGGATCGAAATCTAAAATTTTGAAAAATTCACTTCTGGTCATTTATATGTGTGAATATACACATAAAAATGCATTTGTAATTGATCATCTCGGCCAGGGAACGAAATTTAAAATATTGAAAAAATACACGTTTTGCCCGTTTATATGTGTGATTATGCACATAAAAATGCATTTGTATTTGATCATCCCGGCCGGGGATCAAAATCTAATATTTTGAAAAATTCATATCTGGCCGTTTATATGTGTTATTATACACATAAAAATGCACTTGTATTTGATCATCACGGCCGGGGAACGAAATCGAAAACTTTGATAAATTCACTTCGGGCCAATTATATGTGAATATACACATAAAAATGCATTTGTATATAATCATCCCGGCCGGGGAACGAAATCTAAAATTTTGAAAAATTCACTTCTGGCCGTTTATATGTGTGAATATACACGTAAAATGCGTTTGTATTTGATCATCTCGGCCGGGGAACGAAATCGAAAACTTTGATAAATTCACTTCGGGCCTATTATATGTGGAATATTACACATGAAAATGCACTTGTATTGATATCACGGCCGGGGATCGAAATCTAAAATATTGAAACTTTACTTCTGGTCATTATATGTGTGAATATACACATAAAAATGCATTTGTAATTTGATCATCTCGGCCGGGGAACAAAATTCTAAATATTGAAAAATAGACGTTTTGGCCGTTTATATGTGTGAATATACACGTAAAAATGCATTTGTATTTGATCATCTCGGCGGGGAACGAAATCGAAAACTTTGAAAAATTCACTTCGGGGCCAATTATATGGTGATATACACATAAAAAGCATTTGTATTTTGATCATCCCGGCCGGGGAACGAAATCTAAATCTTTGAAAAATTCACTTCTGGTCGTTCTATATGTGAATATACACATAAAAATGCATTTGTATTTGATCATCTCGTCCGGGACACGAAATTTTAAATATTGAAAAAATAGACGTTTTGGCGTTTACATGTGTGATTATGCACATAAAACTGCATTTGTAATGATCATCTCGGCCAGGGACAGAAATCTAAATTTTGAAAATTCACTTCTGGTCGTTATATGGGTGAATATACACAAAACAATACATTTGTATTTGATTAACCCGGGCGAGGAAGGAAATCTTAGATATTGAAAAAATGCACGTTTAGGCCGTTTATATGTGTGATTATGCACATAAAAATGCATTGTAATTAATCATCCCGGCCGGGGAACGAATCTAAAATTTGAAAAAATTCACTTCTGGCCGTTTATATGTGTGAATACACACATAAAAATTTGTATTTGATCATCTCGGCCGGGGAACGAAATCGAAAACTTTGAAAAAGATCACTTCGGGCCGTTTATACTGGGGAACTATACACATAAAATGCATTGTATTTTGATCATCCTGGCCGGGAGTCGAAATCTTAAATTTTGAAAAATCCTCTTTTGGCCGTTTATACTGTGTGAATATACACATTAAAAATGCATTTGTATTTGTTCATTACGGCCGGGAACTAAATCTAAATTTTGAAAAATAGACGTTTTGGCGTTTATAGGTGTGATTATGCACATAAAATTGCATTTGTAATTGATCATCTTGGCGGGAAACGAATCTAAAATTTTGAAAAAATCACTTCTGGTCGTTATATGTGTGAATATACTCAAAAAAATACATTTGTATTTGATTAACCCGGGCGGGAAGGAAATCTTAGATATTGAAAAAATGCACGTTTAGGCCGTTTATATGTGTGATTATTGCCACATAAAAATGCACTTGTAATTGATCATCTCGGCGGGAACGAAATCTAAAATTTTGAAAAATTCACTTCTGGCCGTTTATATGTGTGAATATACACATAAAAATGCATTTGTATTGTTCATCCCGGCCGGGAACGAAATCGAAAATTTTGAAAAATTCACTTCTGGCCGTTATATGTGTGAATATACACATAAAATGCATTTGTATTTGATCATCTCGGCCGGGACACGAAATTTTAAATATTGAAAAAATAGACGTTTTGGCCGTTTATATGTGTGATTAGGCACATAAAATGCATTTGTAATTAATCATCCCGGCCGGGGAACGAAATCTAAATTTTGAAAAATTCACTTCTGGCCGTTTATATGTGTGAATATAACGTAAAAATGCATTTGTATTTGATCATCCCGGCCGGGGATCAAAATCTAATATTTTGAAAAATTCACTTCTGGTCATTTATATGTTGAATATACACATAAAAATGCATTTGTAATGATCATCTCCGGCCGGGGAACGAAATTTAAAATATTGAAAAATAGACGTTTTGGCGTTTATATGTGTGATTAGGCACATAAAAATGCATTGTATTATGATCATCCCGGCCGGGGATCAAAATCTAATATTTTGAAAAATTCACTTCTGGTCATTTATATGTGTGAATATACACATAAAATGCATTTGTAATTGATCATCTCGGCGGGACATGAAATTTTAAATATTGAAAAAATAGACGTTTTGGCCGTTTATATTGTGTGATTAGGCACATAAAAATTCATTTGTAATTAATCATCCCGGCCGGCGAACGAAATCTAAAATTTTGAAGAATTCACTTCTGGCCGTTTATATGTGTGACTATACACGTAAAAATGCATTTGTATTTAATCATCCCGGCCGGGGATCAAAATCTAATATTTTGAAAATTCACTTCTGGTCATTTATATGTGTGAATATACATATAAAAATGCATTGTATTTGATCTTCCCAGCCACGGAACGAAATCTAAAATTTTAAAAATTCACGTTTTGGCTGTTTATATGTGTGAATATACACATAAAAATGCATTTGTATATAATCATCCCGGCCGGGGAACGAAATCTAAAATTTTGAAAAATTCACTTCTGGCCGTTTATATGTGTGAATATACACGTAAAATGCATTTGTATTTTGATCATCTCGGCCGGGGAACGAAATCGAAAACTTTGAAACAATTCACTTCGGGCCAATTATATGTGTGAATATACACAATAAAATGCACTTGTATTTGATCATCACGGCCGGGGATCGAAATCTAAAATTTTGAAAATTTACTTCTGGTCATTTATATGTGTGAATATACACATAAAAATGCATTTGTAATTGATCATCTCGGCCGGGGAACGAAATTTAAAATATTGAAAAATAGACGATTTGGCCGTTTATATGTGTGATTATGCACATAAAAATGCATTTGTATTTGATCATCCCGGCCGGGGATCAAAATCTAATATTTTGAAAAATTCATTTCTGGCCGTTTATATGTGTGAATATACACATAAAAATGCACTTGTATTTGATCATCACGGCCGGGGAACGAAATCGAAAACTTTGAAAATTCACTTCGGGCCAATTATATGTGTGAATATACACATAAAAAAGCATTTGTATTTGATCATCCCGGCCGGGGATCAAAATCTAATATTTTGAAAAATTCATTTCTGGCCGTTTATATGTGCTGAATATACACATAAAAATGCATTTGTATCTGATCATCTCGGCCGGGACACGAAATATTAAATATTGAAAAAATAGACGTTTTGGCCGTTATATGTGTGATTATGCACATAAAAAAGCATTTGTAATTGATCATCTCGGCCTGGGACCGAAATCTAAAATTTTGAAAAATTCACTTCTGGTCGTTGTATGTGTGAATATACACATAAAAATTTGTATTTGACCATCTCGGCCGGGGAACGAAATCGAAAACTTTGAAAATTCACTTCGGGCCCTTTATATGTGTGAATATACACATAAAAATGCACTTGTATTTGATCATCCCGGCTGGGTATCGAAATCTAAATTTTGAAAAATTCATTTCTGGCCGTTTATATGTGTGAATATACACATAAAAGGAATTTGTATTTGTTCATTACGGCCGGGGAACTAAATCTAAAATTTTGAAAAATAGACATTTTGGCCGTTTATATATGTGACTATGCACATAAAATGCATTTGTAATTGATCATCCCGGCCGGGGAACGAAATCTAAAATTTTGAAAATTCACTTCTGGTCGTTATATGTGTGAATATACACAAAAAATACATTTGTATTTGATTAACCCGGGCGGGGAAGGGAAATCTTAGATATTGAAAAATGCAGTTTAGGCCGTTTATATGTGTGATTATGCACATAAAATGTATTTGTAATTGATCATCCCGGCCGGGGAACGAAATCCTAAAATTTTGAAAAATTCACTTCTGGCCGTTTATATGTGTGAATATACACATAAAAATTTGTATTGGACCATCTCGGCCGGGGAACGAAATCGAAAACTTGAAACTTCACTTCGGGCCGTTTATATGTGTGAATATACACATAAAAATGCACTTGTATTTGATCATCCCGGCCGGGTATCGAAATCTTAAATTTTGAAAAATTCACTTCTGGCCGTTTATATGTGTGAATATACACATAAAAAGGCATTTGTATTTGTTCATTACGGCCGGGGAACTAAATCTAAAATTTTGAAAAAATAGACGTTTTGGCCGTTTATATATGTGACTATGCACATAAAAATGCATTTGTAATTGATCATCCCGGCCGGGGAACGAAATCTAAAATTTTGAAAAATTCACTTTCTGGTCGTTTATATGTGTGAATATACACAAAAAATACATTTGTATTTGATTAATCCGGGCGGGGAGGAAATCTTAGATATTGAAAAAATGCACGTTTAGGCCGTTTATATGTGTGATTAGGCTTATAAAATGCATTTGCAATTAATCATCCCGGCCGGGGAACGAAATCTAAAATTTTGAAAAATTCACTTCTGGTCGTTTATGTGTGTGAATATACACATAAAAATGCATTTGTAATTGATCATCTCGGCGGGGAACGAAATCTAAAATTTTGAAAAAATCACTTCTGGTCGTTTATATGTGTGAATATGCACAAAAAAATACATTTGTATTTGATCAACCCGGGCGGGGAGAAAATCTTAGTTATTGAAAAAATGCACGTTTTGGCCATTTATATGTGGTGAATTTATGCACATAAAAATGCATTTGTAATTGATCATCCCGGCCGGGGATCAAAATCTAATATTTTGAAAAATTCATTTCTGGCCGTTTATATGTGTGAATATACACATCAAAATGCATTTGTATCTGATAATCTCGGCCGGGACACGAAATATTAAATATTGAAAAAATAGACGTTTTGGCCGTTTATATGTGTGATTATGCACATAAAAAAGCATTTGTAATTGATCATCTCGGCCTGTGACCGAAATCTAAAATTTTGAAAAATTCACTTCTGGTCGGTTGTATGTGTGAATATACACATAAAATTTGTATTTGACCATCTCGGCCGGGGAAACGAAATCGAAAACTTTGAAAAATCACTTCGGGCCGTTTATATGTGTGAATATAACATAAAAATGCACTTGTATTTGACTCATCCCGGCCGGGTATCGAAATCTTAAATTTTGAAAAATTCACTTCTGGCCGTTATATGTGTGAATATACACATAAAAAGGCATTTGTATTTGTTCATTACGGCCGGGGAACTAAATCTAAAATTTTGAAAAAATAGACGTTTTGGCCGTTTATAATAGTGACTATGCACTAAAAATGCATTTGTAATTGATCATCCCGGCCGGGAACGAAATCTAAAATTTTGAAAAATTCACTTCTGGTCGTTTATATGTGTGAATATACACAAAAAAATACATTTGTATTTGATTAATCCGGGCGGGGAGGAAATCTTAGATATTGAAAAAAATGCACGTTTAGGGCCGTTTATATGTGTGATTAGGCTTATAAAAATGCATTTGCAATTAATCATCCCGGCCGGGGAACGAAATCTAAAATTTTGAAAAAATTCACTTCTGGTCGTTTATGTGTGTGAATATACACATAAAAATGCATTTGTAATTGATCATCTCGGCGGGGAACGAAATCTAAAATTTTGCAAAAAATCACTTCTGGTCGGTTATATGTGTGAATATACACATAAAATGCATTTGCAATTGATCATCTCGGCCGGGGAACAAAATCTAAAATTTTGAAAATTCACGTTTTGACCGTTTATATGTGTGAATTTACCACATAAAAATGCATTTGTATTTGATCATCCCGGCCAGGGAACGAAATCTAAATTTTTAAAAATTCAGGTTTTGGCTGTTATATGTGTGAATATACATATATAATGCATTTGTAATTGATCATCTCGGCCGGGGAGCGAAATCTAAAATTTTGAATAAATTCACTTCTGGTCGTTTATATGTGTGAATATGCACAAAAAATCATTTGTATTTGATCAACCCGGGCGGGGAGAAAAATCTTAGTTATTGAAAAAAATGCACGTTTTGGCCATTATATGTGTGATTATGCACATAAAATGCATTTGTAATTGATCATCCCGGCCGGGGAACGAATCTAAAATTTTGAAAAATTCACTTCGGGCCGTTTATATGTGTGAATATACACATAAAAATTTGTATTTGATCATCTCGGGCCGGGGAACGAAATCGAAAACGTTGAAAAATTCACTTCTGGTCGTTTATATGTGTGAATATACACAAAAAAATACATTTGTATTTGATTAACCCGGGCGAGGAAGGAAATCTTAGATATTGAAAAAATGCACGTTTAGGCCGTTTATATGTGTGAATATACTCATAAAAATGCATTTCTATTTGTTCATTACGGCCGGGGAACGAAATCTAAAATTTTGAAAAATTCACTTCTGGCCGTTTATATGTGGTGAATATACACATAAAATTAGTATTTGATCATCTCGTCCGGGACACGAAATTTAAATATTGAAAAAATAGACGTTTTGACGTTTATATGTGTGATTATGCACATAAAATGCATTTGTAATTGATCATCTCGGCCTGGGACCGAAATCTAAAATTTTGAAAAATTCACTTCTGGTCGTTTATATGTGTGAATATACACATGAAAATGCATTTGTATTTGATCATCTCGTCCGAGACACGAAATCGAAAATTTGAAAAATTCACTTCTGGTCGTTTATATGTGTGAATATACACATAAAATGCATTTGTATTTGATCATCTCGTCCGGGACACGAAATCGAAAATTTTGAAAAATTCACTTCGGGCCGTTTATATGTGTGAATATACACATAAAGTGCATTTGTATTTGATCATCTCGTCCGCAACACGAAATTATAAATATTGAAAAAAATAGACGTTTTGGCCGTTTATATGTGTGATTATGCACATAAAAATGCATTTGTAATTAATCATCCCGGCCGGGGAACGAAATCTAAAATTTTGAAAAATTCACTTCTGGCCGTTTATATGTGTGAATATACGCATAAACATGCATTTGTAATTGATCATACCGGCCGGGGAACGAAAACGAAAACTTTGAAAAATTCACTTCGGGCCGTTAATATGTGTGAATATACACATAAAAATGCACTTGTATTTGATCATCCCAGCCGGGGATCGAAATCTTAAATTTTGAAAAATTCCCTTCTGGCGGTTTATATGTGTGAATATACACATAAAAATGCATTTGTATTGATCATCTCGGCCTGGGACCGAAATCTAAAATTTGAAAAATTCACTTCTGGTCGTTTATATGAGTGAATATACACAAAAAATGCATTTGTATTTGATTAACCCGGGCGAGGAAGGAAATCTTAGATATTGAAAAAATGCACGTTTAGGCCGTTTATATGTGTGATTATGCACATAAAAATGCATTTGTATTTGATCATCGGGTCCGGGACACGAAATTTTAAATATTGAAAAAAATAGACGTTTTGGCAGTTATATATGTGATTATGCACATAAAAATGCATTTGTAATTGATCATCTCGGCCTGGGACCGAAATCTAAAATTTTGAAAAATTCACTTCTGGTCGTTTATATTGTGGTAATATACACAAAAAAATACATTGTATTTGATTAACCCGGGCGAGGAAGGAATCTAGATATTGAAAAATGCACGTTTAGGCCGTTATATGTGTGATTATGCACATAAAAATGCATTGTAATTAATCATCCCGGCCGGGGAACGAAATCTAAAATTTTGAAAAATCCACTTCTGGCCGTTTATATGTGTGAATATACACATAAAAATTTGTATTTGATCATCTCGGCCGGGGAACGAAATCGAAAACTTTGAAAAATTCACTTCTGGCCGTTTATATGTGTGAATATACACATAAAAAAAGCATTTGTATTGTCATCCCGGCCGGGGAACGAAATCGAAAATTTTGAAAAATTCACTTCTGGCCGTATATATGTGTGAATATACACATAAAAATGCATTTGTATTTGATCATCTCGGCCGGGACACGAAATTTTAAATATTGAAAAATAGACGTTTTGGCCGTTTTTATGTGTGATTATGCACATAAAATGCATTTGTAATTGATCATCTCGGCCTGGGACCGAAATCTAAAATTTTGAAAAATTCACTTCTGGTCGTTTATATGAGTGAATATACACAAAAAATACATTTGTATTTGATTAACCCGGGCGGGGAAGGTAATCTTAGATATTGAAAAAATGCACGTTTAGGCCGTTTATATGTGTGAATATACCCATAAAAATGCATTTGTATTGTTCATCCCGGCCGGGGAACGAAATCGAAAATTTTGAAAAATTCACTTCTGGCCGTTTATATGTGTGAATATACACATAAAATGCATTTGTATTTGATCATCTCGGCCGGGACACGAAATTTTAAATATTGAAAAAATAGACGTTTTGGCCGTTATATGTGTGATTAGGCACATAAAATGCATTTGTAATTAATCATCCCAGCGGGGAACGAAATCTAAAATTTTTGAAAAATTCACTGCTGGCCGTTTATATGTGTGAATATACACGTAAAAATTCATTGTATTTGATCATCCCCGGCCGGGGATCAAAATCTAATATTTTGAAAAATTCACTTCCGGTCATTTATATGTGTGATATACATATAAAAATGCATTTGTATTTGATCTTCCCAGCCACGGAACGAAATCTAAAAATTTTAAAAAAATTCACGTTTTGGCTGTTTATATGTGTTGAATATACACAGAAAAATGCATTTGTATTAATCATTCCCGGCCGGGGAACGAAATCTAAAATTTTGAAAAAATTCACTTCTCGCCGTTTATATGTGTGAATATACACGTAAAAATGCATTTGTAATTGATCATCTCGGCCGGGGAACGAAATTTAAAATATTGAAAAAATAGACCTTTTGGGCCGTTTATATGTGTGATTATGCACATAAAAATGCATTTTTATTTGATCATCCATCCCGGCCGGGGATCAAAATCTTATATTTTGAAAAATTCATTTCTGGCCGTTTATATGTGGGAATATACACAATAAAAATGCACCTTGTATTTGATCATCACGGCCGGGGAACGAAATGCGAAAACTTTGAAAAACTCACTTCGGGCCCAATTATATGTGTGAATATACACATAAAATGCATTTGTATTTGATCATCCCGCCGGGGATCGAAATCTAAATTTTGAAAAATTCACTTCTGGGCTGTTTATATGTGTCAATATACACATAAAAATTTGTATTTGATCATCTCGGCCGGGTGAACGAAATCGAAAAACTTTGAAAAATTCACTTCGAACCGTTTATATGTGTGAATATACCACATAAAATGCACTTGTATTTGATCATCCCGGCCGGGGATCGAAATCTTAAATTTTGAAAAATTCACTTCTGGCCGTTTATATGTGTGAATATACACATAAAAATTTGTATTTGATCATCTCGGCCGGGGAACGAAATCGAAAACTTTGAAAAATTCACTTCGGGCCGTTTATATGTGTGAATATACACATAAAAATGCACTTGTATTTGATCATCCCGGCCGGGGATCGAAATCTTAAATTTTGAAAAATTCACTTCTGGCCGTTTATATGTGTGAATATACACATAAAAAGGCATTTGTATTTGTTCATACGGCCGGGGAACAAAATCTAAAATTTTGAAAAATTCAGGTTTTGGCTGTTTATATGTGTTAATATACATATATAAATGCATTTGTAATTGATCATCTCGGCCGGGGAGCGAAATCTAAAATTTTGAAAAATTGACTTCTGGTCGTTTATATGTGTGAATATACACAAAAAAATACATTTGTATTTGATTAACCCGGGCGGGGAGGAAATCTTAGATATTGAAAAAATGCACGTTTAGGCCGTTTATATGTGTGAATATACACATAAAAATGCATTTGTAATTGATCATCCCGGCCGGGGAACAAAATCAAATTTTTTGAAAAATTCACTTCTGGCCGTTATATGTGGAATATACACATAAAAAGGAATTTGTATTTGTTCATTACGGCCGGGGAACTAAATCTAAAATTTTGAAAAAATAGACGTTTTGGCCGTTTATATATGTGACTATGCACATAAAAATGCATTTGTAATTGATCATCTCGGCCGGGGAACGAAATCTAAAATTTTGAAAAATTCACTTCTGGTCGTTTATATGTGTGAATATACACAAAAAAATACATTTGTATTTGATTAACCCGGGCGGGGAAGGAAATCTTAGATATTGAAAAAATGCACGTTTAGGCCGTTTATATGTGATTATGCACATAAAAATGTATTTGTAATTGATCATCCCGGCCGGGGAACGAAATCTAAAATTTTGAAAAATTCACTTCTGGCCGTTTATATGTGTGATATACACATAAAAATTTGTATTTGACCATCTCGGCCGGGGAACGAAATCGAAAACTTTGAAAAATTCACTTCGGGCCGTTTATATGTGTGAATATACACATAAAAATGCACTTGTATTTGATCATCCCGGCCGGGTATCGAAATCTTAAATTTTGAAAAATTCACTTCTGGCCGTTTATATGTGTGAATATACACATAAAAAGGCATTTGTATTTGTTCATTACGGCCGGGGAACTAAATCTAAAATTTTGAAAAAATAGACGTTTTGGCCGTTTATATATGTGACTATGCACATAAAAATGCATTTGTAATTGATCATCCCGGCCGGGGAACGAAATCTAAAATTTTGAAAAATTCACTTCTGGTCGTTTATAGTGTGAATATACACAAAAAAATACATTTGTATTTGATTAATCCGGGCGGGGAGGAAATCTTAGATATTGAAAAAATGCACGTTTAGGCCGTTTATATGTGTGATTAGGCTTATAAAAATGCATTTGCAATTAATCATCCCGGCCGGGGAACGAAATCTAAAATTTTGAAAAATTCACTTCTGGTCGTTTATGTGTGTGAATATACACATAAAAATGCATTTGTAATTGATCATCCCGGCCGGGGAACGAAATCTAAAATTTTGAAAAAATCACTTCTGGTCGTTTATATGTGAATATGCACAAAAAAATACATTTGTATTTGATCAACCCGGGCGGGGAGAAAATCTTAGTTATTGAAAAAATGCACGTTTTGGCCATTTATATGTGTGATTATGCACATAAAAATGCATTTGTAATTGATCATCCCGGCCGGGGATCAAAATCTAATATTTTGAAAAATTCATTTCTGGCCGTTTATATGTGTGAATATACACATAAAAATGCATTTGTATCTGATCATCTCGGCCGGGACACGAAATATTAAATATTGAAAAAATAGACGTTTTGGCCGTTTATATGTGTGATTATGCACATAAAAAAGCATTTGTAATTGATCATCTCGGCCTGTGACCGAAATCTAAAATTTTGAAAAATTCACTTCTGGTCGGTTGTATGTGTGAATATACACATAAAAATTTGTATTTGACCATCTCGGCCGGGGAACGAAATCGAAAACTTTGAAAAATTCACTTCGGGCCGTTTATATGTGTGATATACACATAAAAATGCACTTGTATTTGATCATCCCGGCCGGGTATCGAAATCTTAAATTTTGAAAAATTCACTTCTGGCCGTTTATATGTGTGAATATACACATAAAAAGGCATTTGTATTTGTTCATTACGGCCGGGGAACTAAATCTAAAATTTTGAAAAAATAGACGTTTTGGCCGTTTATATGTGAATATACACATAAAAATGCATTTGTAATTGATCATCTCGGCCTGGGACCGAAATCTAAAATTTTGAAAAATTCACTTCTGGTCGTTTATATGTGTGAATATACACAAAAAAATGCATTTGTATTTGATTAACCCGGGCGAGGAAGGAAATCTTAGATATTGAAAAAATGCACGTTTAGGCCGTTTATAGTGTGATTATGCACATAAAAATGCATTTGTAATTAATCATCCCGGCCGGGGAACGAAATCTAAAATTTTGAATAATTCACTTCTGGCCGTTTATATGTGTGAATATACACATAAAAATGCATTTGTATTTGATCATCTCGTCCGGGACACGAAATTTAAATATTGAAAAAATAGACGTTTTGGCCGTTTATATGTGTGATTATGCACATAAAAATGCATTTGTAATTGATCATCTCGGCCTGGGACCGAAATCTAAAATTTTGAAAAATTCACTTCTGGTCGTTTATATGTGTGAATAACACATAAAAATGCATTTGTAATTAATCATCCCGGCCGGGGAACGAAATCTAAAATTTTGAAAAATTCACTTCTGGTCGTTTATATGTGAATATACACATAAAAATGCATTTGTATTTGATCATCTCGTCCGGGACACGAAATTTAAATATTGAAAAAATAGACGTTTTGGCCGTTTATATGTGTGATTATGCACATAAAAATGCATTTGTAATTGATCATCTCGGCCTGGGACCGAAATCTAAAATTTTGAAAAATTCACTTCTGGTCGTTTATGTGTGTGAATATACACATAAAAATGCATTTGTAATTGATCATCTCGGCGGGGAACGAAATCTAAAATTTTGAAAAAATCACTTCTGGTCGGTTATATGTGTGAATATACACATAAAAATGCATTTGTAATTGATCATCTCGGCCGGGGAACAAAATCTAAAATTTTGAAAAATTCACGTTTTGACCGTTTATATGTGTGAATTTACACATAAAAATGCATTTGTATTTGATCATCCCGGCCAGGGAACGAAATCTAAATTTTTAAAAATTCAGGTTTTGGCTGTTTATATGTGTGAATATACATATATAAATGCATTTGTAATTGATCATCTCGGCCGGGGAGCGAAATCTAAAATTTTGAATAATTCACTTCTGGTCGTTTATATGTGAATATGCACAAAAAAATACATTTGTATTTGATCAACCCGGGCGGGGAGAAAATCTTAGTTATTGAAAAAATGCACGTTTTGGCCATTTATATGTGTGATTATGCACATAAAAATGCATTTGTAATTGATCATCCCGGCCGGGGAACGAAATCTAAAATTTTGAAAAATTCACTTCGGGCCGTTTATAGTGTGAATATACACATAAAAATGCATTTGTATTTGATCATCCCGGCCGGGGAACGAAATCTAAAATTTTGAAAAATTCACTTCTGGTCGTTTATATGTGTGAATATACACAAAAAATACATTTGTATTTGATTAATCCGGGCGGGGAGGAAATCTTAGATATTGAAAAAATGCACGTTTTGGCCATTTATATGTGTGATTATGCACATAAAAATGCATTTGTATTTGATCATCCCGGCCGGGGAACGAAATCTAAAATTTTGAAAAATTCACTTCTGGTCGGTTATATGTGTGAATATACACATAAAAATGCATTTGTAATTGATCATCTCGGCCTGGGACCGAAATCTAAAATTTTGAAAAATTCACTTCTGGTCGTTTATATGTGTGAATATACACAAAAAAATGCATTTGTAATTGATCATCTCGGCGGGGAACGAAATCTAAAATTTTGAAAAATTCACTTCTGGTCGTTTATGTGTGAATATACACAAAAAATACATTTGTATTTGATTAATCCGGGCGGGGAGGAAATCTTAGATATTGAAAAAATGCACGTTTAGGCCGTTTATATGTGTGATTATGCACATAAAAATGCATTTGTAATTAATCATCCCGGCCGGGGAACGAAATCTAAAATTTTGAATAATTCACTTCTGGTCGTTATATGTGTGAATATACACATAAAAATGCATTTGTAATTGATCATCTCGGCGGGGAACGAAATCTAAAATTTTGAAAAATTCACTTCTGGTCGTTTATGTGTGAATATACACAAAAAATACATTTGTATTTGATTAATCCGGGCGGGGAGGAAATCTTAGATATTGAAAAAATGCACGTTTTGGCCATTTTATGTGTGATTATGCACATAAAAATGCATTTGTATTTGATCATCCCAGCCGGGGATCGAAATCTTAAATTTTGAAAAATTCACTTCTGGTCGGTTATATGTGTGAATATACACATAAAAATGCATTTGTAATTGATCATCTCGGCCTGGGACCGAAATCTAAAATTTTGAAAAATTCACTTCTGGTCGTTTATATGTGTGAATATACACAAAAAAATGCATTTGTATTTGATTAACCCGGGCGAGGAAGGAAATCTTAGATATTGAAAAAATGCACGTTTAGGCCGTTTATAGTGTGATTATGCACATAAAAATGCATTTGTAATTAATCATCCCGGCCGGGGAACGAAATCTAAAATTTTGAAAAATTCACTTCTGGTCGTTTATATGTGAATATACACATAAAAATGCATTTGTATTTGATCATCTCGTCCGGGACACGAAATTTAAATATTGAAAAAATAGACGTTTTGGCCGTTTATATGTGTGATTATGCACATAAAAATGCATTTGTAATTGATCATCTCGGCCTGGGACCGAAATCTAAAATTTTGAAAAATTCACTTCTGGTCGTTTATATGTGTGAATATACACAAAAAATACATTTGTATTTGATTAACCCGGGCGAGGAAGGAAATCTTAGATATTGAAAAAATGCACGTTTAGGCCGTTTATATGTGTGATTATGCACATAAAAATGCATTTGTAATTAATCATCCCGGCCGGGGAACGAAATCTAAAATTTTGAAAAATTCACTTCTGGTCGTTTATATGTGTGAATATACACAAAAAAATGCATTTGTATTTGATTAACCCGGGCGAGGAAGGAAATCTTAGATATTGAAAAAATGCACGTTTAGGCCGTTTATAGTGTGATTATGCACATAAAAATGCATTTGTAATTAATCATCCCGGCCGGGGAACGAAATCTAAAATTTTGAAAAATTCACTTCTGGCCGTTTATATGTGTGAATATACACATAAAAGTGCATTTGTATTTGATCATCCCGGCCGGGGAACGAAATCTAAAATTTTGAAAAATTCACTTCTGGTCGGTTATATGTGTGAATATACACATAAAAATGCATTTGTAATTGATCATCTCGGCCTGGGACCGAAATCTAAAATTTTGAAAAATTCACTTCTGGTCGTTTATATGTGTGAATATACACAAAAAAATGCATTTGTATTTGATTAACCCGGGCGAGGAAGGAAATCTTAGATATTGAAAAAATGCACGTTTAGGCCGTTTATATGTGTGATTATGCACATAAAAATGCATTTGTAATTAATCATCCCGGCCGGGGAACGAAATCTAAAATTTTGAAAAATTCACTTCTGGCCGTTTATATGTGTGAATATACACAAAAAATACATTTGTATTTGATTAATCCGGGCGGGGAGGAAATCTTAGATATTGAAAAAATGCACGTTTTGGCCATTTATATGTGTGATTATGCACATAAAAATGCATTTGTATTTGATCATCCCGGCCGGGGAACGAAATCTAAAATTTTGAAAAATTCACTTCTGGTCGGTTATATGTGTGAATATACACATAAAAATGCATTTGTAATTGATCATCTCGGCCTGGGACCGAAATCTAAAATTTTGAAAAATTCACTTCTGGTCGTTATATGTGTGAATATACACAAAAAAATGCATTTGTAATTGATCATCTCGGCGGGGAACGAAATCTAAAATTTTGAAAAATTCACTTCTGGTCGTTTATGTGTGAATATACACAAAAAATACATTTGTATTTGATTAATCCGGGCGGGGAGGAAATCTTAGATATTGAAAAAATGCACGTTTTGGCCATTTATATGTGTGATTATGCACATAAAAATGCATTTGTAATTAATCATCCCGGCCGGGGAACGAAATCTAAAATTTTGAAAAATTCACTTTGGTCGTTTATATGTGTGAATATACACATAAAAATGCATTTGTAATTGATCATCTCGGCGGGGAACGAAATCTAAAATTTTGAAAAATTCACTTCTGGTCGTTTATGTGTGAATATACACAAAAAATACATTTGTATTTGATTAATCCGGGCGGGGAGGAAATCTTAGATATTGAAAAAATGCACGTTTTGGCCATTTATATGTGTGATTATGCACATAAAAATGCATTTGTATTTGATCATCCCGGCCGGGGAACGAAATCTAAAATTTTGAAAAATTCACTTCTGGTCGGTTATATGTGTGAATATACACATAAAAATGCATTTGTAATTGATCATCTCGGCCTGGGACCGAAATCTAAAATTTTGAAAAATTCACTTCTGGTCGTTTATATGTGTGAATATACACAAAAAAATGCATTTGTATTTGATTAACCCGGGCGAGGAAGGAAATCTTAGATATTGAAAAAATGCACGTTTAGGCCGTTTATATGTGTGATTATGCACATAAAAATGCATTTGTAATTAATCATCCCGGCCGGGGAACGAAATCTAAAATTTTGAAAAATTCACTTCTGGTCGTTTATATGTGTGAATATACACATAAAAATGCATTTGTATTTGATCATCCCGGCCGGGGAACGAAATCTAAAATTTTGAAAAATTCACTTCTGGCCGTTATATGTGTGAATATACACATAAAAATGCATTTGTAATTGATCATCTCGGCCTGGGACCGAAATCTAAAATTTTGAAAAATTCACTTCTGGTCGTTTATATGTGTGAATATACAAAAAAATACATTTGTATTTGATTAACCCGGGCGAGGAAGGAAATCTTAGATATTGAAAAAATGCACGTTTTGGCCATTTATATGTGTGATTATGCACATAAAAATGCATTTGTATTTGATCATCCCGGCCGGGGAACGAAATCTAAAATTTTGAAAAATTCACTTCTGGTCGTTTATATGTGAATATACACATAAAAATGCATTTGTATTTGATCATCTCGTCCGGGACACGAAATTTAAATATTGAAAAAATAGACGTTTTGGCCGTTTATATGTGTGAATATACATAAAAATTTGTATTTGATCATCTCGGCCGGGGAACGAAATCGAAAACTTTGAAAAATTCACTTCGGGCCGTTTATATGTGTGAATATACACATAAAAATGCACTTGTATTTGATCATCCCGGCCGGGTATCGAAATCTTAAATTTTGAAAAATTCACTTTTGGCCATTTATATGTGTGATTATGCACATAAAAATGCATTTGTAATTGATCATCCCGGCCGGGGAACGAAATCTAAAATTTTGAAAAATTCACTTCGGGCCGTTTATATGTGTGAATATACACATAAAAATTTGTATTTGATCATCTCGGCCGGGGAACGAAATCGAAAACGTTGAAAAATTCACTTCTGGTCGTTATATGTGTGAATATACACAAAAAAATACATTTGTATTTGATTAACCCGGGCGAGGAAGGAAATCTTAGATATTGAAAAAATGCACGTTTAGGCCGTTTATATGTGTGAATATACTCATAAAAATGCATTTCTATTTGTTCATTACGGCCGGGGAACGAAATCTAAAATTTTGAAAAATTCACTTCTGGCCGTTATATGTGTGAATATACACATAAAAATTAGTATTTGATCATCTCGTCCGGGACACGAAATTTAAATATTGAAAAAATAGACGTTTTGACGTTTATATGTGTGATTATGCACATAAAAATGCATTTGTAATTGATCATCTCGGCCTGGGACCGAAATCTAAAATTTTGAAAAATTCACTTCTGGTCGTTTATATGTGTGAATATACACATGAAAATGCATTTGTATTTGATCATCTCGTCCGAGACACGAAATCGAAAATTTTGAAAAATTCACTTCTGGTCGTTTATATGTGTGAATATACACATAAAAATGCATTTGTATTTGATCATCTCGTCCGGGACACGAAATCGAAAATTTTGAAAAATTCACTTCGGGCCGTTTATATGTGTGAATATACACATAAAAGTGCATTTGTATTTGATCATCTCGTCCGCAACACGAAATTATAAATATTGAAAAAATAGACGTTTTGGCCGTTTATATGTGTGATTATGCACATAAAAATGCATTTGTAATTAATCATCCCGGCCGGGGAACGAAATCTAAAATTTTGAAAAATTCACTTCTGGCCGTTTATATGTGTGAATATACGCATAAACATGCATTTGTAATTGATCATACCGGCCGGGGAACGAAAACGAAAACTTTGAAAAATTCACTTCGGGCCGTTAATATGTGTGAATATACACATAAAAATGCACTTGTATTTGATCATCCCAGCCGGGGATCGAAATCTTAAATTTTGAAAAATTCCCTTCTGGCGGTTTATATGTGTGAATATACACATAAAAATGCATTTGTATTTGATCATCTCGGCCTGGGACCGAAATCTAAAATTTTGAAAAATTCACTTCTGGTCGTTTATATGAGTGAATATACACAAAAAAATGCATTTGTATTTGATTAACCCGGGCGAGGAAGGAAATCTTAGATATTGAAAAAATGCACGTTTAGGCCGTTTATATGTGTGATTATGCACATAAAAATGCATTTGTATTTGATCATCGGGTCCGGGACACGAAATTTTAAATATTGAAAAAATAGACGTTTTGGCAGTTTATATATGTGATTATGCACATAAAAATGCATTTGTAATTGATCATCTCGGCCTGGGACCGAAATCTAAAATTTTGAAAAATTCACTTCTGGTCGTTTATATGTGGTAATATACACAAAAAAATACATTTGTATTTGATTAACCCGGGCGAGGAAGGAAATCTTAGATATTGAAAAAATGCACGTTTAGGCCGTTTATATGTGTGATTATGCACATAAAAATGCATTTGTAATTAATCATCCCGGCCGGGGAACGAAATCTAAAATTTTGAAAAATCCACTTCTGGCCGTTTATATGTGTGAATATACACATAAAAATTTGTATTTGATCATCTCGGCCGGGGAACGAAATCGAAAACTTTGAAAAATTCACTTCTGGCCGTTTATATGTGTGAATATACACATAAAAAAGCATTTGTATTGTTCATCCCGGCCGGGGAACGAAATCGAAAATTTTGAAAAATTCACTTCTGGCCGTATATATGTGTGAATATACACATAAAAATGCATTTGTATTTGATCATCTCGGCCGGGACACGAAATTTAAATATTGAAAAAATAGACGTTTTGGCCGTTTTTATGTGTGATTATGCACATAAAAATGCATTTGTAATTGATCATCTCGGCCTGGGACCGAAATCTAAAATTTTGAAAAATTCACTTCTGGTCGTTTATATGAGTGAATATACACAAAAAAATACATTTGTATTTGATTAACCCGGGCGGGGAAGGAAATCTTAGATATTGAAAAAATGCACGTTTAGGCCGTTTATATGTGTGAATATACACATAAAAATGCATTTGTATTGTTCATCCCGGCCGGGGAACGAAATCGAAAATTTTGAAAAATTCACTTCTGGCCGTTTATATGTGTGAATATACACATAAAAATGCATTTGTATTTGATCATCTCGGCCGGGACATGAAATTTTAAATATTGAAAAAATAGACGTTTTGGCCGTTTAAATGTGTGATTAGGCACATAAAAATGCATTTGTAATTGATCATATCGGCCTGGGACCGAAATCTAAAATTTTGAAAAATTCACTTCTGGTCGTTTATATGAGTGAATATACACAAAAAAATACATTGTATTTGATTAACCCGGGCGGGGAAGGTAATCTTAGATATTGAAAAAATGCACGTTTAGGCCGTTTATATGTGTGAATATACACATAAAAATGCATTTGTATTGTTCATCCCGGCCGGGGAACGAAATCGAAAATTTTGAAAAATTCACTTCTGGCCGTTTATATGTGTGAATATACACATAAAAATGCATTTGTATTTGATCATCTCGGCCGGGACACGAAATTTTAAAATATTGAAAAAATAGACGTTTTGGCCGTTTATATGTGTGATTAGGCACATAAAAATGCATTTGTAATTAATCATCCCAGCCGGGGAACGAAATCTAAAATTTTGAAAAATTCACTGCTGGCCGTTTATATGTGTGAATATACACGTAAAAATTCATTTGTATTTGATCATCCCGGCCGGGGATCAAAATCTAATATTTTGAAAAATTCACTTCCGGTCATTTATATGTGTGAATATACATAAAAATGCATTTGTATTTGATCTTCCCAGCCACGGAACGAAATCTAAAATTTTAAAAAATTCACGTTTTGGCTGTTTATATGTGTGAATATACACATAAAAATGCATTGTAATTAATCATCCGGCCGGGGAACGAAATCTAAAATTTTGAAAAATCCACTTCTGGCCGTTTATATGTGTGAATATACACATAAAAATTTGTATTTGATCATCTCGGCCGGGGAACGAAATCGAAAACTTTGAAAAATTCACTTCTGGCCGTTTATATGTGTGAATATACACATAAAAAAGCATTTGTATTGTTCATCCCGGCCGGGGAACGAAATCGAAAATTTTGAAAAATTCACTTCTGGCCGTATATGTGTGAATATACACATAAAAATGCATTTGTATTTGATCATCTCGGCCGGGACACGAAATTTTAAATATTGAAAAAATAGACGTTTTGGCCGTTTTTATGTGTGATTATGCACATAAAAATGCATTTGTAATTGATCATCTCGGCCTGGGACCGAAATCTAAAATTTTGAAAAATTCACTTCTGGTCGTTTATATGAGTGAATATACACAAAAAAATACATTTGTATTTGATTAACCCGGGCGGGGAAGGTAATCTTAGATATTGAAAAAATGCACGTTTAGGCCGTTTATATGTGTGAATATACACATAAAAATGCATTTGTATTGTTCATCCCGGCCGGGGAACGAAATCGAAAATTTTGAAAAATTCACTTCTGGCCGTTTATATGTGTGAATATACACATAAAAATGCATTTGTATTTGATCATCTCGGCCGGGACACGAAATTTTAAATATTGAAAAAATAGACGTTTTGGCCGTTTATATGTGTGATTAGGCACATAAAAATGCATTTGTAATTAATCATCCCAGCCGGGGAACGAAATCTAAAATTTTGAAAAATTCACTGCTGGCCGTTTATATGTGTGAATACACGTAAAAATTCATTTGTATTTGATCATCCCGGCCGGGGATCAAAATCTAATATTTTGAAAAATTCACTTCCGGTCATTTATATGTGTGAATATACATATAAAAATGCATTTGTATTTGATCTTCCCAGCCACGGAACGAAATCTAAAATTTTAAAAAATTCACGTTTTGGCTGTTTATATGTGTGAATATACACATAAAAATGCATTTGTAATTAATCATCCCGGCCGGGGAACGAAATCTAAAATTTTGAAAAATTCACTTCTCGCCGTTTATATGTGTGAATATACACGTAAAAATGCATTTGTAATTGATCATCTCGGCCGGGGAACGAAATTTAAAATATTGAAAAAATAGACCTTTTGGCCGTTTATATGTGTGATTATGCACATAAAAATGCATTTTATTTGATCATCCCGGCCGGGGATCAAAATCTTATATTTTGAAAAATTCATTTCTGGCCGTTTATATGTGTGAATATACACATAAAAATGCACTTGTATTTGATCATCACGGCCGGGGAACGAAATCGAAAACTTTGAAAAACTCACTTCGGGCCAATTATATGTGAATATACACATAAAAATGCATTTGTATTTGATCATCCCGGCCGGGGATCGAAATCTTAAATTTTGAAAAATTCACTTCTGGCTGTTTATATGTGTCAATATACACATAAAAATTTGTATTTGATCATCTCGGCCGGGGAACGAAATCGAAAACTTTGAAAAATTCACTTCGAACCGTTTATATGTGTGAATATACCACATAAAAATGCACTTGTATTTGATCATCCCGGCCGGGGATCGAAATCTTAAATTTTGAAAAATTCACTTCTGGCCGTTTATATGTGTCAATATACACATAAAAATTTGTATTTGATCATCTCGGCCGGGGAACGAAATCGAAAACTTTGAAAAATTCACTTCGAACCGTTTATATGTGTGAATATACATAAAAATGCACTTGTATTTGATCATCCCGGCCGGGGATCGAATCTTAAATTTTGAAATTTTAAAAAATTCACTTCTGGCCGTTTATATGTGTGAATATACACATAAAAATTTGTATTTGATCATCTCGGCCGGGGAACGAAATCGAAAACTTTGAAAAATTCACTTCGGGCCGTTTATATGTGTGAATATACACATAAAAATGCACTTGTATTTGATCATCCGGCCGGGGATCGAAATCTTAAATTTTGAAAAATTCACTTCTGGCCGTTTATATGTGTGAATATACACATAAAAAGGCATTTGTATTTGTTCATTACGGCCGGGGAACAAAATCTAAAATTTTGAAAAATTCAGGTTTTGGCTGTTTATATGTGTTAATATCATATATAAATGCATTGTAATTGATCATCTCGGCCGGGGAGCGAAATCTAAAATTTTGAAAAATTGACTTCTGGTCGTTTATATGTGTGAATATACACAAAAAAATACATTTGTATTGATTAACCCGGGCGGGGAGGAAATCTTAGATATTGAAAAAATGCACGTTTAGGCCGTTTATATGTGTGAATATACACATAAAAATGCATATGTAATTGATCATCCCGGCCGGGGAACAAAATCAAATTTTTTGAAAAATTCACTTCTGGCCGTTTATATGTGGGAATATACACATAAAAAGGAATTTGTATTTGTTCATTACGGCCGGGGAACTAAATCTAAAATTTTGAAAAAATAGACGTTTTGGCCGTTTATATGTGACTATGCACATAAAAATGCATTTGTAATTGATCATCTCGGCCTGGGACCGAAATCTAAAATTTTGAAAAATTCACTTCTGGTCGTTTGTATGTGTGAATATACACAAAAAAATACATTTGTATTTTTAACCCGGGCGGGGAAGGAAATCTTAGATATTGAAAAAATGCACGTTTAGGCCGTTTATAGTGTGATTATGCACATAAAAATGCATTTGTAATTGATCATTCCGGCCGGGGAACGAAATCTAAAATTTTGAAAATTCACTTCTGGCCGTTTATATGTGTGAATATACACATAAAAATTTGTATTTGATCATCTCGGCCGGGGAACGAAATCGAAAACTTTGAAAAATTCACTTCGGGCCGTTTATATGTGTGAATATACACATAAAAATGCACTTGTATTTGATCATCCCGGCCGGGGAACGAAATCTAAAATATTGAAAAAATGCACGTTTTGGTCGGTTATATGTGTGAATATACACATAAAAATGCATTTGTAATTGATCATCTCGGCCGGGGAACAAAATCTAAAATTTTGAAAATTCACTTCTGGCCGTTTATATGTGTGAATATACACATAAAAATGCATATGTAATTGATCATCCTGGCCGGGGAACAAAATCTAATTTTTTGAAAAATTCACTTCTGGCCGTTTATATGTGTGAATATACTCATAAAAATGCATATGTAATTGATCATCTCGGCCGGCGACCGAAATCTAAAATTTTGAAAAATTCACTTCTGGTCGTTTATATGTGAATATACACAAAAAAATACATTTGTATTTGATTAACCCGGGCGGGGAGGAATCTTAGATATTGAAAAAATGCACGTTTAGGCCGTTTATATGTGTGAATATACACATAAAAATGCATATGTAATTGATCATCCCGGCCGGGGAACAAAATCAAATTTTTTGAAAAATTCACTTCTGGCCGTTTATATGTGTGAATATACACATAAAAATGCATTTGTAATTGATCATCTCGGCCGGGGAACAAAATCTAAAATTTTGAAAAATTACGTTTTGACCGTTTATATGTGTGAATTTACACATAAAAATGCATTTGCATTTGATCATCCCGGCCAGGGAACGAAATCTAAAATTTTAAAAAATTCACGATTTGACTGTTTATATGTGTGAATAAACACATAAAAATGCATTTGTAATTAATCATCCTGGCCGGCGACCGAAATCTAAAATTTTGAAAATTCACTTCTGGCCGTTTATATGTGTGAATATACACATAAAAATGCATATGTAATTGATCATCCTGGCCGGGGAACAAAATCTAATTTTTTGAAAAATTCACTTCTGGCCGTTTATATGTGTGAATATACTCATAAAAATGCATATGTAATTGATCATCTCGGCCGGCGACCGAAATCTAAAATTTTGAAAAATTCACTTCTGGCCTTTTATGTGTAAATATACACATAAAAATGCATATGTAATTGATCATTCCGGCGGGGAACAAAATCTAATTTTTTGAAAAATTCACTTCAGGCCGTTTATATGTGTGAATATACACATAAAAATGCATATGTTATTGATCTTCCTGGCCGGGGAACAAAATCTAATTTTTTGAAAAATTCACTTCTGGCCGCTTATATGTGTGAATATACACATAAAAATGCATTTGTTTGTTCATCCCGGCCGGGGAACGAAATCTGAAATTTTACAAAATTCACGTTTTGGCTGTTTATATGTGTGAATAACACATAAAAATGCATTTGTAATTAATCATCCCGGCCGGCGACCAAAATCTAAAATTTTGAAAATTCACTTCTGGCCGTTTAAATGTGTGAATAACACATAAAAATGCATTTGTATTTGTTCATTACGGCCGGGGAACTAAATCTAAAATTTTGAAAAAATAGACGTTTTGGCCGTTTATATGTGTGAATATACACATAAAAATGCATATGTAATTGATCATCCCGGCCGGGGAACAAAGTCTAATTTTTTGAAAAATTCACTTCTGGCCAGTTATATGTGTGAATATACACATAAAAATGCATTTGTAATTGATCATCTCGGCGGGGAACGAAATCGAAAATTTTAAAAAATTCACCTATTGGCTGTTTATGTGTGAATTTACACATAAAAATGCATTTGTAATTGATCATCTCGGCCGGGGAGCGAAATCGAAAATTCTAAAAAATTCGCGTTTTGGCTGTTTATATGTGTGAATATACACATAAAAATGCACTTTAATTGATCTTCCCGGCCGGGGAACAAAGTCTAATTTTTTGAAAATTCACTTCTGGCCGTTTATATGTGTGAATTTACACATAAAAATGCATTTGTAATTGATCATCTCGGCCGGGGAGCGAAATCGAAAATTCTAAAAAATTCGCGTTTGGCTATTATATGTGAATATACACATAAAAATGCATATGTATTTGATCATCTCGGCCGGGGAAAGAAATCTAAAATTTTGAAAAAAAAAAAAGTTTTGGCCGTTTATACGTGTGAATATACACATAAAAATGCATTTGTATTTGATCATGCCGGCCGGGGAACGTAATCTAAAATTTTGAAAATTCACGTTTTGGCTGTTTATATGTGTGAATAAACACATAAAAATGCATTTGTAATTAATCATCCCGGCCGGCGACCGAAATCTAAAATTTTGAAAATTCACTTCTGGCCGTTTATTTGTGTGAAAATACACATAAAAATGCATTTGTAATTGATCATCTCGGCCGGGGAACAAATTCTAAAATTTTGAAAAATTCTGGTTTTGGCTGTTTATATGTGTGAATATACATATATAAATGCATTTGTAATTGATCATCTCGGCCGGGGAGCGAAATCTAAAATTTTGAAAAATTCACTTTTGGTCGTTTATATGTGTGAATATACACAAAAAAATACATTTGTATTTGATTAACCCGGCGGGGAGGAAATCTTAGATATTGAAAAAATGCACGTTTAGGCCGTTTATATGTGTGAATATACACATAAAAATGCATATGTAATTGATCATCCCGGCCGGGGAACAAAATCAAATTTTTTGAAAAATTCACTTCTGGCCGTTTTATAGTGTGAATATACACATAAAAATGCATTTGTAATTGATCTTCCAGGCCGGGGAACAAGTCTAATTTTTTGAAAAATTCACTTCTGGCCGTTATATGTTTGAATACACACATAAAAATGCATTTGTAATTGATCATCTCGGCCGGGGAACAAAATCTAAAATTTTGATAAATTTACGTTTTGACCGTTTATATGTGTGAATTTACACATAAATATGCATTTGTATTTAATCATCCCGGCCAGGGAACGAAATCTAAAATTTTAAAAAATTCACGATTTGACTGTTTATATGTGTGAATAAACACATAAAAATGCATTTGTAATTAATCATCCTGGCCGGCGACCGAAATCTAAAATTTTGAAAATTCACTTCGGCCGTTATATTGTCAATATACACATAAAAATGCATATGTAATTGATCATCCTGGCCGGGGAACAAAATCTAATTTTTTGAAAAATTCACTTCTGGCCGTTTATATGTGTGAATATACACATAAAAATGCATATGTAATTGATCATCCTGGCCGGGGAACAAAATCTAATTTTTTGAAAAATTCACTTCTGGCCGTTTATAGTGTGAATATACTCATAAAAATGCATATGTAATTGATCATCTCGGCCGGCGACCGAAATCTAAAATTTTGAAAAATTCACTTCTGGCCTTTATATGTGTAAATATACACATAAAAATGCATATGTAATTGATCATTCCGGCCGGGGAACAAAATCTAATTTTTTGAAAAATTCACTTCAGGCCGTTTATATGTGTGAATATACACATAAAAATGCATATGTTATTGATCTTCCTGGCCGGGGAACAAAATCTAATTTTTTGAAAAATTCACTTCTGGCCGCTTATATGTGTGAATATACATAAAAATGCATTTGTTTTTGTTCATCCCGGCCGGGGACGAAATCTGAAATTTTACAAAATTCACGTTTTGGCTGTTTATATGTGTGAATAAACACATAAAAATGCATTTGTAATTAATCATCCCGGCCGGCGACCAAAATCTAAAATTTTGAAAATTCACTTCTGGCCGTTTAAATGTGTGAATATACACATAAAAATGCATTTGTATTTGTTCATTACGGCCGGGGAACTAAATCTAAAATTTTGAAAAAATAGACGTTTTGGCCGTTTATATGTGTGAATATCACATAAAAATGCATATGTAATTGATCATCCCGGCCGGGGAACAAAGTCTAATTTTTTGAAAAATTCACTTCTGGCCAGTTATATGTGTGAATATACACATAAAAATGCATTTGTAATTCATCTCGGAGGGGAACGAAATCGAAATTTTAAAAAATTCACCTATTGGCTGTTTATATGTGTGAATTTACACATAAAAATGCATTTGTAATTGATCATCTCGGCCGGGGAGCGAAATCGAAATTCTAAAAAATTCGCGTTTTGGCTGTTTATATGTGAATATCACATAAAAATGCACTTGTAATTGATCTTCCCGGCCGGGGAACAAAGTCTAATTTTTTGAAAATTCACTTCTGGCCGTTTATATGTGTGAATTTACACATAAAAATGCATTTGTAATTGATCATCTCGGCCGGGGAGCGAAATCGAAAATTCTAAAAAATTCGCGTTTTGGCTATTTATTGTGTGAATATACACATAAAAATGCATATGTATTGATCATCTCGGCCGGGGAAAAAATCTAAAATTTTGAAAAAAAAAAAAGTTTTGGCCGTTTATACGTGTGAATATACACATAAAAATGCATTTGTATTTGATCATCCCCGGCGGAACTAATCTAAAATTTTGAAAATTCACGTTTTGGCTGTTTATATGTGAATAAACACATAAAAATGCATTTGTAATTAATCATCCCGGCCGGCGACCGAAATCTAAAATTTTGAAAATTCACTTCTGGCCGTTTATTTGTGAAAATACACATAAAAATGCATTTGTAATTGATCATCTCGGCCGGGGAACAAATTCTAAAATTTTGAAAATTCTGGTTTTGGCTGTTTATATGTGTGAATATACATAATAAATGCATTTGTAATTGATCATCTCGGCCGGGGAGCGAAATCTAAAATTTTGAAAAATTCACTTCTGGTCGTTTATATGTGTGAATATACACAAAAAAATACATTTGTATTGATTAACCCGGGCGGGGAGGAAATCTTAGATATTGAAAAAATGCACGTTTAGGCCGTTTATGTGTGAATATACACATAAAAATGCATATTAATTGATCATCCCGGCCGGGGAACAAAATCAATTTTTTGAAAAATTCACTTCTGGCCGTTTATATGTGTGATATACACATAAAAATGCATTTGTAATTGATCTTCCAGGCCGGGGAACAAGTCTAATTTTTTGAAAAATTCACTTCTGGCCGTTTATATGTTTGATATACACATAAAAATGCATTTGTAATTGATCATCTCGGCCGGGGAACAAAATCTAAAATTTTGATAAATTTACGTTTTGACCGTTTTATGTGTTAATTACACATAAATATGCATTTGTATTTAATCATCCCGGCCAGGGAACGAAATCTAAAATTTTAAAAAATTCACGATTTGACTGTTTATATGTGTGAATAACACATAAAAATGCATTTGAATTAATCATCCTGGCCGGCGACCGAAATCTAAAATTTTGAAAATTCACTTCTGGCCGTTTATATGTGTCAATATACACATAAAAATGCATATGTAATTGATCATCCTGGCCGGGGAACAAAATCTAATTTTGAAAAATTCACTTCTGGCCGTTTATATGTGTGAATATACTCATAATGCATTTGTATTTGTTCATCCCGGCCGGGGAACGAAATCTGAAATTTTGAAAAATTCACTTCTGGTCGGTTATATGTGTGAATACACAAAAAATGCATTTGTATTTGATTAACCCGGGCGAGAAAGGAAATCTTAGATATTAAAAAAATGCACGTTTAGGCCGTTTATATGTGTGATTATGCACATAAAAATGCATTTGTAATTAATCATCCCGGCCGGGGAACGAAATCTAAAATTTTGAAAAATTCACTTCTGGTCGTTTATATATGTGAATATACACATAAAAATGTATTGTATTTGATCATCTCGTCCGGGACACGAAATTTTAAATATTGAAAAATAGACGTTTTGGCCGTTTATATGTGTGATTATGCACATAAAAATGCATTTGTAATTGATCATCTCGGCCTGGGACCGAAATCTAAAATTTTGAAAAATTCACTTCTGGTCGTTTATATGTGTGAATATACACAAAAAAATACATTTGTATTTGATTAACCCGGGCGAGGAAGGAAATCTTAGATATTGAAAAAATGCACGTTTAGGCCGTTTATATGTGTGATTATGCACATAAAAATGCATTTGTAATTAATCATCCGGCCGGGGAACGAAATCTAAAATTTTGAAAAATTCACTTCTGGCCGTTTATATGTGTGAATATACACAAAAAAATTTGTATTTATCATCTCGGCCGGGGAACGAATCGAAAACTTTGAAAAATTCACTTCGGGCCGTTTATATGGTGAATATACACATAAAAATGCACTTGTATTGATCATCTTGGCGGGGAACGAAATCTAAAATTTTGAAAAAATCACTTCTGGTCGTTTATATGTGGAATATACACAAAAAAATACATTTGTATTTGATTAACCCGGGCGGTGAAGGAAATCTTAGATATTGAAAAAACGCACGTTTAGGCCGTTTATATGTGTGATTATGCCATAAAAATGCACTTGTAATTGATCATCTCGGCGGGGAACGACATCTAAAATTTTGAAAAATTCACTTCTGGCCGTTTATATGTGTGAATATACACGTAAAAATGCATTTGTATTTGATCATCCCGGCCGGGGATCAAAATCTAATATTTTGAAAAATTCACTTCTGGTCATTATATGTTTGAATATACACATAAAAATGCATTTGTAATTGATCATCTCGGCCGGGGAACGAATCTAAAATTTTGAAAAATTCACTACTGGCCGTTTATATGTGTGAATATACACGTAAAAATGCATTTGTATTTGATCATCCCGGCCGGGGATCAAAATCTAATATTTTGAAAAATTCACTTCTGGTCATTTATATGTTTGAATATACACATAAAAATGCATTTGCAATTGATCATCTCGGCCGGGGAACGAAATTTAAAATATTGAAAAAATAGACGTTTTGGCCGTTTATATGTGTGATTAGGCACATAAAAATGCATTTGTATTTGATCATCCCGGCCGGGGATCAAAATCTAATATTTTGAAAAATTCACTTCTGGTCATTTATATGTGTGAATATACACATAAAAATGCATTTGTAATTGATCATCTCGGCCGGGACATGAAATTTTAAATATTGAAAAAATAGACGTTTTGGCCGTTTATATGTGTGATTAGGCACATAAAAATGCATTTGTAATTAATCATCCAGGCCGGCGAACGAAATCTAAAATTTTGAAGAATTCTCTTCTGGCCGTTTTATGTGTGAATATACACGTAAAAATGCATTTGGATTTGATCATCCGGCCGGGGATCAAAATCTAATATTTTGAAAAATTCACTTCTGGTCATTTATATGTGTGAATATACATATAAAAATGCATTTGTATTTGATCTTCCCAGCCACGGAACGAAATCTAAAATTTTAAAAAATTCACGTTTTGGCTGTTTATATGTGTGAATATACACATAAAAATGCATTTGTATATAATCATCCCGGCCGGGGAACGAAATCTAAAATTTTGAAAAATTCACTTCTGGCCGTTTATATGTGTGAATATACACGTAAAATGCATTTGTATTTGATCATCTCGGCCGGGGAACGAAATCGAAAACTTTGAAAAATTCACTTCGGGCCAATTATATGTGTGAATATACACATAAAAATGCACTTGTATTTGATCATCACGGCCGGGGATCGAAATCTAAAATTTTGAAAAATTTACTTCTGGTCATTTATATGTGTGAATATACACATAAAAATGCATTTGTAATTGTTCCTCTCGGCCGGGGAACGAAATTTAAAATATTGAAAAAATAGACGTTTTGGCCGTTTATATGGTGATTATGCACATAAAAATGCATTTGTATTTGATCATCCCGCAGGGGATCAAATCTAATATTTTGAAAAATTCATTTCGGCCGTTTATATGTGTGAATATACACATATAAATGCACTTGTATTTGATCATCACGGCCGGGGAACGAAATCGAAAACTTTGAAAAATTCACTTCGGGCCAATTATATGTGTGAATATACACCTAAAAATGCATTTTTGTATGCATCACCGGCCGGGGATCAAAATCTAATTTTGAAAAATTCATTTCTGGCCG
The DNA here is from genome assembly GCA_026168455.1 of Theocolax elegans. Taxonomy (NCBI): domain Eukaryota; kingdom Metazoa; phylum Arthropoda; class Insecta; order Hymenoptera; family Cerocephalidae; genus Theocolax; species Theocolax elegans. The sequence continues at coordinate 66,168,593 of CM047431.1, read as the reverse complement.
TTTATATGTGTGAATATACACATAAAAATGCATTTGTATTTGATCATCTCGGCCGGGACACGAAATATTAATATTGAAAAAATAGACGTTTAGGCCGTTTATGTTGATTATGCACATAAAAAAGCATTTGTAATTGATCATCTCGGCCTGGGACCGAAATCTAAAATTTTGAAAATTCACTTCTGTCGTTTGTATGTGTGAATATACACATAAAAATTTGTATTTGACCATCTCGGCCGGGGAACGAATCGAAAACTTTGAAAAATTCACTTCGGCCGTTTATATGTGTGAATATACACATAAAAATGCACTTGTATTTGATCATCCCGGCCGGGTATCGAAATCTTAAATTTTGAAAAATTCACTTCTGGCCGTTTATATGTGTGAATATACACATAAAAAGGATTTGTATTTGTTCATTACGGCCGGGGAAAATCTAAAATTTTGAAAAAATAGACGTTTTGGCCGTTTATATGTGACTATGCACATAAAAATGCATTTGTAATTGATCATCCCGGCCGGGGACGAAATCTAAAATTTTGAAAAATTCACTTCTGGTCGTTTATATGTGTGAATATACACAAAAAAATTCATTTGTATTTGATTAACCCGGGCGGGGAAGGAAATCTTAGATATTGAAAAAATGCACGTTTAGGCCGTTTATATGTGTGATATGCACATAAAAATGCATTTGTATTGTTCATCCGGCCGGGGAACGAAATCGAAAATTTTGAAAAATTCACTTCTGGCCGTTTATATGTGTGATATACACATAAAAATGCATTTGTATTTGATCATCTCGGCCGGGACACGAAATTTTAAATATTGAAAAATAGACGTTTTGGCCGTTTTTATGTGTGATTATGCACATAAAATTTTGTAATTGATCATCTCGGCCTGGGACCGAAATCTAAAATTTTGAAAAATTCACTTCTGGTCGTTTATATGAGTGAATATACACAAAAAAATACATTTGTATTTGATTAACCCGGGCGGGGAAGGAAATCTTAGATATTGAAAAATGCACGTTTAGGCCGTTTATATGTGTGAATATACACATAAAAATGCATTTGTATTGTTCATCCCGGCCGGGGAACGAAATCGAAATTTTGAAAAATTCACTTCTGGCCGTTTATATGTGTGAATATACACATAAAAATGCATTTGTATTTGATCATCTCGGCCGGACACGAAATTTTAAATATTGAAAAATAGACGTTTTGGCCGTTTATATGTGTGATTAGGCACATAAAAATGCATTTGTAATTATCATCCCAGCCGGGGAACGAAATCTAAAATTTTGAAAAATTCACTTCTGGCCGTTATATGTGTGAATATACACGTAAAAATGCATTTGTATTTGATCATCCCGGCCGGGGATCAAAATCTAATATTTTGAAAAATTCATTTCCGGTCATTTATATGTGTGAATTACACATAAAAATGCATTTGTACTGTTCATCCCGGCCGGGGAACGAAATCGAAAATTTGGAAAAATTCACTTCTGGCCGTTTATATGTGTGAATATACACTAAAAATGCATTTGTATTTGATCATCTCGGCCGGGACACGAAATTTTAAATATTGAAAAAATAGACGTTTTGGCCGTTTATATGTGTGATTAGGCCATAAAAATGCATTGTAATTAATCATCCCAGCCGGGGAACGAAATCTAAAATTTTAAAAAATTCACGTTTTGGCTGTTTATATGTGTGATATACACATAAAAATGCATTTGTAATTAATCATCCCGGCCGGGGAACGAAATCTAAAATTTTGAAAAATTCACTTCTGGTCGTTTGTATGTGTGAATATACACATAAAAATTGTATTTGACCATCTCGGCCGGGGAACGAAATCGAAAACTTTGAAAAATTCACTTCGGGCCGTTATATGTGTGAATATACACATAAAAAGGAATTTGTATTTGATCATCTCGGCCGGGGAACGAAATTTAAAATATTGAAAAAATACACGTTTTGGCCGTTTATATGTGTATTGCACATAAAAATGCATTTGTATTTGATCATCCCGGCCGGGGATCAAAATCTTATATTTTGAAAAATTCATTTCTGGCCGTTTATATGTGTGATATACACATAAAAATTTGTATTTGATCATCTCGGCCGGGGAACGAAATCGAAAACTTTGAAAAATTCACTTCGGGCCGTTTTATGTGTGAATATACCACATAAAAATGCACTTGTATTTGATTATCCCGGCCGGGGATCGAAATCTTAAATTTTGAAAAATTCACTTCTGGCCGTTTATATGTGTGAATATACACATAAAAATGCTTTTGTAATTGATCATCCCGGCCGGGGATCAAATCTAATATTTTGAAAAATTCATTTCTGACCGTTTATATGTGTGAATATACACATAAAAATGCATTTGTATTTGATCATCTCGGCCGGGACACGAATTTTAAATATTGAAAAATAGACGTTTTGGCCGTTTATATATGTGACTATGCACATAAAAATGCATTTGTAATTGATCATCTCGGCCTGGGACCGAAATCTAAAATTTTGAAAAATTCACTTCTGGTCGTTTGTATGTGTGAATATACACAAAAAAATACATTTGTATTTGATAACCCGGGCGGGGAAGGAAATCTTAGATATTGAAAAAATGCACGTTTAGGCCGTTTATATGTGTGATTATGCACATAAAAATGCATTTGTAATTGATCATTCCGGCCGGGGAACGAAATCTAAAATTTTGAAAAATTCACTTCTGGCCGTTTATATGTGTGAATATACACATAAAAATTTGTATTTGATCATCTCGGCCGGGGAACGAAATCGAAAACTTTGAAAAATTCACTTCGGGCCGTTTATATGTGTGAATATACACATAAAAATGCACTTGTATTTGATCACCGGCCGGGGAACGAAATCTAAAATATTGAAAAAATGCACGTTTTGGTCGGTTATATGTGTGAATATACACATAAAAATGCATTTGTAATTGATCATCTCGGCCGGGGAACAAAATCTAAAATTTTGAAAATTCACTTCTGGCCGTTTATATGTGTGAATATACACATAAAAATGCATATGTAATTGATCATCCTGGCCGGGGAACAAAATCTAATTTTTTGAAAAATTCACTTCTGGCCGTTTATATGTGTGAATATACTCATAAAAATGCATATGTAATTGATCATCTCGGCCGGCGACCGAAATCTAAAATTTTGAAAAATTCACTTCTGGTCGTTTATATGTGTGAATATACACAAAAAAATACATTTGTATTTGATTAACCCGGGGGGAGGAAATCTTAGATATTGAAAAAATGCACGTTTAGGCCGTTTATATGTGTGAATATACACATAAAAATGCATATGTAATTGATCATCCCGGCCGGGGAACAAAATCAAATTTTTTGAAAAATTCACTTCTGGCCGTTTATATGTGTGAATATACACATAAAAATGCATTTGTAATTGATCATCTCGGCCGGGGAACAAAATCTAAAATTTTGAAAAATTACGTTTTGACCGTTTATAGTGTGAATTTACACATAAAAATGCATTGCATTTGATCATCCCGGCCAGGGAACGAAATCTAAAATTTTAAAAAATTCACGATTTGACTGTTTATATGTGTGAATAAACACATAAAAATGCATTTGTAATTAATCATCCTGGCCGGCGACCGAAATCTAAAATTTTGAAAATTCACTTCTGGCCGTTTATATGTGTGAATATACACATAAAAATGCATATGTAATTGATCATCCTGGCCGGGGAACAAAATCTAATTTTTTGAAAAATTCACTTCTGGCCGTTTATATGTGTGAATATACTCATAAAAATGCATATGTAATTGATCATCTCGGCCGGCGACGAAATCTAAAATTTTGAAAAATTCACTTCTGGCCTTTTATATGTGTAAATATACACATAAAAATGCATATGTAATTGATCATTCCGGCCGGGGAACAAAATCTAATTTTTGAAAAATTCACTTCAGGCCGTTTATATGTGTGAATATACACATAAAAATGCATATGTTATTGATCTTCCTGGCCGGGGAACAAAATCTAATTTTTTGAAAAATTCACTTCTGGCCGCTTATATGTGTGAATATACACATAAAAATGCATTGTTTTTGTTCATCCCGGCCGGGGAACGAAATCTGAAATTTTACAAAATTCACGTTTTGGCTGTTTATATGTGTGAATAACACATAAAAATGCATTTGTAATTAATCATCCCGGCCGGCGACCAAAATCTAAAATTTTGAAAATTCATTCTGGCCGTTTAAATGTGTGAATATACACATAAAAATGCATTTGTATTTGTTCATTACGGCCGGGGAACTAAATCTAAAATTTTGAAAAAATAGACGTTTTGGCCGTTTATATGTGTGAATATACACATAAAAATGCATATGTAATTGATCATCCCGGCCGGGGAACAAAGTCTAATTTTTTGAAAAATTCACTTCTGGCCAGTTATATGTGTGAATATACACATAAAAATGCATTTGTAATTGATCATCTCGGCAGGGGAACGAAATCGAAAATTTTAAAAAATTCACCTATTGGCTGTTTATATGTGTGAATTTACACATAAAAATGCATTTGTAATTGATCATCTCGGCCGGGGAGCGAAATCGAAAATTCTAAAAAATTCGCGTTTTGGCTGTTTATATGTGTGAATATACACATAAAAATGCACTTGTAATTGATCTTCCCGGCCGGGGAACAAAGTCTAATTTTTGAAAAATTCACTTCTGGCCGTTTATATGTGTGAATTTACACATAAAAATGCATTTGTAATTGATCATCTCGGCCGGGGAGCGAAATCGAAAATTCTAAAAAATTCGCGTTTTGGCTATTTATATGTGAATATACACATAAAAATGCATATGTATTGATCATCTCGGCCGGGGAAAGAAATCTAAAATTTTGAAAAAAAAAAAGTTTTGGCCGTTTATACGTGTGAATATACACATAAAAATGCATTTGTATTTGATCATGCCGGCCGGGGAACGTAATCTAAAATTTTGAAAATTCACGTTTTGGCTGTTATATGTGTGAATAAACACATAAAAATGCATTTGTAATTAATCATCCCGGCCGGCGACCGAAATCTAAAATTTTGAAAATTCACTTCTGGCCGTTTATTTGTGTGAAAATACACATAAAATGCATTTGTAATTGATCATCTCGGCCGGGGAACAAATTCTAAAATTTTGAAAAATTCTGGTTTTGGCTGTTATATGTGTGAATATACATATATAAATGCATTTGTAATTGATCATCTCGGCCGGGGAGCGAAATCTAAAATTTTGAAAAATTCACTTTTGGTCGTTTATATGTGTGAATATACACAAAAAAATACATTTGTATTTGATTAACCCGGGCGGGGAGGAAATCTTAGATATTGAAAAAATGCACGTTTAGGCCGTTTATATGTGTGAATATACACAAAAAAATGCATATGTAATTGATCATCCCGGCCGGGGAACAAAATCAAATTTTTTGAAAAATTCACTTCTGGCCGTTTTATGTGTGAATATACACATAAAAATGCATTTGTAATTGATCTTCCAGGCCGGGGAACAAAGTCTAATTTTTTGAAAAATTCACTTCTGGCCGTTATATGTTTGAATATACACATAAAATGCATTTGTAATGATCATCTCGGCCGGGGAACAAAATCTAAAATTTTGATAAATTACGTTTTGACCGTTTATATGTGTGAATTTACACATAAATATGCATTTGTATTTAATCATCCCGGCCAGGGAACGAAATCTAAAATTTTAAAAAATTCACGATTTGACTGTTTATATGTGTGAATAAACACATAAAAATGCATTTGTAATTAATCATCCTGGCCGGCGACCGAAATCTAAAATTTTGAAAATTCACTTCTGGCCGTTTATAGTGTCAATATACACATAAAAATGCATATGTAATTGATCATCCTGGCCGGGGAACAAAATCTAATTTTTGAAAAATTCACTTCTGGCCGTTTATATGTGTGAATATACACATAAAAATGCATATGTAATTGATCATCCTGGCCGGGGAACAAAATCTAATTTTTGAAAAATTCACTTCTGGCCGTTTATATGTGAATATACTCATAAAAATGCATATGTAATTGATCATCTCGGCCGGCGACCGAAATCTAAAATTTTGAAAAATTCACTTCTGGCCTTTTATATGTGTAAATATACACATAAAAATGCATATGTAATTGATCATTCCGGCCGGGGAACAAAATCTAATTTTTTGAAAAATTCACTTCAGGCCGTTTATATGTGTGAATATACACATAAAAATGCATATGTTATTGATCCTGGCCGGGGAACAAAATCTAATTTTTTGAAAAATTCACTTCTGGCCGCTTATATGTGTGAATATACACATAAAAATGCATTTGTTTTTGTTCATCCCGGCCGGGGAACGAAATCTGAAATTTTACAAAATTCACGTTTTGGCTGTTTATATGTGTGAATAAACACATAAAAATGCATTTGTAATTAATCATCCCGGCCGGCGACCAAAATCTAAAATTTTGAAAATTCACTTCTGGCCGTTTAAATGTGTGAATATACACATAAAAATGCATTTGTATTTGTTCATTACGGCCGGGGAACTAAATCTAAAATTTTGAAAAAATAGACGTTTTGGCCGTTATATGTGTGAATAAACACATAAAAATGCATATGTAATTGATCATCCCGGCCGGGGAACAAAGTCTAATTTTTGAAAAATTCACTTCTGGCCAGTTATATGTGTGAATATACACTAAAAATGCATTTGTAATTGATCATCTCGGCAGGGGAACGAAATCGAAAATTTTAAAAAATTCACCTATTGGCTGTTATATGTGTGAATTTACACATAAAAATGCATTTGTAATTGATCATCTCGGCCGGGGAGCGAAATCGAAAATTCTAAAAAATTCGCGTTTTGGCTGTTTATATGTGAATATACACATAAAAATGCACTTGTAATTGATCTTCCCGGCCGGGGAACAAAGTCTAATTTTTGAAAATTTCACTTCTGGCCGTTTATATGTGTGAATTTACACAAAAATGCATTTGTAATTGATCATCTCGGCCGGGGAGCGAAATCGAAAATTCTAAAAAATTCGCGTTTTGGCTATTTATATGTGTGAATATACACATAAAATGCATATGTATTTGATCATCTCGGCCGGGGAAAGAAATCTAAAATTTTGAAAAAAAAAAGTTTTGGCCGTTTATACGTGTGATATACACATAAAATGCATTTGTATTTGATCATCCCGGCCGGGGAACGTAATCTAAAATTTTGAAAATTCACGTTTTGGCTGTTTATATGTGTGAATAAACACATAAAAATGCATTTGTAATTAATCATCCCGGCCGGCGACCGAAATCTAAAATTTTGAAAATTCACTTCTGGCCGTTTATTTGTGTGAAAATACACATAAAAATTTTGTAATTGATCATCTCGGCCGGGGAACAAATTCTAAAATTTTGAAAAATTCTGGTTTTGGCTGTTTATATGTGTGAATATACATATATAATGCATTTGTAATTGATCATCTCGGCCGGGGAGCGAAATCTAAAATTTTGAAAAATTCACTTCTGGTCGTTTATATGTGTGGAATATACACAAAAAAATACATTTGTATTTGATTAACCCGGGCGGGGAGGAAATCTTAGATATTGAAAAAATGCACGTTTAGGCCGTTATAGTGTGAATATACACATAAAAATGCATATGTAATTGATCATCCCGGCCGGGGAACAAAATCAAATTTTTTGAAAAATTCATTCTGGCCGTTTATATGTGTGAATATACACATAAAATGCATTTGTAATTGATCTTCCAGGCCGGGGAACAAAGTCTAATTTTTTGAAAAATTCACTTCTGGCCGTTTATATGTTTGAATATACACATAAAAATGCATTTGTAATTGATCATCTCGGCCGGGGAACAAAATCTAAAATTTTGATAAATTTACGTTTTGACCGTTTATATGTGTGAATTTACACATAAATATGCATTTGTATTTAATCATCCCGGCCAGGGAACGAAATCTAAAATTTTAAAAAATTCACGATTTGACTGTTTATATGTGTGAATAAACACATAAAAATGCATTTGTAATTAATCATCCTGGCCGGCGACCGAAATCTAAAATTTTGAAAATTCACTTCTGGCCGTTTATATGTGTCAATATACACATAAAAATGCATATGTAATTGATCATCCTGGCCGGGGAACAAAATCTAATTTTTTGAAAAATTCACTTCTGGCCGTTTATATGTGTGAATATACTCATAATAATGCATTTGTATTTGTTCATCCCGGCCGGGGAACGAAATCTGAAATTTTGAAAAATTCACTTCTGGTCGTTTATATGTGTGAATATACACAAAAAAATGCATTTGTATTTGATTAACCCGGGCGAGAAAGGAAATCTTAGATATTAAAAAAATGCACGTTTAGGCCGTTTATATGTGTGATTATGCACATAAAAATGCATTTGTAATTAATCATCCCGGCCGGGGAACGAAATCTAAAATTTTGAAAAATTCACTCTGGTCGTTTATATATGTGAATACACATAAAAATGTATTGTATTTGATCATCTCGTCCGGGACACGAAATTTTAAATATTGAAAAAATAGACGTTTTGGCCGTTTATATGTGTGATTATGCACTAAAAATGCATTTGTAATTGATCATCTCGGCCTGGGACCGAAATCTAAAATTTTGAAAAATTCACTTCTGGTCGTTTATATGTGTGAATATACACAAAAAAATACATTTGTATTTGATTAACCCGGGCGAGGAAGGAAATCTTAGATATTGAAAAAATGCACGTTTAGGCCGTTATATGTGTGATTATGCACATAAAAATGCATTTGTAATTAATCATCCCGGCCGGGGAACGAAATCTAAAATTTTGAAAAATTCACTTCTGGCCGTTTATATGTGTGAATATACACAAAAAAATTTGTATTTATCATCTCGGCCGGGGAACGAAATCGAAAACTTTGAAAAATTCACTTCGGGCCGTTTATATGGGAAATATACACATAAAAATGCACTTGTATTTGAATCTTGGCGGGGAACGAAATCTAAAATTTTGAAAAAATCACTTCTGGTCGTTTATATGTGGAATATACACAAAAAAATACATTTGTATTTGATTAACCCGGGCGGTGAAGGAAATCTTAGATATTGAAAAAACGCACGTTTAGGCCGTTTATATGTGATTATGCACATAAAAATGCACTTGTAATTGATCATCTCGGCGGGGAACGACATCTAAAATTTTGAAAAATTCACTTCTGGCCGTTTATATGTGTGAATATACACGTAAAAATGCATTTGTATTTGATCATCCCGGCCGGGGATCAAAATCTAATATTTTGAAAATTCACTTCTGGTCATTTATATGTTTGAATAACACATAAAAATGCATTGTAATTGATCATCTCGGCCGGGGAACGAAATCTAAAATTTTGAAAAATTCACTACTGGCCGTTTATATGTGTGAATATACACGTAAAAATGCATTGTATTTGATCATCCCGGCCGGGGATCAAAATCTAATATTTTGAAAAATTCACTTCTGGTCATTTATATGTTTGAATATACACATAAAAATGCATTTGCAATTGATCATCTCGGCCGGGGAACGAAATTTAAAATATTGAAAAAATAGACGTTTTGGCCGTTTATATGTGTGATTAGGCACATAAAAATGCATTTGTATTTGATCATCCCGGCCGGGGATCAAAATCTAATATTTTGAAAATTCACTTCTGGTCATTTATATGTGTGAATATACACATAAAAATGCATTTGTAATTGATCATCTCTCCGGGACATGAAATTTTAAATATTGAAAAAATAGACGTTTTGGCCGTTTATATGTGTGATTAGGCACATAAAAATGCATTTGTAATTATCATCCCGGCCGGCGAACGAAATCTAATTTTGAAGAATTCACTTCTGGCCGTTTATATGTTGAATATACACGTAAAAATGCATTTGTATTTGATCATCCCGGCCGGGGATCAAAATCTAATATTTTGAAAAATTCACTTCTGGTCTTTTATATGTGTGAATATACATATAAAAATGCATTTGTATTTGATCTTCCCAGCCACGGAACGATATCTAAAATTTAAAAAATTCACGTTTTGGCTGTTTATATGTGTGAATATACACATAAAAATGCATTTGTATATAATCATCCCGGCCGGGGAACGAAATCTAAAATTTTGAAAAATTCACTTCTGGCCGTTTATATGTGTGAATATACACGTAAAATGCGTTTGTATTTGATCATCTCGGCCGGGGAACGAAATCGAAAACTTTGATAAATTCACTTCGGGCCTATTATATGTGTGAATATACACATAAAAATGCACTTGTATTTGATCATCACGGCCGGGGATCGAAATCTAAAATTTTGAAAAATTTACTTCTGGTCATTTATATGTGTGAATATACACATAAAAATGCATTTGTAATTGATCATCTCGGCCGGGGAACAAAATTTAAAATATTGAAAAAATAGACGTTTTGGCCGTTTATATGTGTGAATATACACGTAAAAATGCATTTGTATTTGATCATCTCGGCCGGGGAACGAAATCGAAAACTTTGAAAAATTCACTTCGGGCCAATTATATGTGTGAATATACACATAAAAATGCATTTGTATTTGATCATCCCGGCCGGGGAACGAAATCTAAAATTTTGAAAAATTCACTTCTGGTCGTTTATATATGTGAATATACACATAAAAATGCATTTGTATTTGATCATCTCGTCCGGGACACGAAATTTTAAATATTGAAAAAATAGACGTTTTGGCCGTTTACATGTGTGATTATGCACATAAAAATGCATTTGTAATTGATCATCTCGGCCAGGGACAGAAATCTAAAATTTTGAAAAATTCACTTCTGGTCGTTTATATGTGTGAATATACACAAAAAAATACATTTGTATTTGATTAACCCGGGCGAGGAAGGAAATCTTAGATATTGAAAAAATGCACGTTTAGGCCGTTTATATGTGTGATTATGCACATAAAAATGCATTTGTAATTAATCATCCCGGCCGGGGAACGAAATCTAAAATTTTGAAAAATTCACTTCTGGCCGTTTATATGTGTGAATACACACATAAAAATTTGTATTTGATCATCTCGGCCGGGGAACGAAATCGAAAACTTTGAAAAATTCACTTCGGGCCGTTTATATGGGTGAATATACACATAAAAATGCACTTGTATTTGATCATCCTGGCCGGGGATCGAAATCTTAAATTTTGAAAAATTCACTTTTGGCCGTTTATATGTGTGAATATACACATAAAAATGCATTTGTATTTGTTCATTACGGCCGGGGAACTAAATCTAAAATTTTGAAAAAATAGACGTTTTGGCCGTTTATATGTGTGATTATGCACATAAAATTGCATTTGTAATTGATCATCTTGGCGGGAAACGAAATCTAAAATTTTGAAAAAATCACTTCTGGTCGTTTATATGTGTGAATATACTCAAAAAAATACATTTGTATTTGATTAACCCGGGCGGGGAAGGAAATCTTAGATATTGAAAAAATGCACGTTTAGGCCGTTTATATGTGTGATTATGCACATAAAAATGCACTTGTAATTGATCATCTCGGCGGGGAACGAAATCTAAAATTTTGAAAAATTCACTTCTGGCCGTTTATATGTGTGAATATACACATAAAAATGCATTTGTATTGTTCATCCCGGCCGGGGAACGAAATCGAAAATTTTGAAAAATTCACTTCTGGCCGTTTATATGTGTGAATATACACATAAAAATGCATTTGTATTTGATCATCTCGGCCGGGACACGAAATTTTAAATATTGAAAAAATAGACGTTTTGGCCGTTTATATGTGTGATTAGGCACATAAAAATGCATTTGTAATTAATCATCCCGGCCGGGGAACGAAATCTAAAATTTTGAAAAATTCACTTCTGGCCGTTTATATGTGTGAATATACACGTAAAAATGCATTTGTATTTGATCATCCCGGCCGGGGATCAAAATCTAATATTTTGAAAAATTCACTTCTGGTCATTTATATGTTTGAATATACACATAAAAATGCATTTGTAATTGATCATCTCGGCCGGGGAACGAAATTTAAAATATTGAAAAAATAGACGTTTTGGCCGTTTATATGTGTGATTAGGCACATAAAAATGCATTTGTATTTGATCATCCCGGCCGGGGATCAAAATCTAATATTTTGAAAAATTCACTTCTGGTCATTTATATGTGTGAATATACACATAAAAATGCATTTGTAATTGATCATCTCGGCCGGGACATGAAATTTTAAATATTGAAAAAATAGACGTTTTGGCCGTTTATATGTGTGATTAGGCACATAAAAATTCATTTGTAATTAATCATCCCGGCCGGCGAACGAAATCTAAAATTTTGAAGAATTCACTTCTGGCCGTTTATATGTGTGAATATACACGTAAAAATGCATTTGTATTTAATCATCCCGGCCGGGGATCAAAATCTAATATTTGAAAAATTCACTTCTGGTCATTTATATGTGTGAATATACATATAAAAATGCATTTGTATTTGATCTTCCCAGCCACGGAACGAAATCTAAAATTTTAAAAAATTCACGTTTTGGCTGTTTATATGTGTGAATATACACATAAAAATGCATTTGTATATAATCATCCCGGCCGGGGAACGAAATCTAAAATTTTGAAAAATTCACTTCTGGCCGTTTATATGTGTGAATATACACGTAAAATGCATTTGTATTTGATCATCTCGGCCGGGGAACGAAATCGAAAACTTTGAAAAATTCACTTCGGGCCAATTATATGTGTGAATATACACATAAAAATGCACTTGTATTTGATCATCACGGCCGGGGATCGAAATCTAAATTTTGAAAATTTACTTCTGGTCATTTATATGTGTGAATATACACATAAAAATGCATTTGTAATTGATCATCTCGGCCGGGGAACGAAATTTAAAATATTGAAAAAATAGACGATTTGGCCGTTTATATGTGTGATTATGCACATAAAAATGCATTTGTATTTGATCATCCCGGCCGGGGATCAAAATCTAATATTTTGAAAAATTCATTTCTGGCCGTTTATATGTGTGAATATACACATAAAAATGCACTTGTATTTGATCATCACGGCCGGGGAACGAAATCGAAAACTTTGAAAAATTCACTTCGGGCCAATTATATGTGTGAATATACACATAAAAAAGCATTTGTATTTGATCATCCCGGCCGGGGATCAAAATCTAATATTTTGAAAAATTCATTTCTGGCCGTTTATATGTGTGAATATACACATAAAAATGCATTTGTATCTGATCATCTCGGCCGGGACACGAAATATTAAATATTGAAAAAATAGACGTTTTGGCCGTTTATATGTGTGATTATGCACATAAAAAAGCATTTGTAATTGATCATCTCGGCCTGGGACCGAAATCTAAAATTTTGAAAAATTCACTTCTGGTCGGTTGTATGTGTGAATATACACATAAAAATTTGTATTTGACCATCTCGGCCGGGGAACGAAATCGAAAACTTTGAAAAATTCACTTCGGGCCCTTTATATGTGTGAATATACACATAAAAATGCACTTGTATTTGATCATCCCGGCTGGGTATCGAAATCTTAAATTTTGAAAAATTCATTTCTGGCCGTTTATATGTGTGAATATACACATAAAAAGGAATTTGTATTTGTTCATTACGGCCGGGGAACTAAATCTAAAATTTTGAAAAAATAGACATTTTGGCCGTTTATATATGTGACTATGCACATAAAAATGCATTTGTAATTGATCATCCCGGCCGGGGAACGAAATCTAAAATTTTGAAAAATTCACTTCTGGTCGTTTATATGTGTGAATATACACAAAAAAATACATTTGTATTTGATTAACCCGGGCGGGGAAGGAAATCTTAGATATTGAAAAAATGCACGTTTAGGCCGTTTATATGTGTGATTATGCACATAAAAATGTATTTGTAATTGATCATCCCGGCCGGGGAACGAAATCTAAAATTTTGAAAAATTCACTTCTGGCCGTTTATATGTGTGAATATACACATAAAAATTTGTATTTGACCATCTCGGCCGGGGAACGAAATCGAAAACTTTGAAAAATTCACTTCGGGCCGTTTATATGTGTGAATATACACATAAAAATGCACTTGTATTTGATCATCCCGGCCGGGTATCGAAATCTTAAATTTTGAAAAATTCACTTCTGGCCGTTTATATGTGTGAATATACACATAAAAAGGCATTTGTATTTGTTCATTACGGCCGGGGAACTAAATCTAAAATTTTGAAAAAATAGACGTTTTGGCCGTTTATATATGTGACTATGCACATAAAAATGCATTTGTAATTGATCATCCCGGCCGGGGAACGAAATCTAAAATTTTGAAAAATTCACTTCTGGTCGTTTATATGTGTGAATATACACAAAAAAATACATTTGTATTTGATTAATCCGGGCGGGGAGGAAATCTTAGATATTGAAAAAATGCACGTTTAGGCCGTTTATATGTGTGATTAGGCTTATAAAAATGCATTTGCAATTAATCATCCCGGCCGGGGAACGAAATCTAAATTTTGAAAAATTCACTTCTGGTCGTTATGTGTGTGAATATACACATAAAAATGCATTTGTAATTGATCATCTCGGCGGGGAACGAAATCTAAAATTTTGAAAAAATCACTTCTGGTCGTTTATATGTGTGAATATGCACAAAAAAATACATTTGTATTTGATCAACCCGGGCGGGGAGAAAATCTTAGTTATTGAAAAAATGCACGTTTTGGCCATTTATATGTGTGATTATGCACATAAAAATGCATTTGTAATTGATCATCCCGGCCGGGGATCAAAATCTAATATTTTGAAAAATTCATTTCTGGCCGTTTATATGTGTGAATATACACATAAAAATGCATTTGTATCTGATCATCTCGGCCGGGACACGAAATATTAAATATTGAAAAAATAGACGTTTTGGCCGTTTATATGTGTGATTATGCACATAAAAAGCATTTGTAATTGATCATCTCGGCCTGTGACCGAAATCTAAAATTTTGAAAAATTCACTTCTGGTCGGTTGTATGTGTGAATATACACATAAAAATTTGTATTTGACCATCTCGGCCGGGGAACGAAATCGAAAACTTTGAAAAATTCACTTCGGGCCGTTTATATGTGTGAATATACACATAAAAATGCACTTGTATTTGATCATCCCGGCCGGGTATCGAAATCTTAAATTTTGAAAAATTCACTTCTGGCCGTTTATATGTGTGAATATACACATAAAAAGGCATTTGTATTTGTTCATTACGGCCGGGGAACTAAATCTAAAATTTTGAAAAAATAGACGTTTTGGCCGTTTATATGTGTGACTATGCACATAAAAATGCATTTGTAATTGATCATCCCGGCCGGGGAACGAAATCTAAATTTTGAAAAATTCACTTCTGGTCGTTTATATGTGTGAATATACACAAAAAAATACATTTGTATTTGATTAATCCGGGCGGGGAGGAAATCTTAGATATTGAAAAAATGCACGTTTAGGCCGTTTATATGTGTGATTAGGCTTATAAAAATGCATTTGCAATTAATCATCCCGGCCGGGGAACGAAATCTAAAATTTTGAAAAATTCACTTCTGGTCGTTTATGTGTGTGAATATACACATAAAAATGCATTTGTAATTGATCATCTCGGCGGGGAACGAAATCTAAAATTTTGAAAAAATCACTTCTGGTCGGTTATATGTGTGAATATACACATAAAAATGCATTTGCAATTGATCATCTCGGCCGGGGAACAAAATCTAAAATTTTGAAAAATTCACGTTTTGACCGTTTATATGTGTGAATTTACACATAAAAATGCATTTGTATTTGATCATCCCGGCCAGGGAACGAAATCTAAATTTTTAAAAATTCAGGTTTTGGCTGTTTATATGTGTGAATATACATATATAAATGCATTTGTAATTGATCATCTCGGCCGGGGAGCGAAATCTAAAATTTTGAATAATTCACTTCTGGTCGTTTATATGTGTGAATATGCACAAAAAAATACATTTGTATTTGATCAACCCGGGCGGGGAGAAAATCTTAGTTATTGAAAAAATGCACGTTTTGGCCATTTATATGTGTGATTATGCACATAAAAATGCATTTGTAATTGATCATCCCGGCCGGGGAACGAAATCTAAAATTTTGAAAAATTCACTTCGGGCCGTTTATATGTGTGAATATACACATAAAAATTTGTATTTGATCATCTCGGCCGGGGAACGAAATCGAAAACGTTGAAAAATTCACTTCTGGTCGTTTATATGTGTGAATATACACAAAAAAATACATTTGTATTTGATTAACCCGGGCGAGGAAGGAAATCTTAGATATTGAAAAAATGCACGTTTAGGCCGTTTATATGTGTGAATATACTCATAAAAATGCATTTCTATTTGTTCATTACGGCCGGGGAACGAAATCTAAAATTTTGAAAAATTCACTTCTGGCCGTTTATATGTGTGAATATACACATAAAAATTAGTATTTGATCATCTCGTCCGGGACACGAAATTTAAATATTGAAAAAATAGACGTTTTGACGTTTATATGTGTGATTATGCACATAAAAATGCATTTGTAATTGATCATCTCGGCCTGGGACCGAAATCTAAAATTTTGAAAAATTCACTTCTGGTCGTTTATATGTGTGAATATACACATGAAAATGCATTTGTATTTGATCATCTCGTCCGAGACACGAAATCGAAAATTTTGAAAAATTCACTTCTGGTCGTTTATATGTGTGAATATACACATAAAAATGCATTTGTATTTGATCATCTCGTCCGGGACACGAAATCGAAAATTTTGAAAAATTCACTTCGGGCCGTTTATATGTGTGAATATACACATAAAAGTGCATTTGTATTTGATCATCTCGTCCGCAACACGAAATTATAAATATTGAAAAAATAGACGTTTTGGCCGTTTATATGTGTGATTATGCACATAAAAATGCATTTGTAATTAATCATCCCGGCCGGGGAACGAAATCTAAAATTTTGAAAAATTCACTTCTGGCCGTTTATATGTGTGAATATACGCATAAACATGCATTTGTAATTGATCATACCGGCCGGGGAACGAAAACGAAAACTTTGAAAAATTCACTTCGGGCCGTTAATATGTGTGAATATACACATAAAAATGCACTTGTATTTGATCATCCCAGCCGGGGATCGAAATCTTAAATTTTGAAAAATTCCCTTCTGGCGGTTTATATGTGTGAATATACACATAAAAATGCATTTGTATTTGATCATCTCGGCCTGGGACCGAAATCTAAATTTTGAAAAATTCACTTCTGGTCGTTTATATGAGTGAATATACACAAAAAAATGCATTTGTATTTGATTAACCCGGGCGAGGAAGGAAATCTTAGATATTGAAAAAATGCACGTTTAGGCCGTTTATATGTGTGATTATGCACATAAAAATGCATTTGTATTTGATCATCGGGTCCGGGACACGAAATTTTAAATATTGAAAAAATAGACGTTTTGGCAGTTTATATATGTGATTATGCACATAAAAATGCATTTGTAATTGATCATCTCGGCCTGGGACCGAAATCTAAAATTTTGAAAAATTCACTTCTGGTCGTTTATATGTGGTAATATACACAAAAAATACATTTGTATTTGATTAACCCGGGCGAGGAAGGAAATCTTAGATATTGAAAAAATGCACGTTTAGGCCGTTTATATGTGTGATTATGCACATAAAAATGCATTTGTAATTAATCATCCCGGCCGGGGAACGAAATCTAAAATTTTGAAAATCCACTTCTGGCCGTTTATATGTGTGAATATACACATAAAAATTTGTATTTGATCATCTCGGCCGGGGAACGAAATCGAAAACTTTGAAAAATTCACTTCTGGCCGTTTATATGTGTGAATATACACATAAAAAAGCATTTGTATTGTTCATCCCGGCCGGGGAACGAAATCGAAAATTTTGAAAAATTCACTTCTGGCCGTATATATGTGTGAATATACACATAAAAATGCATTTGTATTTGATCATCTCGGCCGGGACACGAAATTTTAAATATTGAAAAAATAGACGTTTTGGCCGTTTTTATGTGTGATTATGCACATAAAAATGCATTTGTAATTGATCATCTCGGCCTGGGACCGAAATCTAAAATTTTGAAAAATTCACTTCTGGTCGTTTATATGAGTGAATATACACAAAAAAATACATTTGTATTTGATTAACCCGGGCGGGGAAGGTAATCTTAGATATTGAAAAAATGCACGTTTAGGCCGTTTATATGTGTGAATATACACATAAAAATGCATTTGTATTGTTCATCCCGGCCGGGGAACGAAATCGAAAATTTTGAAAAATTCACTTCTGGCCGTTTATATGTGTGAATATACACATAAAAATGCATTTGTATTTGATCATCTCGGCCGGGACACGAAATTTTAAATATTGAAAAAATAGACGTTTTGGCCGTTTATATGTGTGATTAGGCACATAAAAATGCATTTGTAATTAATCATCCCAGCCGGGGAACGAAATCTAAAATTTTGAAAAATTCACTGCTGGCCGTTTATATGTGTGAATATACACGTAAAAATTCATTTGTATTTGATCATCCCGGCCGGGGATCAAAATCTAATATTTTGAAAAATTCACTTCCGGTCATTTATATGTGTGAATATACATATAAAAATGCATTTGTATTTGATCTTCCCAGCCACGGAACGAAATCTAAAATTTTAAAAAATTCACGTTTTGGCTGTTTATATGTGTGAATATACACATAAAAATGCATTTGTAATTAATCATCCCGGCCGGGGAACGAAATCTAAAATTTTGAAAAATTCACTTCTCGCCGTTTATATGTGTGAATATACACGTAAAAATGCATTTGTAATTGATCATCTCGGCCGGGGAACGAAATTTAAAATATTGAAAAAATAGACCTTTTGGCCGTTTATATGTGTGATTATGCACATAAAAATGCATTTTTATTTGATCATCCCGGCCGGGGATCAAAATCTTATATTTTGAAAAATTCATTTCTGGCCGTTTATATGTGTGAATATACACATAAAAATGCACTTGTATTTGATCATCACGGCCGGGGAACGAAATCGAAAACTTTGAAAAACTCACTTCGGGCCAATTATATGTGTGAATATACACATAAAAATGCATTTGTATTTGATCATCCCGGCCGGGGATCGAAATCTTAAATTTTGAAAAATTCACTTCTGGCTGTTATATGTGTCAATATACACATAAAAATTTGTATTTGATCATCTCGGCCGGGGAACGAAATCGAAAACTTTGAAAAATTCACTTCGAACCGTTTATATGTGTGAATATACCACATAAAAATGCACTTGTATTTGATCATCCCGGCCGGGGATCGAAATCTTAAATTTTGAAAAATTCACTTCTGGCCGTTTATATGTGTGAATATACACATAAAAATTTGTATTTGATCATCTCGGCCGGGGAACGAAATCGAAAACTTTGAAAAATTCACTTCGGGCCGTTTATATGTGTGAATATACACATAAAAATGCACTTGTATTGATCATCTTGCGGGGAACGAAATCTAAAATTTTGAAAAAATCACTTCTGGTCGTTTATATGTGGGAATATACACATAAAAAGGAATTTGTATTTGTTCATTACGGCCGGGGAACTAAATCTAAAATTTTGAAAAAATAGACGTTTTGGCCGTTTATATATGTGACTATGCACATAAAAATGCATTTGTAATTGATCATCTCGGCCTGGGACCGAAATCTAAAATTTTGAAAAATTCACTTCTGGTCGTTTGTATGTGTGAATATACACAAAAAAATACATTTGTATTTGATTAACCCGGGCGGGGAAGGAAATCTTAGATATTGAAAAAATGCACGTTTAGGCCGTTTATATTGTGATTATGCACATAAAAATGCATTTGTAATTGATCATTCCGGCCGGGGAACGAAATCTAAAATTTTGAAAAATTCACTTCTGGCCGTTTATATGTGTGAATATACACATAAAAATTTGTATTTGATCATCTCGGCCGGGGAACGAAATCGAAAACTTTGAAAAATTCACTTCGGGCCGTTTATATGTGTGAATATACACATAAAAATGCACTTGTATTTGATCATCCCGGCCGGGGAACGAAATCTAAAATATTGAAAAAATGCACGTTTTGGTCGGTTATATGTGTGAATATACACATAAAAATGCATTTGTAATTGATCATCTCGGCCGGGGAACAAAATCTAAAATTTTGAAAATTCACTTCTGGCCGTTTATATGTGTGAATATACACATAAAAATGCATATGTAATTGATCATCCTGGCCGGGGAACAAAATCTAATTTTTTGAAAAATTCACTTCTGGCCGTTTATATGTGTGAATATACTCATAAAAATGCATATGTAATTGATCATCTCGGCCGGCGACCGAAATCTAAAATTTTGAAAAATTCACTTCTGGTCGTTTATATGTGTGAATATACACAAAAAAATACATTTGTATTTGATTAACCCGGGCGGGGAGGAAATCTTAGATATTGAAAAAATGCACGTTTAGGCCGTTTATATGTGTGAATATACACATAAAATGCATATGTAATTGATCATCCCGGCCGGGGAACAAAATCAAATTTTTTTGAAAAATTCACTTCTGGCCGTTTATATGTGTGAATATACACATAAAAATGCATTTGTAATTGATCATCTCGGCCGGGGAACAAAATCTAAAATTTTGAAAAATTTACGTTTTGACCGTTTATATGTGTGAATTTACACATAAAAATGCATTTGCATTTGATCATCCCGGCCAGGGAACGAAATCTAAAATTTTAAAAAATTCACGATTTGACTGTTTATATGTGTGAATAAACACATAAAAATGCATTTGTAATTAATCATCCTGGCCGGCGACCGAAATCTAAAATTTTGAAAATTCACTTCTGGCCGTTTATATGTGTGAATATACACATAAAAATGCATATGTAATTGATCATCCTGGCCGGGGAACAAAATCTAATTTTTTGAAAAATTCACTTCTGGCCGTTTATATGTGTGAATATACTCATAAAAATGCATATGTAATTGATCATCTCGGCCGGCGACCGAAATCTAAAATTTTGAAAAATTCACTTCTGGCCTTTTATATGTGTAAATATACACATAAAAATGCATATGTAATTGATCATTCCGGCCGGGGAACAAAATCTAATTTTTTGAAAAATTCACTTCAGGCCGTTTATATGTGTGAATATACACATAAAAATGCATATGTTATTGATCTTCCTGGCCGGGGAACAAAATCTAATTTTTTGAAAAATTCACTTCTGGCCGCTTATATGTGTGAATATACACATAAAAATGCATTTGTTTTTGTTCATCCCGGCCGGGGAACGAAATCTGAAATTTTACAAAATTCACGTTTTGGCTGTTTATATGTGTGAATAAACACATAAAAATGCATTTGTAATTAATCATCCCGGCCGGCGACCAAAATCTAAAATTTTGAAAATTCACTTCTGGCCGTTTAAATGTGTGAATATACACATAAAAATGCATTTGTATTTGTTCATTACGGCCGGGGAACTAAATCTAAAATTTTGAAAAAATAGACGTTTTGGCCGTTTATATGTGTGAATATACACATAAAAATGCATATGTAATTGATCATCCCGGCCGGGGAACAAAGTCTAATTTTTTGAAAAATTCACTTCTGGCCAGTTATATGTGTGAATATACACATAAAAATGCATTTGTAATTGATCATCTCGGCAGGGGAACGAAATCGAAAATTTTAAAAAATTCACCTATTGGCTGTTTATATGTGTGAATTTACACATAAAAATGCATTTGTAATTGATCATCTCGGCCGGGGAGCGAAATCGAAAATTCTAAAAAATTCGCGTTTTGGCTGTTTATATGTGTGAATATACACATAAAATGCACTTGTAATTGATCTTCCCGGCCGGGGAACAAAGTCTAATTTTTTGAAAATTTCACTTCTGGCCGTTTATATGTGTGAATTTACACATAAAAATGCATTTGTAATTGATCATCTCGGCCGGGGAGCGAAATCGAAAATTCTAAAAAATTCGCGTTTTGGCTATTTATATGTGTGAATATACACATAAAAATGCATATGTATTTGATCATCTCGGCCGGGGAAAGAAATCTAAAATTTTGAAAAAAAAAAAAGTTTTGGCCGTTTATACGTGTGAATATACACATAAAATGCATTTGTATTTGATCATGCCGGCCGGGGAACGTAATCTAAAATTTTGAAAATTCACGTTTTGGCTGTTTATATGTGTGAATAAACACATAAAAATGCATTTGTAATTAATCATCCCGGCCGGCGACCGAAATCTAAAATTTTGAAAATTCACTTCTGGCCGTTTATTTTGTGTGAAAATACACATAAAAATGCATTTGTAATTGATCATCTCGGCCGGGGAACAAATTCTAAAATTTTGAAAAATTCTGGTTTTGGCTGTTTATATGTGTGAATATACATATATAAATGCATTTGTAATTGATCATCTCGGCCGGGGAGCGAAATCTAAAATTTTGAAAAATTCACTTTTGGTCGTTTATATGTGTGAATATACACAAAAAAATACATTTGTATTTGATTAACCCGGGCGGGGAGGAAATCTTAGATATTGAAAAAATGCACGTTTAGGCCGTTTATATGTGTGAATATACACATAAAAATGCATATGTAATTGATCATCCCGGCCGGGGAACAAAATCAAATTTTTTGAAAAATTCACTTCTGGCCGTTTATATGTGTGAATATACACATAAAAATGCATTTGTAATTGATCTTCCAGGCCGGGGAACAAAGTCTAATTTTTGAAAAATTCACTTCTGGCCGTTTATATGTTTGAATATACACATAAAAATGCATTTGTAATTGATCATCTCGGCCGGGGAACAAAATCTAAAATTTTGATAAATTTACGTTTTGACCGTTTATATGTGGAATTTACACATAAATATGCATTTGTATTTAATCATCCCGGCCAGGGAACGAAATCTAAAATTTAAAAAATTCACGATTTGACTGTTTATATGTGAATAAACAATAAAAATGCATTTGTAATTAATCATCCTGGCCGGCGACCGAAATCTAAAATTTTGAAAATTCACTTCTGGCCGTTTATATGTGTCAATATACACATAAAAATGCATATGTAATTGATCATCCTGGCCGGGGAACAAAATCTAATTTTTTGAAAAATTCACTTCTGGCCGTTATATGTGTGAATATACACGTAAAAATGCATTTGTATTTGATCATCCCGGCCGGGGATCAAAATCTAATATTTTGAAAATTCACTTCTGGTCATTTAGGTTTGAATATACACATAAAAATGCATTTGTAATTGATCATCTCGGCCGGGGAACGAAATCTAAAATTTTGAAAAATTCACTACTGGCCGTTTATATGTGTGAATATACACGTAAAAATGCATTGTATTTGATCATCCCGGCCGGGGAACGTAATCTAAAATTTTGAAAATTCACGTTTGGCTGTTTATATGTGTGAATAAACACATAAAAATGCATTGTAATTCTCATCCCGGCCGGCGACCGAAATCTAAAATTTTGAAAATTCACTTCTGGCCGTTTGTGTGTGTGAAAATACACATAAAAATGCATTTGTAATTGATCATCTCGGCCGGGGAACAAATTCTAAAATTTTGAAAAATTCTGGTTTTGGCTGTTTTATGTGTGATATACATATATAAATGCATTTGTAATTGATCATCTCGGCCGGGGAGCGAAATCTAAAATTTTGAAAAATTCACTTCTGGTCGTTTATATGTGTGAATATACACAAAAAATACATTTGTATTTGATTAACCCGGCGGGGAGGAAATCTTAGATATTGAAAAAATGCACGTTTAGGCCGTTATATGTGTGAATATACACATAAAAATGCATATGTAATTGATCATCCCGGCCGGGGAACAAAATCAAATTTTTTGAAAAATTCACTTCTGGCCGTTTATATGTGTGAATATACACATAAAAATGCATTTAATTGATCTTCCAGGCCGGGGAACAAAGTCTAATTTTTTGAAAAATTCACTTCTGGCCGTTTATATGTTTGAATTACACATAAAAAGCATTTGTAATTGATCATCTCGGCCGGGGAAACAAAATCTAAAATTTTTGATAAATTTACGCTTTTGGACCGTTTATTATGTGTGAATTTACACATAAATTGCATTTGTATTTAATCATCCCGGCCAGGGAACGAAATCTAAAATTTAAAAAATTCACGATTTGACTGTTTATAGTGTGTGAATAAAACACATAAAAATGCATTTGTAATTAATCCTCCTGGCCGGCGACCGAAATCTAAAATTTTGAAAATTCACTTCTGGCCGTTTATATGTGTCAATATACACATAAAAATGCATATGTAATTGATCATCCTGGCCGGGGAACAAAATCTAATTTTTTGAAAAATTCACTTCTGGCCGTTTATATGTGTGAATATACTCATACATAATGCATTTGTATTTGGTTCATCCCGGCCGGGGAACGAAATCTGAAATTTGAAAAATTCACTTCTGGTCGTTTAATGTGTGATATACACAAAAAATGCATTTGTATTTGATTAACCCGGGCGAGAAAGGAAATCTTAGATATTAAACAAAATGCACGTTTAGGCCGTTTATATGTGTGATTATGCACATAAAAATGCATTTGTAATTAATCATCCCGGCGGGGAACGAAATCTAAAATTTTGAAAATTCATTCTGGTCGTTTATATATGTGAATATACACATAAAAATGTATTGTATTTGATCATCTAGTCCGGGACACGAAATTTTAAATATGAAAAAATAGACGTTTTGGCCGTTTATATGTGTGATTATGCACATAAAAATGGCATTGTAATTGATCATCTCGGCCTGGGACCGAAATCTAAAATTTTGAAAAATTCACTTCTGGTCGTTTATATGTGTGAATATACACAAAAAAATACACTTTGTATTTGATTAAACCCGGGCGAGGAAGGAAATCTTAGATATTGAAAAAATGCACGTTTAGGCCGTTTATATGTGTGATTATGCACATAAAAATGCATTTGTAATTAATCATCCGGCCGGGGAACGAAATCTAAAATTTTGAAAAATTCACTTCTGGCCGTTTATATGTGTGAATATACACAAAAAATTTGTATTTATCATCTCGGCCGGGGAACGAAATCGAAAACTTTGAAAAATTCACTTCGGGCCGTTTATATGGGTGAATATAACCATAAAAATGCACTTGTATTTGATCATCTTGGCGGGGAACGAAATCTAAAATTTTGAAAAAATCACTTCTGGTCGTTTATATGTGGGAATATACACAAAAAAATACATTGTATTTGATTAACCCGGGCGGTGAAGGAAATCTTAGATATTGAAAAAACGCACGTTTAGGCCGTTTATATGGGTGATTATGCACATAAAAATGCACTTTAATGATCATCTCGGCGGGGAACGACATCTAAAATTTTGAAAAATTCACTTCTGGCCGTTTATATGTGTGAATATACACGTAAAAATGCATTTGTATTTGATCATCCCGGCCGGGGATCAAAATCTAATATTTGAAAAATTCACTTCTGGTCATTTATATGTTTGAATATACACAATAAAAATGCATTTGTAATTGATCATCTCGGCCGGGGAACGAATCTAAAATTTTGAAAAATTCACTACTGGCCGTTATATGTGTGAATATACACGTAAAAATGCATTGTATTTGATCATGCCCGGCCGGGGATCAAAATCTAATATTTTGAAAAATTCACTTCTGGTCATTTATATGTTTGAATATACACATAAAAATGCATTTGCAATGGATCATCTCGGCCGGGGAACGAAATTTAAAATATTGAAAAATAGACGTTTTGGCCGTTTTATGTGTGATTAGGCACACTAAAAATGCATTTGTATTTGATCATCCCGGCCGGGGATCAAATCTAATATTTGAAAAATCACTTCTGGTCATTTATATGTGTGAATATACACATAAAAATGCATTGTAATTGATCATCTCGGCCGGGACATGAAATTTTAAATATTGAAAAAATAGACGTTTTGGCCGTTTATATGTGTGATTAGGCACATAAAAATGCATTTGTAATTAATCATCCAGGCCGGCGAACGAAATCTAAAATTTTGAAGAATTCTCTTCTGCCGTTTATATGTGTGAATATACACGTAAAAATGCATTTGGATTTGATCATCCCGGCCGGGGATCAAAATCTAATATTTTGAAAAATTCACTTCTGGTCATTTATATGTGTGAATATACATATAAAAATGCATTTGTATTTGATCTTCCCAGCCACGGAACGAAATCTAAAATTTTAAAAAATTCACGTTTTGGCTGTTTATATGTGTGAATATACACATAAAAATGCATTTGTATATAATCATCCCGGCCGGGGAACGAAATCTAAAATTTTGAAAAATTCACTTCTGGCCGTTTATATGTGTGAATATACACGTAAAATGCATTTGTATTTGATCATCTCGGCCGGGAACGAAATCGAAAACTTTGAAAAATTCACTTCGGGCCAATTATATGTGTGAATATACACATAAAAATGCACTGGTATTTGATCATCACGGCCGGGGATCGAAATCTAAAATTTTGAAAAAATTTACTTCTGGTCATTTATATGTGTGAATATACACATAAAAATGCATTTGTAATTGTTCATCTCGGCCGGGGAACGAAATTTAAAATATTGAAAAAATAGACGTTTTGGCCGTTTATATGTGTGATTATGCACATAAAATGCATTTGTATTTGATCATCCCGGCAGGGGATCAAAATCTAATATTTTGAAAAATTCATTTCTGGCCGTTTATATGTGTGAATATACACATATAAATGCACTTGTATTTGATCATCACGGCCGGGGAACGAAATCGAAACTTTGAAAAATTCACTTCGGGCCAATTATATGTGTGAATATACACCTAAAAATGCATTTGTATTTGATCATCCCGGCCGGGGATCAAAATCTAATATTTTGAAAAATTCATTTCTGGCCGTTATATGTGTGAATATACACATAAAAATGCATTTGTATTTGATCATCTCGGCCGGGACACGAAATATTAAATATTGAAAAATAGACGTTTAGGCCGTTTATATGTGTGATTATGCACATAAAAAAGCATTTGTAATTGATCATCTCGGCCTGGGACCGAAATCTAAAATTTTGAAAATTCACTTCTGGTCGTTTGTATGTGTGAATATACACATAAAAATTTGTATTTGACCATCTCGGCCGGGGAACGAATCGAAAACTTGAAAAATTCACTTCGGGCCGTTTATATGTGTGAATATACACATAAAAATGCACTTGTATTTGATCATCCCGGCCGGGTATCGAAATCTTAAATTTTGAAAAATTCACTTCTGGCCGTTTATATGTGTGAATATACACATAAAAAGGAATTTGTATTTGTTCATTACGGCCGGGAACTAAATCTAAAATTTTGAAAAAATAGACGTTTTGGCCGTTTATATATGTGACTATGCACATAAAAATGCATTTGTAATTGATCATCCCGGCCGGGGCAACGAAATCTAAATTTTGAAAAAATTCACTTCTGTCGTTTATATTGTGAATATACACAAAAAAAATTCATTTGTATTTGATTAACCCGGGCGGGGAAGGAAATCTTAGATATTGAAAAAATGCACGTTAGGCCGTTTATATGTGTGATTATGCAACATAAAAATGCATTTGTATTGTTCATCCCGGCCGGGAACGAAATCGAAAATTTGAAAAATCACTTCTGGCCGTTTATATGTGTGAATTACACATAAAAATGCATTGTATTTGATCATCTCGGCCGGGACACGAAATTTTAAATATTGAAAAATAGACGTTTTGGCCGTTTTTATGTGTGATTATGCACATAAAAATGCTTTGTAATTGATCATCTCGCCTGGGACCGAAATCTAAAATTTTGAAAAATTCACTTCTGGTCGTTTATATGAGTGAATATACACAAAAAAATACATTTGTATTTGATTAACCCGGGCGGGGAAGGAAATCTTAGATATTGAAAAAATGCACGTTTAGGCCGTTTATATGTGTGAATATACACATAAAAATGCATTGTATTGTTCATCCCGGCCGGGAACGAAATCGAAAATTTTGAAAAATTCACTTCTGGCCGTTTATATGTGTGAATATACACATAAAAATGCATTTGTATTTGATCATCTCGGCCGGGACACGAAATTTTAATATTGAAAAAATAGACGTTTTGGCCGTTTATATGTGTGATTAGGCACATAAAAATGCATTTGTAATTAATCATCCCAGCCGGGGAACGAAATCTAAAATTTTGAAAAATTCACTTCTGGCCGTTATATGTGTGAATATACACGTAAAAATGCATTTGTATTTGATCATCCCGGCCGGGGATCAAAATCTAATATTTTGAAAAAATTCATTTCCGGTCATTTATATGTGTGAATATACACATAAAAATGCATTTGTACTGGTTCATCCCGGCCGGGGAACCGAAATCGAAAATTTGAAAATTCACTTCTGGCCGTTTATATGTGTGAATATACACATAAAAATGCATTTGTATTTGATCATCTCGGGCCGGGACACGAAATTTTAAATATTGCAAAAAATAGACGTTTGGCCGTTTATATGTGTGATTAGGCACATAAAAATGCATTTGTAATTAATCATCCCAGCCGGGGAACGAAATCTAAAATTTTAAAAAATTCACGTTTTGGCTGTTTATATGTGTGAATATACACATAAAAATGCAATTTGTAATTAATCATCCCGGCCGGGGAACGAAATCTAAAATTTGAAAAATTCACTTCTGGTCGTTTGTATGTGTGAATATACACATAAAAATTGTATTTGACCATCTCGGCCGGGGAACGAAATCGAAAACTTTGAAAAATTCACTTCGGGCCGTTTATATGTGTGAATATACACATAAAAAGGAATTTGTATTTGATCATCTCGGCCGGGGAACGAAATTTAAAATATTGAAAAAATACACGTTTTGGCCGTTATATGTGTGATTATGCACATAAAAATGCATTTGTATTTGATCATCCCGGCCGGGATCAAAATCTTATATTTTGAAAAATTCATTTCTGGCCGTTTATATGTGTGAATATACACATAAAAATTTGTATTTGATCATCTCGGCCGGGGAACGAAATCGAAAACTTTGAAAAATTCACTTCGGCCGTTTCTAATGTGTGAATATACCACATAAAAATGCACATTGTATTTGATTATCCCGGCCGGGGATCGAAAATCTTAAAAGTTGAAAAATTCCTTCTGGCCGTTTATATGTGGTGAATATACACATAAAAATGCTTTTGTAATTGATCATGCCCGGCCGGGGGAGTCAAGAATCTAATATTTTGAAAAATTCATTTCTGACCGTTATATGTGTGATATACACATAAAAATGCATTTGTATGGGATCATCTCGGCCGGGACACGAAATTTTAAATATTGAAAAAATAGAACGTTTTGGCGTTTATATA
Organism: Theocolax elegans; assembly: GCA_026168455.1. Lineage (NCBI taxonomy): Eukaryota > Metazoa > Arthropoda > Insecta > Hymenoptera > Cerocephalidae > Theocolax > Theocolax elegans. The sequence goes on along the minus strand of CM047431.1, from coordinate 66,138,849 downwards.
TGTGAATATACACATAAAAATGCACTTGTATTTGATCATCCAGGCCGGGGATCGAAATCTTAAATTTTGAAAAATTCACTTCTGGCCGTTTATATGTGGTGAATATACACATAAAAATTTGTATTTGATCATCTCGGCCGGGGAACGAAATCGAAAACTTGAAAAATTCACTTCGGGCCGTTTATATGTGTGAATATACACATAAAAATGCACTTGTATTTGATCATCTCGGCCTGGGACCGAAATCTAAAATTTTGAAAAATTCACTTCTGGTCGTTTGTATGTGTGAATATACACAAAAAAATACATTTGTATTTGATTAACCCGGGCGGGGAAGGAAATCTTAGATATTGAAAAAATGCACGTTTAGGCCGTTTATATGTGTGATTATGCACATAAAATGCATTGTAATTGATCATCCCGGCCGGGGACGAAATCTAAAATTTTGAAAAATTCACTTCTGGCCGTTTATATGTGTGAATATACACATAAAAATTGTATTTGATCATCTCGGCCGGGGAACGAAATCGAAAACTTTGAAAAATTCACTTCGGCCGTTTATATGTGTGAATATACACATAAAAATGCACTTGTAGTTGATCATCCAGGCCGGGGAACGAAATCTAAAATATTGAAAAAATGCACGTTTTGGTCGGTTTATATTGTGAATACACATAAAAATGCATTTGTAATTGATCATCTCGTCCGGGGAACAAAATCTAAAATTTTGAAAAATTCAGGTTTTGGCTGTTATATGTGTTAATATCATATATAATGCATTTGTAATTGATCATCTCGGCCGGCGAGCGAAATCTAAAATTTTGAAAATTGACTTCTGGTCGTTTATATGTGTGAATATACACAAAAAAATCATTTGTATTTGATTAACCCGGGGGGGGAGAGAATCTAAAATATTGAAAAAATGCACGTTTTGGTCGGTTATATGTGTGAATATACACATAAAAATGCATTTGTAATTGATCATCTCGTCCGGGGAACAAAATCTAAAATTTTGAAAAATTCAGGTTTTGGCTGTTTATATGTGTTAATATACATATATAAATGCATTTGTAATTGATCATCTCGGCCGGGGAGCGAAATCTAAAATTTTGAAAATTGACTTCTGGTCGTTTATATGTGTGAATATACACAAAAAATACATTTGTATTTGATTAACCCGGGCGGGGAGGAAATCTTAGATATTGAAAAAATGCACGTTTAGGCCGTTTATATGTGTGATATACACATAAAAATGCATATGTAATTGATCATCCCGGCCGGGGAACAAAATCAAATTTTTTGAAAAATTCACTTCTGGCCGTTTATATGTGGGAATATACTCATAAAAATGCATTTGTAATTGATCATCTCGGCCGGGGAACAAAATCTAAAATTTTGAAAAATTCACGTTTTGACCGTTTATATGTGTGAATTTACACATAAAAATGCAATTGTATTTGATCATCCCGGCCAGGGAACGAAATCTAAAATTTTAAAAAATTCACGATTTGACTGTTTATAGTGTGAATAAACACATAAAAATGCATTTGTAATTAATCATCCTGGCCGGCGACCGAAATCTAAAATTTTGAAAAATTCACTTCTGGCCTTTTATATGTGTAAATATACACATAAAAATGCATATATATTGATCATTCCGGCCGGGGAACAAAATCTATTTTTTTGAAAAATTCACTTCTGGCCGCTTATATGTGTGAATATACACAAAAAATGCTTTGTATTTGTTCATCCCGGCCGGGGAACGAAATCTGAAATTTTACAAAATTCACGTTTTGGCTGTTTATATGTGTGAATAAACACATAAAAATGCATTTGTAATTAATCATCCCGGCCGGCGACCGAAATCTAAAATTTTGAAAATTCACTTCTGGCCGTTTATTTGTGTGAATAACACATAAAAATGCATATGTAATTGATCATCCTGGCCGGGGAACAAAATCTAATTTTCGAAAAATTCACTTCTGGCCGCTTATATGTGTGAATATACACATAAAAATGCATTTGTATTTGTTCATCCCGGACGGGGAACGAAATCTGAAATTTTACAAAATTCACGTTTTGGCCGTTTAAATGTGTGAATATACACATAAAAATGCATTTGTATTTGTTCATACGGCCGGGGAACTAAATCTAAAATTTTGAAAAAATAGACGTTTTGGCCGTTTATATGTGTGAATATACACATAAAATGCATATGTAATTGATCATCCCGGCCGGGGAACAAAGTCTAATTTTTTGAAAAATTCACTTCTGGCCAGTTATATGTGTGAATATACACATAAAAATGCATTTGTAATTGACATCTCGGCAGGGGAACGAAATCGAAAATTTTAAAAAATTCACCTATTGGCTGTTTATATGTGTGAATTTACACATAAAAATGCATTTGTAATTGATCATCTCGGCCGGGGAGCGAAATCGAAAATTCTAAAAAATTCGCATTTTGGCTGTTTATATGTGTGAATATACACATAAAAATGCACTTGTAATTGATCTTCCCGGCCGGGGAACAAAGTCTAATTTTTTGAAAATTTCACTTCTGGCCGTTTATATGTGTGAATTTACACATAAAATGCATTTGTAATTGATCATCTCGGCCGGGGAGCGAAATCGAAAATTCTAAAAAATTCGCGTTTTGGCTATTTATATGTGTGAATATACACAAAAATGCATTTGTAATTGATCATCTCGGCCGGGGAAAAATCGAAAATTTTAAAAAATTCACCTATTGGCTGTTTATATGTGAATTTACACATAAAAATGCATTTGTAATTGATCATCTCGGCCGGGGAGCGAAATCGAAAATTCTAAAAATTTGCGTTTTGGCTGTTTATATGTGTGAATACACATAAAAATGCACTTGTAATTGACCTTCCCGGCCGGGGAACAAAGTCTAATTTTTTGAAAATTTCACTTCTGGCCGTTTATATGTGTGAATTTACACATAAAAATGCATTTGTAATGATCATCTCGGCCGGGGAGCGAAATCGAAAATTCTAAAAAATTCGCGTTTTGGCTATTTATATGTGTGAATATACACATAAAATGCATTTGTAATTGATCATCTCGGCCGGGGAAAGAAATCTAAAATTTCGAAAAAAAAAAAGTTTTGGCCGTTTATACTGTGAATATACACATAAAAATGCATTTGTATTTGATTATCCCGGCCGGGGAACGTAATCTAACATTTTGAAAATTCACTTCTGGTCGTTTATATGTGTGATTATGCACATAAAAATTCATATGTATTTGATCATCTCGGGGGAAAGAAATCTACAATTTTGAAAAAAAAAAAGTTTTGGCGTTTATACGTGTGAATATACACATAAAAATGCATTGTATTTGATCATCCCGGCCGGGGAACGTAATCTAAAATTTTGAAAAATTCAGCTTTGGCTGTTTATATGTGTGAATAAACACATAAAAATGCATTTGTAATTAATCATCCCGGCCGGCGACCGAAATCTAAAATTTTGAAAATTCACTTTCTGGCCGTTTATTTGTGTGAATATACACATAAAAATGCATTTGTATTTGTTCATTACGGCCGGGGAACTAAATCTAAAATTTTGAAAAAATAGACGTTTTGGCCGTTTATATGTGTGAATATACACATAAAATGCATATGTAATTGATCATCCCGGCCGGGGAACAAAGTCTAATTTTTTGAAAAATTCACTTCTGGCCATTATATGTGTGAATATACACATAAAAATGCATTTGTAATTGATCATCTCGGCAGGGGAACGAAATCGAAAATTTTAAAAAATTCACCTATTGGCTGTTTATATGTGTGAATTACAAAAATGCATTTGTAATTGATCATCTCGGCCGGGGAGCGAAATCGAAAATTCTAAAAAATTCGCGTTTTAGCTGTTTATATGTGTGAATATACACATAAAAATGCACTTGTAATTGATCTTCCCGGCCGGGAAACAAGTCTAATTTTTTGAAAATTTCACTTCTGGCCGTTTATATGTGTGAATTTACACATAAAAATGCATTTGTAATGATCATCTCGGCCGGGGAGCGAAATCGAAAATTCTAAAAAATTCGCGTTTTGGCTATTTATATGTGTGAATATACACATAAAAATGCATTTGTAATTGATCATCTCGGCCGGGGAAAGAAATCTAAAATTTCGAAAAAAAAAAAGTTTTGGCCGTTTATACGTGTGAATATACACATAAAAATGCATTTGTATTTGATTATCCCGGCCGGGGAACGTAATCTAACATTTTGAAAATTCACTTCTGGTCGTTTATATGTGTGATTATGCACATAAAAATTCATATGTATTTGATCATCTCGGCCGGGGAAAGAAATCTACAATTTTGAAAAAAAAAAAGTTTTGGCCGTTTATACGTGTGAATATACACATAAAATGCATTTGTATTTGATCATCCCGGCCGGGGAACGTAATCTAAAATTTTGAAAATTCACGTTTTGGCTGTTTATATGTGTGAATAAACACATAAAAATGCATTTGTAATTAATCATCCCGGCCGGCGACCGAAATCTAAAATTTTGAAAATTCACTTCTGGCCGTTTATTTGTGTGAATATAACATAAAAATGCATTTGTAATTGATCATCTCGACCGGGGAACAAAATCTAAAATTTTGAAAAATTCAGGTTTTGGCTGTTTATATGTGTGAATAACATATAAATGCATTTGTAATTGATCATCTCGGCCAGGGAGCGAAATCTAAAATTTTGAAAAATTCACTTCTGGTCTTTTATATGTGTGAATATACAAAAAAATACATCTGTATTTGATTAACCGGGCGGGGAGGAAATCTATATTGAAAAAATGCACGTTTAGGCCGTTTATATGTGTGATATACACATAAAAATGCATATGTAATTGATCATCCCGGCCGGGGAACAAAATCAAATTTTTTGAAAAATCACTTCTGGCCGTTATATGTGTGAATATACACATAAAAATGCATTTTTTATTGATCTTCCAGGCCGGGGAACAAAGTCTAATTTTTTGAAAAATTCACTTTGGCCGTTTATATGTGTGAATATACACATAAAAAGCATTTGTAATTGATCATCTCGGCCGGGGAACAAAATCTAAAATTTTGAAAAATTTACGTTTTGACCGTTTATACTGTGTGAATTTACACATAAAAATGCATTTGGCATTTGATCATCCCGGCCAGGGAACTGAAATCTAAAATTTTAAAAAATTCACGATTGACTGTTTATATGTGTGAATAAACACATAAAAATGCATTTGTAATTAATCATCCTGGCCGGCGACCGAAATCTAAAATTTTGAAAATTCACTTCTGGCCGTTTATATGTGTGAATATACACATAAAAATGCATATGTAATTGATCATCCTGGCCGGGGAACAAAATCTAATTTTTTGAAAAATTCACTTCTGGCCGTTTATATGTGTGAATATACTCATAAAAATGCATATGTAATTGATCATCTCGGCCGGCGACCGAAATCTAAAATTTTGAAAAATTCACTTCTGGCCTTTTATATGTGTAAATATACACATAAAAATGCATATGTAATTGATCATTCCGGCCGGGGGAACAAAATCTAATTTTTGAAAATTCACTTCAGGCCGTTTATATGTGTGAATATACACATAAAAATGCATATGTTATTGATCTTCCTGGCCGGGGAACAAAATCTAATTTTTTGAAAAATTCACTTCTGGCCGCTTATATGTGTGAATATACACATAAAAATGCATTTGTTTTTGTTCATCCCGGCCGGGGAACGAAATCTGAAATTTTACAAAATTCACGTTTTGGCTGTTTATATGTGTGAATAAACACATAAAAATGCATTTGTAATTAATCATCCCGGCCGGCGACCAAAATCTAAAATTTTGAAAATTCACTTCTGGCCGTTTAAATGTGTGAATATACACATAAAAATGCATTTGTATTTGTTCATTACGGCCGGGGAACTAAATCTAAAAATTTTGAAAAAATAGACGTTTTGGCCGTTTATATGTGTGAATATACACATAAAAATGCATATGTAATTGATCATCCCGGCCGGGGAACAAAGTCTAATTTTTTGAAAAATTCACTTCTGGCCAGTTATATGTGTGAATATACACATAAAAATGCATTTGTAATTGATCATCTCGGCAGGGGAACGAAATCGAAAATTTTAAAAAATTCACCTATTGGCTGTTTATATGTGTGAATTTACACATAAAAATGCATTTGTAATTGATCATCTCGGCCGGGGAGCGAAATCGAAAATTCTAAAAAATTCGCGTTTTGGCTGTTTATATGTGTGAATATACACATAAAAATGCACTTGTAATTGATCTTCCCGGCCGGGGAACAAAGTCTAATTTTTTGAAAATTTCACTTCTGGCCGTTTATATGTGTGAATTTACACATAAAAATGCATTTGTAATTGATCATCTCGGCCGGGGAGCGAAATCGAAAATTCTAAAAAATTCGCGTTTTGGCTATTTATATGTGTGAATATACACATAAAAATGCATATGTATTTGATCATCTCGGCCGGGGAAAGAAATCTAAAATTTTGAAAAAAAAAAAGTTTTGGCCGTTTATACGTGTGAATATACACATAAAAATGCATTTGTATTTGATCATGCCGGCCGGGGAACGTAATCTAAAATTTTGAAAATTCACGTTTTGGCTGTTTATATGTGTGAATAAACACATAAAAATGCATTTGTAATTAATCATCCCGGCCGGCGACCGAAATCTAAAATTTTGAAAATTCACTTCTGGCCGTTTATTTGTGTGAAAATACACATAAAAATGCATTTGTAATTGATCATCTCGGCCGGGGAACAAATTCTAAATTTTGAAAAATTCTGGTTTTGGCTGTTTATATGTGTGAATATACATATATAAATGCATTTGTAATTGATCATCTCGGCCGGGGAGCGAAATCTAAAATTTTGAAAAATTCACTTTTGGTCGTTTATATGTGTGAATATACACAAAAAATACATTTGTATTTGATTAACCCGGGCGGGGAGGAAATCTTAGATATTGAAAAAATGCACGTTTAGGCCGTTTATATGTGTGAATATACACATAAAATGCATATGTAATTGATCATCCCGGCCGGGGAACAAATCAAATTTTTTGAAAAATTCACTTCTGGCCGTTTATATGTGTGAATATACACATAAAAATGCATTTGTAATTGATCTTCCAGGCCGGGGAACAAAGTCTAATTTTTTGAAAAATTCACTTCTGGCCGTTTATATGTTTGAATATACACATAAAAATGCATTTGTAATTGATCATCTCGGCCGGGGAACAAAATCTAAAATTTTGATAAATTTACGTTTTGACCGTTTATATGTGTGAATTTACACATAAATATGCATTTGTATTTAATCATCCCGGCCAGGGAACGAAATCTAAAATTTTAAAAAATTCACGATTTGACTGTTTATATGTGTGAATAAACACATAAAAATGCATTTGTAATTAATCATCCTGGCCGGCGACCGAAATCTAAAATTTTGAAAATTCACTTCTGGCCGTTTATATGTGTCAATATACACATAAAAATGCATATGTAATTGATCATCCTGGCCGGGGAACAAAATCTAATTTTTTGAAAAATTCACTTCTGGCCGTTTATATGTGTGAATATACACATAAAAATGCATATGTAATTGATCATCCTGGCCGGGGAACAAAATCTAATTTTTTGAAAAATTCACTTCTGGCCGTTATATGTGTGAATATACTCATAAAAATGCATATGTAATTGATCATCTCGGCCGGCGACCGAAATCTAAAATTTTGAAAAATTCACTTCTGGCCTTTTATATGTGTAAATATACACATAAAAATGCATATGTAATTGATCATTCCGGCCGGGGAACAAAATCTAATTTTTTGAAAAATTCACTTCAGGCCGTTTATATGTGTGAATATACACATAAAAATGCATATGTTATTGATCTTCCTGGCCGGGGAACAAAATCTAATTTTTTGAAAAATTCACTTCTGGCCGCTTATATGTGTGAATATACACATAAAAATGCATTTGTTTTTGTTCATCCCGGCCGGGGAACGAAATCTGAAATTTTACAAAATTCACGTTTTGGCTGTTTATATGTGTGAATAAACACATAAAAATGCATTTGTAATTAATCATCCCGGCCGGCGACCAAAATCTAAAATTTTGAAAATTCACTTCTGGCCGTTTAAATGTGTGAATATACACATAAAATGCATTTGTATTTGTTCATTACGGCCGGGGAACTAAATCTAAAATTTTGAAAAAATAGACGTTTTGGCCGTTTATATGTGTGAATATACACATAAAAATGCATATGTAATTGATCATCCCGGCCGGGGAACAAAGTCTAATTTTTTGAAAAATTCACTTCTGGCCAGTTATATGTGTGAATATACACATAAAAATGCATTTGTAATTGATCATCTCGGCAGGGGAACGAAATCGAAAATTTTAAAAAATTCACCTATTGGCTGTTTATATGTGTGAATTTACACATAAAATGCATTTGTAATTGATCATCTCGGCGGGGAGCGAAATCGAAAATTCTAAAAAATTCGCGTTTTGGCTGTTTATATGTGTGAATATACACATAAAAAATGCACTTGTAATTGATCTTCCCGGCCGGGGAACAAAGTCTAATTTTTGAAAATTTCACTTCTGGCCGTTTATATGTGTGAATTTACACATAAAAATGCATTTGTAATTGATCATCTCGGCCGGGGAGCGAAATCGAAAATTCTAAAAAATTCGCGTTTTGGCTATTTATATGTGTGAATATACACATAAAAATGCATATGTATTTGATCATCTCGGCCGGGGAAAGAAATCTAAAATTTTGAAAAAAAAAAAGTTTTGGCCGTTTATACGTGTGAATATACACATAAAAATGCATTTGTATTTGATCATCCCGGCCGGGGAACGTAATCTAAAATTTTGAAAATTCACGTTTTGGCTGTTTATATGTGTGAATAAACACATAAAAATGCATTTGTAATTAATCATCCCGGCCGGCGACCGAAATCTAAAATTTTGAAAATTCACTTCTGGCCGTTTATTTGTGTGAAAATACACATAAAAATGCATTTGTAATTGATCATCTCGGCCGGGGAACAAATTCTAAAATTTTGAAAAATTCTGGTTTTGGCTGTTTATATGTGTGAATATACATATATAAATGCATTTGTAATTGATCATCTCGGCCGGGGAGCGAAATCTAAAATTTTGAAAAATTCACTTCTGGTCGTTTATATGTGTGAATATACACAAAAAAATACATTTGTATTTGATTAACCCGGGCGGGGAGGAAATCTTAGATATTGAAAAAATGCACGTTTAGGCCGTTTATATGTGTGAATATACACATAAAAATGCATATGTAATTGATCATCCCGGCCGGGGAACAAAATCAAATTTTTTGAAAAATTCACTTCTGGCCGTTTATATGTGTGAATATACACATAAAAATGCATTTGTAATTGATCTTCCAGGCCGGGGAACAAAGTCTAATTTTTTGAAAAATTCACTTCTGGCCGTTTATATGTTTGAATATACACATAAAAATGCATTTGTAATTGATCATCTCGGCCGGGGAACAAAATCTAAAATTTTGATAAATTTACGTTTTGACCGTTTATATGTGTGAATTTACACATAAATATGCATTTGTATTTAATCATCCCGGCCAGGGAACGAAATCTAAAATTTTAAAAAATTCACGATTTGACTGTTTATATGTGTGAATAAACACATAAAAATGCATTTGTAATTAATCATCCTGGCCGGCGACCGAAATCTAAAATTTTGAAAATTCACTTCTGGCCGTTTATATGTGTCAATATACACATAAAAATGCATATGTAATTGATCATCCTGGCCGGGGAACAAAATCTAATTTTTTGAAAAATTCACTTCTGGCCGTTTATATGTGTGAATATACTCATAATAATGCATTTGTATTTGTTCATCCCGGCCGGGGAACGAAATCTGAAATTTTGAAAAATTCACTTCTGGTCGTTTATATGTGTGAATATACACAAAAATGCATTTGTATTTGATTAACCCGGGCGAGAAAGGAAATCTTAGATATTAAAAAAATGCACGTTTAGGCCGTTTATATGTGTGATTATGCACATAAAAATGCATTTGTAATTAATCATCCCGGCCGGGGAACGAAATCTAAAATTTTGAAAAATTCACTTCTGGTCGTTTATATATGTGAATATACACATAAAAATGTATTGTATTTGATCATCTCGTCCGGGACACGAAATTTTAAATATTGAAAAAATAGACGTTTTGGCCGTTTATATGTGTGATTATGCACATAAAAATGCATTTGTAATTGATCATCTCGGCCTGGGACCGAAATCTAAAATTTTGAAAAATTCACTTCTGGTCGTTTATATGTGTGAATATACACAAAAAAATACATTTGTATTTGATTAACCCGGGCGAGGAAGGAAATCTTAGATATTGAAAAAATGCACGTTTAGGCCGTTTATATGTGTGATTATGCACATAAAAATGCATTTGTAATTAATCATCCCGGCCGGGGAACGAAATCTAAAATTTTGAAAAATTCACTTCTGGCCGTTTATATGTGTGAATATACACAAAAAAATTTGTATTTATCATCTCGGCCGGGGAACGAAATCGAAAACTTTGAAAAATTCACTTCGGGCCGTTTATATGGGTGAATATACACATAAAAATGCACTTGTATTTGATCATCTTGGCGGGGAACGAAATCTAAAATTTTGAAAAAATCACTTCTGGTCGTTTATATGTGGGAATATACACAAAAAAATACATTTGTATTTGATTAACCCGGGCGGTGAAGGAAATCTTAGATATTGAAAAAACGCACGTTTAGGCCGTTTATATGTGTGATTATGCACATAAAAATGCACTTGTAATTGATCATCTCGGCGGGGAACGACATCTAAAATTTTGAAAAATTCACTTCTGGCCGTTTATATGTGTGAATATACACGTAAAAATGCATTTGTATTTGATCATCCCGGCCGGGGATCAAAATCTAATATTTTGAAAAATTCACTTCTGGTCATTTATATGTTTGAATATACACATAAAAATGCATTTGTAATTGATCATCTCGGCCGGGGAACGAAATCTAAAATTTTGAAAAATTCACTACTGGCCGTTTATATGTGTGAATATACACGTAAAAATGCATTTGTATTTGATCATCCCGGCCGGGGATCAAAATCTAATATTTTGAAAAATTCACTTCTGGTCATTTATATGTTTGAATATACACATAAAAATGCATTTGCAATTGATCATCTCGGCCGGGGAACGAAATTTAAAATATTGAAAAAATAGACGTTTTGGCCGTTTATATGTGTGATTAGGCACATAAAAATGCATTTGTATTTGATCATCCCGGCCGGGGATCAAAATCTAATATTTTGAAAAATTCACTTCTGGTCATTTATATGTGTGAATATACACATAAAAATGCATTTGTAATTGATCATCTCGGCCGGGACATGAAATTTTAAATATTGAAAAAATAGACGTTTTGGCCGTTTATATGTGTGATTAGGCACATAAAAATGCATTTGTAATTAATCATCCAGGCCGGCGAACGAAATCTAAAATTTTGAAGAATTCTCTTCTGGCCGTTTATATGTGTGAATATACACGTAAAAATGCATTTGGATTTGATCATCCCGGCCGGGGATCAAAATCTAATATTTTGAAAAATTCACTTCTGGTCATTTATATGTGTGAATATACATATAAAAATGCATTTGTATTTGATCTTCCCAGCCACGGAACGAAATCTAAAATTTTAAAAATTCACGTTTTGGCTGTTTATATGTGTGAATATACACATAAAAATGCATTTGTATATAATCATCCCGGCCGGGGAACGAAATCTAAAATTTTGAAAAATTCACTTCTGGCCGTTTATATGTGTGAATATACACGTAAAATGCATTTGTATTTGATCATCTCGGCCGGGGAACGAAATCGAAAACTTTGAAAAATTCACTTCGGGCCAATTATATGTGTGAATATACACATAAAAATGCACTTGTATTTGATCATCACGGCCGGGGATCGAAATCTAAAATTTTGAAAAATTTACTTCTGGTCATTTATATGTGTGAATATACACATAAAAATGCATTTGTAATTGTTCATCTCGGCCGGGGAACGAAATTTAAAATATTGAAAAAATAGACGTTTTGGCCGTTTATATGTGTGATTATGCACATAAAAATGCATTTGTATTTGATCATCCCGGCAGGGGATCAAAATCTAATATTTTGAAAAATTCATTTCTGGCCGTTTATATGTGTGAATATACACATATAAATGCACTTGTATTTGATCATCACGGCCGGGGAACGAAATCGAAAACTTTGAAAAATTCACTTCGGGCCAATTATATGTGTGAATATACACCTAAAAATGCATTTGTATTTGATCATCCCGGCCGGGGATCAAAATCTAATATTTTGAAAAATTCATTTCTGGCCGTTTATATGTGTGAATATACACATAAAAATGCATTTGTATTTGATCATCTCGGCCGGGACACGAAATATTAAATATTGAAAAAATAGACGTTTAGGCCGTTTATATGTGTGATTATGCACATAAAAAAGCATTTGTAATTGATCATCTCGGCCTGGGACCGAAATCTAAAATTTTGAAAAATTCACTTCTGGTCGTTTGTATGTGTGAATATACACATAAAAATTTGTATTTGACCATCTCGGCCGGGGAACGAAATCGAAAACTTTGAAAAATTCACTTCGGGCCGTTTATATGTGTGAATATACACATAAAAATGCACTTGTATTTGATCATCCCGGCCGGGTATCGAAATCTTAAATTTTGAAAAATTCACTTCTGGCCGTTTATATGTGTGAATATACACATAAAAAGGAATTTGTATTTGTTCATTACGGCCGGGGAACTAAATCTAAAATTTTGAAAAAATAGACGTTTTGGCCGTTTATATATGTGACTATGCACATAAAAATGCATTTGTAATTGATCATCCCGGCCGGGGAACGAAATCTAAAATTTTGAAAAATTCACTTCTGGTCGTTTATATGTGTGAATATACACAAAAAAATTCATTTGTATTTGATTAACCCGGGCGGGGAAGGAAATCTTAGATATTGAAAAAATGCACGTTTAGGCCGTTTATATGTGTGATTATGCACATAAAAATGCATTTGTATTGTTCATCCCGGCCGGGGAACGAAATCGAAAATTTTGAAAAATTCACTTCTGGCCGTTTATATGTGTGAATATACACATAAAAATGCATTTGTATTTGATCATCTCGGCCGGGACACGAAATTTTAAATATTGAAAAAATAGACGTTTTGGCCGTTTTTATGTGTGATTATGCACATAAAAATGCATTTGTAATTGATCATCTCGGCCTGGGACCGAAATCTAAAATTTTGAAAAATTCACTTCTGGTCGTTTATATGAGTGAATATACACAAAAAAATACATTTGTATTTGATTAACCCGGGCGGGGAAGGAAATCTTAGATATTGAAAAAATGCACGTTTAGGCCGTTTATATGTGTGAATATACACATAAAAATGCATTTGTATTGTTCATCCCGGCCGGGGAACGAAATCGAAAATTTTGAAAAATTCACTTCTGGCCGTTTATATGTGTGAATATACACATAAAAATGCATTTGTATTGATCATCTCGGCCGGGACACGAAATTTTAAATATTGAAAAAATAGACGTTTTGGCCGTTTATATGTGTGATTAGGCACATAAAAATGCATTTGTAATTAATCATCCCAGCCGGGGAACGAAATCTAAAATTTTGAAAAATTCACTTCTGGCCGTTTATATGTGTGAATATACACGTAAAAATGCATTTGTATTTGATCATCCCGGCCGGGGATCAAAATCTAATATTTTGAAAAATTCATTTCCGGTCATTTATATGTGTGAATATACACATAAAAATGCATTTGTACTGTTCATCCCGGCCGGGGAACGAAATCGAAAATTTTGAAAAATTCACTTCTGGCCGTTTATATGTGTGAATATACACATAAAAATGCATTTGTATTTGATCATCTCGGCCGGGACACGAAATTTTAAATATTGAAAAAATAGACGTTTTGGCCGTTTATATGTGTGATTAGGCACATAAAAATGCATTTGTAATTAATCATCCCAGCCGGGGAACGAAATCTAAAATTTTAAAAAATTCACGTTTTGGCTGTTTATATGTGTGAATATACACATAAAAATGCATTTGTAATTAATCATCCCGGCCGGGGAACGAAATCTAAAATTTTGAAAAATTCACTTCTGGTCGTTTGTATGTGTGAATATACACATAAAAATTTGTATTTGACCATCTCGGCCGGGGAACGAAATCGAAAACTTTGAAAAATTCACTTCGGGCCGTTTATATGTGTGAATATACACATAAAAAGGAATTTGTATTTGATCATCTCGGCCGGGGAACGAAATTTAAAATATTGAAAAAATACACGTTTTGGCCGTTTATATGTGTGATTATGCACATAAAAATGCATTTGTATTTGATCATCCCGGCCGGGGATCAAAATCTTATATTTTGAAAAATTCATTTCTGGCCGTTTATATGTGTGAATATACACATAAAAATTTGTATTTGATCATCTCGGCCGGGGAACGAAATCGAAAACTTTGAAAAATTCACTTCGGGCCGTTTATATGTGTGAATATACCACATAAAAATGCACTTGTATTTGATTATCCCGGCCGGGGATCGAAATCTTAAATTTTGAAAAATTCACTTCTGGCCGTTTATATGTGTGAATATACACATAAAAATGCTTTTGTAATTGATCATCCCGGCCGGGGATCAAAATCTAATATTTTGAAAAATTCATTTCTGACCGTTTATATGTGTGAATATACACATAAAAATGCATTTGTATTTGATCATCTCGGCCGGGACACGAAATTTTAAATATTGAAAAAATAGACGTTTTGGCCGTTTATATATGTGAATATACACATAAAAATGCACTTGTATTTGATCATCCAGGCCGGGGATCGAAATCTTAAATTTTGAAAAATTCACTTCTGGCCGTTTATATGTGTGAATATACACATAAAAATTTGTATTTGATCATCTCGGCCGGGGAACGAAATCGAAAACTTTGAAAAATTCACTTCGGGCCGTTTATATGTGTGAATATACACATAAAAATGCACTTGTATTTGATCATCTCGGCCTGGGACCGAAATCTAAAATTTTGAAAAATTCACTTCTGGTCGTTTGTATGTGTGAATATACACAAAAAAATACATTTGTATTTGATTAACCCGGGCGGGGAAGGAAATCTTAGATATTGAAAAAATGCACGTTTAGGCCGTTTATATGTGTGATTATGCACATAAAAATGCATTTGTAATTGATCATCCCGGCCGGGGAACGAAATCTAAAATTTTGAAAAATTCACTTCTGGCCGTTTATATGTGTGAATATACACATAAAAATTTGTATTTGATCATCTCGGCCGGGGAACGAAATCGAAAACTTTGAAAAATTCACTTCGGGCCGTTTATATGTGTGAATATACACATAAAAATGCACTTGTATTTGATCATCCAGGCCGGGGAACGAAATCTAAAATATTGAAAAAATGCACGTTTTGGTCGGTTATATGTGTGAATATACACATAAAAATGCATTTGTAATTGATCATCTCGTCCGGGGAACAAAATCTAAAATTTTGAAAAATTCAGGTTTTGGCTGTTTATATGTGTTAATATACATATATAAATGCATTTGTAATTGATCATCTCGGCCGGGGAGCGAAATCTAAAATTTTTGAAAAATTGACTTCTGGTCGTTTATATGTGTGAATATACACAAAAAAATACATTTGTATTTGATTAACCCGGGCGGGGAGGAAATCTTAGATATTGAAAAAATGCACGTTTAGGCCGTTTATATGTGTGAATATACACATAAAAATGCATATGTAATTGATCATCCCGGCCGGGGAACAAAATCAAATTTTTTGAAAAATTCACTTCTGGCCGTTTATATGTGGGAATATACTCATAAAAATGCATTTGTAATTGATCATCTCGGCCGGGGAACAAAATCTAAAATTTTGAAAAATTCACGTTTTGACCGTTTATATGTGTGAATTTACACATAAAAATGCAATTGTATTTGATCATCCCGGCCAGGGAACGAAATCTAAAATTTTAAAAAATTCACGATTTGACTGTTTATATGTGTGAATAAACACATAAAAATGCATTTGTAATTAATCATCCTGGCCGGCGACCGAAATCTAAAATTTTGAAAAATTCACTTCTGGCCTTTTATATGTGTAAATATACACATAAAAATGCATATATAATTGATCATTCCGGCCGGGGAACAAAATCTATTTTTTTGAAAAATTCACTTCTGGCCGCTTATATGTGTGAATATACACATAAAAATGCATTTGTATTTGTTCATCCCGGCCGGGGAACGAAATCTGAAATTTTACAAAATTCACGTTTTGGCTGTTTATATGTGTGAATAAACACATAAAAATGCATTTGTAATTAATCATCCCGGCCGGCGACCGAAATCTAAAATTTTGAAAATTCACTTCTGGCCGTTTATTTGTGTGAATATACACATAAAAATGCATATGTAATTGATCATCCTGGCCGGGGAACAAAATCTAATTTTCGAAAAATTCACTTCTGGCCGCTTATATGTGTGAATATACACATAAAAATGCATTTGTATTTGTTCATCCCGGACGGGGAACGAAATCTGAAATTTTACAAAATTCACGTTTTGGCCGTTTAAATGTGTGAATATACACATAAAAATGCATTTGTATTTGTTCATTACGGCCGGGGAACTAAATCTAAAATTTTGAAAAAATAGACGTTTTGGCCGTTTATATGTGTGAATATACACATAAAATGCATATGTAATTGATCATCCCGGCCGGGGAACAAAGTCTAATTTTTTGAAAAATTCACTTCTGGCCAGTTATATGTGTGAATATACACATAAAAATGCATTTGTAATTGATCATCTCGGCAGGGGAACGAAATCGAAAATTTTAAAAAATTCACCTATTGGCTGTTTATATGTGTGAATTTACACATAAAAATGCATTTGTAATTGATCATCTCGGCCGGGGAGCGAAATCGAAAATTCTAAAAAATTCGCATTTTGGCTGTTTATATGTGTGAATATACACATAAAAATGCACTTGTAATTGATCTTCCCGGCCGGGGAACAAAGTCTAATTTTTTGAAAATTTCACTTCTGGCCGTTTATATGTGTGAATTTACACATAAAAATGCATTTGTAATTGATCATCTCGGCCGGGGAGCGAAATCGAAAATTCTAAAAAATTCGCGTTTTGGCTATTTATATGTGTGAATATACACATAAAAATGCATTTGTAATTGATCATCTCGGCCGGGGAAAGAAATCGAAAATTTTAAAAAATTCACCTATTGGCTGTTTATATGTGTGAATTTACACATAAAAATGCATTTGTAATTGATCATCTCGGCCGGGGAGCGAAATCGAAAATTCTAAAAAATTTGCGTTTTGGCTGTTTATATGTGTGAATATACACATAAAAATGCACTTGTAATTGACCTTCCCGGCCGGGGAACAAAGTCTAATTTTTTGAAAATTTCACTTCTGGCCGTTTATATGTGTGAATTTACACATAAAAATGCATTTGTAATGATCATCTCGGCCGGGGAGCGAAATCGAAAATTCTAAAAAATTCGCGTTTTGGCTATTTATATGTGTGAATATACACATAAAAATGCATTTGTAATTGATCATCTCGGCCGGGGAAAGAAATCTAAAATTTCGAAAAAAAAAAAGTTTTGGCCGTTTATACGTGTGAATATACACATAAAAATGCATTTGTATTTGATTATCCCGGCCGGGGAACGTAATCTAACATTTTGAAAATTCACTTCTGGTCGTTTATATGTGTGATTATGCACATAAAAATTCATATGTATTTGATCATCTCGGCCGGGGAAAGAAATCTACAATTTTGAAAAAAAAAAAGTTTTGGCCGTTTATACGTGTGAATATACACATAAAAATGCATTTGTATTTGATCATCCCGGCCGGGGAACGTAATCTAAAATTTTGAAAATTCACGCTTTGGCTGTTTATATGTGTGAATAAACACATAAAAATGCATTTGTAATTAATCATCCCGGCCGGCGACCGAAATCTAAAATTTTGAAAATTCACTTCTGGCCGTTTATTTGTGTGAATATACACATAAAAATGCATTTGTATTTGTTCATTACGGCCGGGGAACTAAATCTAAAATTTTGAAAAAATAGACGTTTTGGCCGTTTATATGTGTGAATATACACATAAAATGCATATGTAATTGATCATCCCGGCCGGGGAACAAAGTCTAATTTTTTGAAAAATTCACTTCTGGCCAGTTATATGTGTGAATATACACATAAAAATGCATTTGTAATTGATCATCTCGGCAGGGGAACGAAATCGAAAATTTTAAAAAATTCACCTATTGGCTGTTTATATGTGTGAATTTACACATAAAAATGCATTTGTAATTGATCATCTCGGCCGGGGAGCGAAATCGAAAATTCTAAAAAATTCGCGTTTTAGCTGTTTATATGTGTGAATATACACATAAAAATGCACTTGTAATTGATCTTCCCGGCCGGGAAACAAAGTCTAATTTTTTGAAAATTTCACTTCTGGCCGTTTATATGTGTGAATTTACACATAAAAATGCATTTGTAATGATCATCTCGGCCGGGGAGCGAAATCGAAAATTCTAAAAAATTCGCGTTTTGGCTATTTATATGTGTGAATATACACATAAAAATGCATTTGTAATTGATCATCTCGGCCGGGGAAAGAAATCTAAAATTTCGAAAAAAAAAAAGTTTTGGCCGTTTATACGTGTGAATATACACATAAAAATGCATTTGTATTTGATTATCCCGGCCGGGGAACGTAATCTAACATTTTGAAAATTCACTTCTGGTCGTTTATATGTGTGATTATGCACATAAAAATTCATATGTATTTGATCATCTCGGCCGGGGAAAGAAATCTACAATTTTGAAAAAAAAAAAGTTTTGGCCGTTTATACGTGTGAATATACACATAAAAATGCATTTGTATTTGATCATCCCGGCCGGGGAACGTAATCTAAAATTTTGAAAATTCACGTTTTGGCTGTTTATATGTGTGAATAAACACATAAAAATGCATTTGTAATTAATCATCCCGGCCGGCGACCGAAATCTAAAATTTTGAAAATTCACTTCTGGCCGTTTATTTGTGTGAATATACACATAAAAATGCATTTGTAATTGATCATCTCGACCGGGGAACAAAATCTAAAATTTTGAAAAATTCAGGTTTTGGCTGTTTATATGTGTGAATATACATATATAAATGCATTTGTAATTGATCATCTCGGCCAGGGAGCGAAATCTAAAATTTTGAAAAATTCACTTCTGGTCTTTTATATGTGTGAATATACACAAAAAAATACATCTGTATTTGATTAACCCGGGCGGGGAGGAAATCTTAGATATTGAAAAAATGCACGTTTAGGCCGTTTATATGTGTGAATATACACATAAAAATGCATATGTAATTGATCATCCCGGCCGGGGAACAAAATCAAATTTTTTGAAAAATTCACTTCTGGCCGTTTATATGTGTGAATATACACATAAAAATGCATTTTTTATTGATCTTCCAGGCCGGGGAACAAAGTCTAATTTTTTGAAAAATTCACTTCTGGCCGTTTATATGTGTGAAT
Source organism: Theocolax elegans (assembly GCA_026168455.1). NCBI lineage: Eukaryota > Metazoa > Arthropoda > Insecta > Hymenoptera > Cerocephalidae > Theocolax > Theocolax elegans. The sequence goes on along the minus strand of CM047431.1, from coordinate 66,118,978 downwards.
ATACACATAAAAATGCATTTCTAATTGATCATCTCGGCCGGGGAACAAAATCTAAAATTTTGAAAAATTTACGTTTTGACCGTTTATATGTGTGAATTTACACATAAAAATGCATTTGTATTTGATCATCCCGGCCAGGGAACGAAATCTAAAATTTTAAAAAATTCACGATTTGACTGTTTATATGTGTGAATAAACACATAAAAATGCATTTGTAATTAATCATCCTGGCCGGCGACCGAAATCTAAAATTTTGAAAATTCACTTCTGGCCGTTTATATGTGTGAATATACACATAAAAATGCATATGTAATTGATCATCCTGGCCGGGGAACAAAATCTAATTTTTTGAAAAATTCACTTCTGGCCGTTTATATGTGTGAATATACTCATAAAAATGCATATGTAATTGATCATCTCGGCCGGCGACCGAAATCTAAAATTTTGAAAAATTCACTTCTGGCCTTTATATGTGTAAATATACACATAAAAATGCATATATAATTGATCATTCCGGCCGGGGAACAAAATCTATTTTTTTGAAAAATTTACTTCTGGCCGCTTATATGTGTGAATATACACATAAAAATGCATTTGTATTTGTTCATCCCGGCCGGGGAACGAAATCTGAAATTTTACAAAATTCACGTTTTGGCTGTTTATATGTGTGAATAAACACATAAAAATGCATTTGTAATTAATCATCCCGGCCGGCGACCGAAATCTAAAATTTTGAAAATTCACTTCTGGCCGTTTATTTGTGTGAATATACACATAAAAATGCATATGTAATTGATCATCCTGGCCGGGGAACAAAATCTAATTTTTCGAAAAATTCACTTCTGGCCGCTTATATGTGTGAATATACACATAAAAATGCATTTGTATTTGTTCATCCCGGCCGGGGAACGAAATCTGAAATTTTACAAAATTCACGTTTTGGCCGTTTAAATGTGTGAATATACACATAAAAATGCATTTGTATTTGTTCATTACGGCCGGGGAACTAAATCTAAAATTTTGAAAAAATAGACGTTTTGGCCGTTTATATGTGTGAATATACACATAAAAATGCATATGTAATTGATCATCCCGGCCGGGGAACAAAGTCTAATTTTTTGAAAATTTACTTCTGGCCAGTTATATGTGTGAATATACACATAAAAATGCATTTGTAATTGATTATCTCGGCAGGGGAACGAAATCGAAAATTTTAAAAAATTCACCTATTGGCTGTTTATATGTGTGAATTTACACATAAAAATGCATTTGTAATTGATCATCTCGGCCGGGGAGCGAAATCGAAAATTCTAAAAAATTCGCGTTTTGGCTGTTTATATGTGTGAATATACACATAAAAATGCACTTGTAATTGATCTTCCCGGCCGGGGAACAAAGTCTAATTTTTTGAAAATTTCACTTCTGGCCGTTTATATGTGTGAATTTACACATAAAAATGCATTTGTAATTGATCATCTCGGCCGGGGAGCGAAATCGAAAATTCTAAAAAATTCGCGTTTTGGCTATTTATATGTGTGAATATACACATAAAAATGCATTTGTAATTGATCATCTCGGCCGGGGAAAGAAATCTAAAATTTCGAAAAAAAAAAAGTTTTGGCCGTTTATACGTGTGAATATACACATAAAAATGCATTTGTATTTGATCATCCCGGCCGGGGAACGTAATCTAACATTTTGAAAATTCACTTCTGGTCGTTTATATGTGTGATTATGCACATAAAAATTCATATGTATTTGATCATCTCGGCCGGGGAAAGAAATCTACAATTTTGAAAAAAAAAAAATTTTGGCCGTTTATACGTGTGAATATACACATAAAAATGCATTTGTATTTGATCATCCCGGCCGGGGAACGTAATCTAAAATTTTGAAAATTCACGTTTTGGCTGTTTATATGTGTGAATAAACACATAAAAATGCATTTGTAATTAATCATCCCGGCCGGCGACCGAAATCTAAAATTTGAAAATTCACTTCTGGCCGTTTATTTGTGTGAATATACACATAAAAATGCATTTGTAATTGATCATCTCGGCCGGGGAACAAAATCTAAAATTTTGAAAAATTCAGGTTTTGGCTGTTTATATGTGTGAATATACATATATAAATGCATTTGTAATTGATCATCTCGGCCAGGGAGCGAAAACTAAAATTTTGAAAAATTCACTTCTGGTCGTTTATATGTGTGAATATACACAAAAAAATACATTTGTATTTGATTAACCCGGGCGGGGAGGAAATCTTAGATAATGAAAAAATGCACGTTTAGGCCGTTTATATGTGTGAATATACACATAAAAATGCATATGTAATTGATCATCCCGGCCGGGGAACAAAATCAAATTTTTTGAAAAATTCACTTCTGGCCGTTTATATGTGTGAATATACACATAAAAATGCATTTGTTATTGATCTTCCTGGCCGGGGAACAAAGTCTAATTTTTTGAAAAATTCACTTCTGGCCGTTTATATGTGTGAATATACACATAAAAATGCATTTGTATTTGTTCATCCCGGCCGGGGAACGAAATCTGAAATTTTACAAAATTCACGTTTTGGCTGTTTATATGTGTGAATAAACACATAAAAATGCATTTGTAATTAATCATCCCGGCCGGCGACCGAAATCTAAAATTTTGAAAATTCACTTCTGGCCGTTTATTTGTGTGAATATACACATAAAAATGCATATGTAATTGATCATCCTGGCCGGGGAACAAAATCTAATTTTTCGAAAAATTCACTTCTGGCCGCTTATATGTGTGAATATACACATAAAAATGCATTTGTATTTGTTCATCCCGGCCGGGGAACGAAATCTGAAATTTTACAAAATTCACGTTTTGGCCGTTTAAATGTGTGAATATACACATAAAAATGCATTTGTATTTGTTCATTACGGCCGGGGAACTAAATCTAAAATTTTGAAAAAATAGACGTTTTGGCCGTTTATATGTGTGAATATACACATAAAAATGCATATGTAATTGATCATCCCGGCCGGGGAACAAAGTCTAATTTTTTGAAAATTTACTTCTGGCCAGTTATATGTGTGAATATACACATAAAAATGCATTTGTAATTGATTATCTCGGCAGGGGAACGAAATCGAAAATTTTAAAAAATTCACCTATTGGCTGTTTATATGTGTGAATTTACACATAAAAATGCATTTGTAATTGATCATCTCGGCCGGGGAGCGAAATCGAAAATTCTAAAAAATTCGCGTTTTGGCTGTTTATATGTGTGAATATACACATAAAAATGCACTTGTAATTGATCTTCCCGGCCGGGGAACAAAGTCTAATTTTTTGAAAATTTCACTTCTGGCCGTTTATATGTGTGAATTTACACATAAAAATGCATTTGTAATTGATCATCTCGGCCGGGGAGCGAAATCGAAAATTCTAAAAAATTCGCGTTTTGGCTATTTATATGTGTGAATATACACATAAAAATGCATTTGTAATTGATCATCTCGGCCGGGGAAAGAAATCTAAAATTTCGAAAAAAAAAAAGTTTTGGCCGTTTATACGTGTGAATATACACATAAAAATGCATTTGTATTTGATCATCCCGGCCGGGGAACGTAATCTAACATTTTGAAAATTCACTTCTGGTCGTTTATATGTGTGATTATGCACATAAAAATTCATATGTATTTGATCATCTCGGCCGGGGAAAGAACATTACAATTTTGAAAAAAAAAAAATTTTGGCCGTTTATACGTGTGAATATACACATAAAAATGCATTTGTATTTGATCATCCCGGCCGGGGAACGTAATCTAAAATTTTGAAAATTCACGTTTTGGCTGTTTATATGTGTGAATAAACACATAAAAATGCATTTGTAATTAATCATCCCGGCCGGCGACCGAAATCTAAAATTTTGAAAATTCACTTCTGGCCGTTTATTTGTGTGAATATACACATAAAAATGCATTTGTAATTGATCATCTCGGCCGGGGAACAAAATCTAAAATTTTGAAAAATTCAGGTTTTGGCTGTTTATATGTGTGAATATACATATATAAATGCATTTGTAATTGATCATCTCGGCCAGGGAGCGAAAACTAAAATTTTGAAAAATTCACTTCTGGTCGTTTATATGTGTGAATATACACAAAAAAATACATTTGTATTTGATTAACCCGGGCGGGGAGGAAATCTTAGATAATGAAAAAATGCACGTTTAGGCCGTTTATATGTGTGAATATACACATAAAAATGCATATGTAATTGATCATCCCGGCCGGGGAACAAAATCAAATTTTTTGAAAAATTCACTTCTGGCCGTTTATATGTGTGAATATACACATAAAAATGCATTTGTTATTGATCTTCCTGGCCGGGGAACAAAGTCTAATTTTTTGAAAAATTCACTTCTGGCCGTTTATATGTGTGAATATACACATAAAAATGCATTTGTAATTGATCATCTCGGCCGGGGAACAAAATCTAAAATTTTGAAAAATTTACGTTTTGACCGTTTATATGTGTGAATTTATACATAAAAATGCATTTGTATTTGAACATCCCGGCCAGGGAATGAAATCTTAAATTTTGAAAAATTCACTTCTGGCCTTTTATATGTGTAAATATACACATAAAAATGCATATATAATTGATCATTCCGGCCGGGGAACAATATCTATTTTTTTGAAAAATTCACTTCTGGCCGCTTATATGTGTGAATATACACATAAAAATGCATTTGTATTTGTTCATCCCGGCCGGGGAACGAAATCTGAAATTTTACAAAATTCACGTTTTGGCCGTTTAAATGTGTGAATATACACATAAAAATGCATTTGTATTTGTTCATTACGGCCGGGGAACTAAATCTAAAATTTTGAAAAAATAGACGTTTTGGCCGTTAATATGTGTGAATATACACATAAAAATGCATATGTAATTGATCATCCCGGCCGGGGAACAAAGTCTAATTTTTTGAAAATTTACTTCTGGCCAGTTATATGTGTGAATATACACATAAAAATGCATTTGTAATTGATCATCTCGGCAGGGGAACGAAATCGAAAATTTTAAAAAATTCACCTATTGGCTGTTTATATGTGTGAATTTACACATAAAAATGCATTTGTAATTGATCATCTCGGCCGGGGAGCTAAATCGAAAATTCTAAAAAATTCGCGTTTTGGCTGTTTATATGTGTGAATATACACATAAAAATGCACTTGTAATTGATCTTCCCGGCCGGGGAACAAAGTCTAATTTTTTGAAAATTTCACTTCTGGCCGTTTATATGTGTGAATTTACACATAAAAATGCATTTGTAATTGATCATCTCGGCCGGGGAGCGAAATCGAAAATTCTAAAAAATTCGCGTTTTGGCTATTTATATGTGTGAATATACACATAAAAATGCATTTGTAATTGATCATCTCGGCCGGGGAAAGAAATCTAAAATTTCGAAAAAAAAAAGTTTTGGCCGTTTATACGTGTGAATATACACATAAAAATGCATTTGTATTTGATCATCCCGGCCAGGGAATGAAATCTTAAATTTTGAAAAATTCACTTCTGGCCTTTTATATGTGTAAATATACACATAAAAATGCATATATAATTGATCATTCCGGCCGGGGAACAATTTCTATTTTTTTGAAAAATTCACGTTTTGGCCGTTTAAATGTGTGAATATACACATAAAAATGCATTTGTATTTGATCATCCCGGCCGGGGAACGTAATCTAAAATTTTGAAAATTCACGTTTTGGCTGTTTATATGTGTGAATAAACACATAAAAATGCATTTGTCATTAATCATCCCGGCCGGCGACCGAAATCTAAAATTTTGAAAATTCACTTCTGGCCGTTTATTTGTGTGAATATACACATAAAAATGCATTTGTAATTGATCATCTCGGCCGGGGAACAAAATCTAAAATTTTGAAAAATTCAGGTTTTGGCTGTTTATATGTGTGAATATACATATATAAATGCATTTGTAATTGATCATCTCGGCCAGGGAGCGAAAACTAAAATTTTGAAAAATTCACTTCTGGTCGTTTATATGTGTGAATATACACAAAAAAATACATTTGTATTTGATTAACCCGGGCGGGGAGGAAATCTTAGATATTGAAAAAATGCACGTTTAGGCCGTTTATATGTGTGAATATACACATAAAAATGCATATGTAATTGATCATCCTGGCCGGGGAACAAAATCTAATTTTTTGAAAAATTCACTTCTGGCCGTTTATATGTGTGAATATACTCATAAAAATGCATATGTAATTGATCATCTCGGCCGGCGACCGAAATCTAAAATTTTGAAAAATTCACTTCTGGCCTTTTATATGTGTAAATATACACATAAAAATGCATATGTAATTGATCATTCCGGCCGGGGAACAAAATCTAATTTTTTGAAAAATTCACTTCAGGCCGTTTATATGTGTGAATATACACATAAAAATGCATATGTAATTGATCTTCCTGGCCGGGGAACAAAATCTAATTTTTTGAAAAATTCACTTCTGGCCGCTTATATGTGTGAATATACACATAAAAATGCATTTGTTTTTGTTCATCCCGGCCGGGGAACGAAATCTGAAATTTTACAAAATTCACGTTTTGGCTGTTTATATGTGTGAATAAACACATAAAAATGCATTTGTAATTAATCATCCCGGCCGGCGACCGAAATCTAAAATTTTGAAAATTCACTTCTGGCCGTTTAAATGTGTGAATATACACATAAAAATGCATTTGTATTTGTTCATTACGGCCGGGGAACTAAATCTAAAATTTTGAAAATATAGACGTTTTGGCCGTTTATATGTGTGAATATACACATAAAAATGCATATGTAATTGATCATCCCGGCCGGGGAACAAAGTCTAATTTTTTGAAAAATTCACTTCTGGCCAGTTATATGTGTGAATATACACATAAAAATGCATTTGTAATTGATCTTCTCGGCATGGGAACGAAATCGAAAATTTTAAAAAATTCACCTATTGGCTGTTTATATGTGTGAATTTACACATAAAAATGCATTTGTAATTGATCATCTCGGCCGGGGAGCGAAATCGAAAATTCTAAAAAATTCGCGTTTTGGCTGTTTATATGTGTGAATATACACATAAAAATGCACTTGTAATTGATCTTCCCGGCCGGGGAACAAAGTCTAATTTTTTGAAAATTTCACTTCTGGCCGTTTATATGTGTGAATTTACACATAAAAATGCATTTGTAATTGATCATCTCGGCCGGGGAGCGAAATCGAAAATTCTAAAAAATTCGCGTTTTGGCTATTTATATGTGTGAATATACACATAAAAATGCATTTGTAATTGATCATCTCGGCCGGGGAAAGAAATCTAAAATTTTGAAAAAAAAAAAGTTTTGGCCGTTTATACGTGTGAATATACACATAAAAATGCATTTGTATTTGATCATCCCGGCCGGGGAAGGTAATCTAACATTTTGAAAATTCACTTCTGGCCGTTTATATGTGTGATTATGCACATAAAAATGCATATGTATTTGATCATCTCGGCCGGGAAAGAAATCTAAAATTTTGAAAAAAAAAAAGTTTTGGCCGTTTATACGTGTGAATATACACATACAAATGCATTTGTATTTGATCATCCCGGCCGGGGAACGTAATCTAAAATTGTGAATATTCACGTTTTGGCTGTTTATATGTGTGAATAAACACATAAAAATGCATTTGTAATTAATCATCCCGGCCGGCGACCGAAATCTAAAATTTTGAAAATTCACTTCTGGCCGTTTATTTGTGTGAATATACACATAAAAATGCATTTGTAATTGATCATCTCGGCCGGGGAACAAAATCTAAAATTTTGAAAAATTCAGGTTTTGGCCGTTTATATGTGTGAATATACACATAAAAATGCATATGTAATTGATCATCCCGGCCGGGGAACAAAATCAAATTTTTTGAAAAATTCACTTCTGGCCGTTTATATGTGTGAATATACACATAAAAATGCATTTGTAATTGATCTTCCAGACCGGGGAACAAAGTCTAATTTTTTGAAAAATTCACTTCTGGCCGTTTATATGTTTGAATATACACATAAAAATGCATTTGTAATTGATCATCTCGGCCGGGGAACAAAATCTAAAATTTTGATAAATTTACGTTTTGACCGTTTATATGTTTGAATTTACACATAAATATGCATTTGTATTTGATCGTCCCGGCCAGGGAACGAAATCTAAAATTTTAAAAAATTCACGATTTGACTGTTTATATGTGTGAATAAACACATAAAAATGCATATGTAATTGATCATCCCGGCCGGGGAACAAAATCAAATTTTTTGAAAAATTCACTTCTGGCCGTTTATATGTGTGAATATACACATAAAAATGCATTTGTAATTGATCTTCCAGACCGGGGAACAAAGTCTAATTTTTTGAAAAATTCACTTCTGGCCGTTTATATGTTTGAATATACACATAAAAATGCATTTGTAATTGATCATCTCGGCCGGGGAACAAAATCTAAAATTTTGATAAATTTACGTTTTGACCGTTTATATGTTTGAATTTACACATAAATATGCATTTGTATTTGATCGTCCCGGCCAGGGAACGAAATCTAAAATTTTAAAAAATTCACGATTTGACTGTTTATATGTGTGAATAAACACATAAAAATGCATATGTAATTGATCATTCCGGCCGGGGAACAAAATCTAATTTTTTGAAAAATTCACTTCTGGCCGCTTATATGTGTAAATATACACATAAAAATGCATTTGTATTTGTTCATCCCGGCCGGGGAACGAAATCTGAAATTTTACAAAATTCACGTTTTGGCTGTTTATATGTGTGAATAAACACATAAAATTGCATTTGTAATTAATCATCCCGGCCGGCGACCGAAATCTAAAATTTTGAAAATTCACTTCTAGCCGTTTATTTGTGTGAATATACACATAAAAATGCATATGTAATTGATCATCCTGGCCGGGGAACAAAATCTAATTTTTTGAAAAATTCACTTCTGGCCGCTTATATGTGTAAATATACACATAAAAATGCATTTGTGTTTGTTCATCCCGGCCGGGGAACGAAATCTGAAATATTACAAAATTCACGTTTTGGCCGTTTAAATGTGTGAATATACACATAAAAATGCATTTGTATTTGTTCATTACGGCCGGGGAACTAAATCTAAAATTTTGAAAAAATAGACGTTTTGGCCGTTTATATGTGTGAATATACACATAAAAATGCATATGTAATTGATCATCCTGGCCGGGGAACAAAAGTCTAATTTTTTGAAAAATTCACTTCTGGCCAGTTATATGTGTGAATATACACATAAAAATGCATTTGTAATTGATCATCTCGGCAGGGGAACGAAATCGAAAATTTTAAAAAATTCACCTATTGGCTGTTTATATGTGTGAATTTACACATAAAAATGCATTTGTAATTGATCATCTCGGCCGGGGAGCGAAATCGAAAATTCTAAAAAATTCGCGTTTTGGCTGTTTATATGTGTGAATATACACATAAAAATGCACTTGTATTGATCTTCCCGGCCGGGGAACAAAGTCTAATTTTTTGAAAATTTCACTTCTGGCCGTTTATATGTGTAAATTTACACATAAAAATGCATTTGTAATTGATCATCTCGGCCGGGGAGCGAAATCGAAAAATCTAAAAAATTCGCGTTTTTGGCTATTTATATGTGTGAATATACACATAAAAATGCATTTGTAATTGATCATCTCGGCCGGGGAAAGAAATCTAAAATTTTGAAAAAAAAAAGTTTTGGCCGTTTATACGTGTGAATATACACATTAAAAATGCATTTGTATTTGATCATCCCGGCCCGGGGAAGGTAATCTAACATTTTGAAAATTCACTTCTGGCCGTTATATGTGTGATTATGCACATAAAAATGCAATGTATTTGATCATCTCGGCCGGGAAAGAAATCTAAAATTTTGAAAAAAAAAAAGTTTTGGCCGTTTTATACGTGTGATGTGAATATACACATAAAAATGCATTTGTATTTGATCATCCCGGCCGGGGAACGTAATCTAACATTTTGAAAATTCACTTCTGGCCGTTTATATGTGTGATTATGCACATAAAAATGCATATGTATTTGATCATCTCGGCCGGGGAAAGAAATCTAAAATTTTGAAAAAAAAAAAGTTTTGGCCGTTTATACGTGTGAATATACACATAAAAATGCATATGTATTTGATCATCTCGGCCGGGGAGCGAAATCGAAAATTCTAAAAAATTCGCGTTTTGGCTGTTTATATGTGTGAATATACACATAAAAATGCATTTGTATTTGATCATCCCGGCCGGGGAACGAAATCTAAAATTTTGAAAATTCACTTCTGGCCGTTTATGTGTGAATATACACATAAAAATGCATTTGTATTTGATCATCCCGGCCGGGGAACGAAATCTAAAATTTTGAAAAAATAGACGTTTTGGCCGTTTATATGTGTGAATATACACATAAAAATGCATATGTAATTGATCATCCCGGCCGGGGAACAAAATCAAATTTTTTGAAAAATTCACTTCTGGCCGTTTATATGTGTGAATATACACATAAAATGCATTTGTAATTGATCTTCCAGACCGGGGAACAAAGTCTAATTTTTTGAAAAATTCACTTCTGGCCGTTTATATGTTTGAATATACACATAAAAATGCATTTGTAATTGATCATCTCGGCCGGGGAACAAAATCTAAAATTTTGATAAATTTACGTTTTGACCGTTTATATGTTTGAATTTACACATAAATATGCATTTGTATTTGATCGTCCCGGCCAGGGAACGAAATCTAAAATTTTAAAAATTCACGATTTGACTGTTTATATGTGTGAATAAACACATAAAAATGCATATGTAATTGATCATTCCGGCCGGGGAACAAAATCTAATTTTTTGAAAATTCACTTCTGGCCGCTTATATGTGTAAATATACACATAAAATGCATTTGTATTTGTTCATCCCGGCCGGGGAACGAAATCTGAAATTTTACAAAATTCACGTTTTGGCTGTTTATATGTGTGAATAAACACATAAAATTGCATTTGTAATTAATCATCCCGGCCGGCGACCGAAATCTAAAATTTTGAAAATTCACTTCTAGCCGTTTATTTGTGTGAATATACACATAAAAATGCATATGTAATTGATCATCCTGGCCGGGGAACAAAATCTAATTTTTTGAAAATTCACTTCTGGCCGCTTATATGTGTAAATATACACATAAAAATGCATTTGTGTTTGTTCATCCCGGCCGGGGAACGAAATCTGAAATATTACAAATTCACGTTTTGGCCGTTTAAATGTGTGAATATACACATAAAAATGCATTTGTATTTGTTCATTACGGCCGGGGAACTAAATCTAAAATTTTGAAAAAATAGACGTTTTGGCCGTTTATATGTGTGAATATACACATAAAAATGCATATGTAATTGATCATCCTGGCCGGGGAACAAAATCTAATTTTTTGAAAAATTCACTTCTGGCCAGTTATATGTGTGAATATACACATAAAATGCATTTGTAATTGATCATCTCGGCAGGGGAACGAAATCGAAAATTTTAAAAAATTCACCTATTGGCTGTTTATATGTGTGAATTTACACATAAAAATGCATTTGTAATTGATCATCTCGGCCGGGGAGCGAAATCGAAAATTCTAAAAAATTCGCGTTTTGGCTGTTTATATGTGTGAATATACACATAAAAATGCACTTGTATTTGATCTTCCCGGCCGGGGAACAAAGTCTAATTTTTTGAAAATTTCACTTCTGGCCGTTTATATGTGTAAATTTACACATAAAAATGCATTTGTAATTGATCATCTCGGCCGGGGAGCGAAATCGAAAAATCTAAAAAATTCGCGTTTTGGCTATTTATATGTGTGAATATACACATAAAAATGCATTTGTAATTGATCATCTCGGCCGGGGAAAGAAATCTAAAATTTTGAAAAAAAAAAAGTTTTGGCCGTTTATACGTGTGAATATACACATAAAAATGCATTTGTATTTGATCATCCCGGCCGGGGAACGTAATCTAACATTTTGAAAATTCACTTCTGGCCGTTTATATGTGTGATTATGCACATAAAAATGCATATGTATTTGATCATCTCGGCCGGGGAAAGAAATCTAAAATTTTGAAAAAAAAAAAGTTTTGGCCTTTTTTACGTGTGAATATACACATAAAAATGCATTTGTATTTGATCATCCCGGCCGGATAACGTAATCTAAAATTTTGAAAATTCACTTCTGGCCGTTTATATGTGTGATTATGCACATAAAAATGCATATGTATTTGATCATCTCGGCCGGGGAAAGAAATCTAAAATTTTTAAAAAATAGAAGTTTTGGCCGTTTATACGTGTGAATATACACATAAACATGCATTTGTATTTGATCATCCCGGCCGGGGAACGAAATCTAAAATTTTTAAATTTAACTTTTGGTCGTTTATAAGTGTGATTATGCACATAAAAATGCATTTGTATTTGTTCATCTCGGCCATGGAACGAAATCTAACATTTTGAAAAATTCACTTCTGGCCATTTATATGTGTGAATTTACACATAAAAATGCATTTGTATTTGATTAACCCCGGCGGGGAAGGAAATCTTAGATATTGAAAAAATGCACGTTTTGGCCGTTTATATGTGTGAATATACACATAAAAATGCATTTGTATTTGTTCATTACGGCCGGGGAACGAAATCTAAAATTTTGAAAAATTCACTTCTGGCCGTTTATATGTGTGAATATACACATGTGACGTCCCACACAGACGTCTACATTATTACAAATATTCATTTTTAATAATTTTGAATTTATTCTGATATATATATGCACTCATAAAAATTAGCCTATAAAGCCTTTAAATAAATTGACAAATTTTGCTAAATCAGTCGTTACACGCAGTGATGTCGGTCGCTGACCTACGAAAATGCCGATTTGACAATTATTAACTACTCCCACCTACGCCGAATCTGAATCGCGTTCATCACTGATTGGCCCGCGACTCTCATATGGTTCTAGAACATTCGCGTGTCCATCTTTCTTTCGAGTCTTTATAAACCCGCGAACTTACCATATAACGCGTTTAGTCTTCAGTCTTGTTCTTGAATCTCGTGAGACTCGTGGTAACAGTGAGCGAAGTGCCCGCCGTTTTAGATTCCGGCGTAAGTATATTGTGAAATTCATATACAGAATTTAAAAGTATATAAAAGCTTGAAATATAAGGGATCGTCCCCATGCTTGCCCTTTTAAGCTAATCGCGATATAAGACATATAGATCATTTGGAGGCTACTTCAATTTAGAGATTCACCAAGGTTTCTAAACGAGTAGTTAGATTTGTATAAATTCATTCGCGAAATATTTTTCTAACAGAGATTCACCAAGGTCTCTAGAAAAATATATAAAAACTTAGAATTGTATTAAGAGAAAATAAAACTCGAATTTGGCCACGAAGACTATTCGTGTAGTTTTAATCTTATGTTAAAATAAAAAGATTAAATAAACAATCAAATAAACACAAAATATATCTCAATTTCATTAAATAAACCCAAAGAAACCGACAAACACAATATCTTCATCAAGAAGTATTAACGCCGGATAACGTGACACATCATCTACACGTAAGTACAGAATCGTCGACTTAATAAAGTTACGCCTATTAGACCGTCACACGTGACGTTTGCAAATTTACTTAACAATTTTGAGTAACGTTACATATAACGTCAGGAGAACCTAGTTATATGTTGCATGACCAGCGTGGCGTCACGCGTAACTACAACACCATCTACCATCTGTGACAAACGTTACGCGACGCGTGATATAGAATCGTTACGTGACGCGTGATATAGAAACGTTACGTGACGCGTTATATAGAAACGTTACGTGACGCATGGTATAGAAACGTTACGTGACGCATGGTATAGAAACGTTACGTGACGCGTGATATAGAAACGTTACGTGACGCGTGATATAGAAACGTTACGTGACGTGCGATATAGAAACGTAACGTGACACATGATAATCGTGACTTATAAGAACTAAGAGGCTCCGGAGCTGACAGTAGTTTCACATTAAAACAAAAATAATTTAATGTTAAGGTGAACTACTCGCGCCTGACACCGTCTTGATAAGCCGGGTCATAACATTTTGGCATCCCTTGTGGGGAACTACTATTTGTTTCTTAATAACTCTATTTAACTTTTAATCGAGTTATCAATAAGTCACATAATTTATCATTAACTTCAGAAGATATACAATTTAATTTAATTGTTAAAATGGCAAGATGTGAATACTCGTCACACTTTAGATACTGTCACGCTTGAATTATAACGTCACACAAATTGTGTCAAGCTTTAAAATCGCATTTATTTATAACATTTAAAATTAAATACATATATGAATTCAAAGTTAATTTTTTTTGGTTTATCACATTCAAATACTAAACATTGTGAAATATTTATATTCTAGTTCAAATAACAAAACTATAATATTCGTATTGACCAACTATGTTTAATTTTAATTAATTAAATTAATTTATAGTAATTAGATTTCTCGTAATGTTATTACTTTCAAGATTTTATTTGAAATTATAACCATGGATTACCAATTTTACATGGAACAACAACAATATTTTTACGTTAATCAACATATTGAAAATCTAAATAAAAAATGTATCACTTCCGAACAATTTATTAATACTATTAAATTTGAAAGTAACTATTTTTCACCTCGCTTAAAATTTTATGTATTAAATGAGATTCTAAATTCAGTAGAAGGTGAAGTATATTGTGCAATCGAGAATTTAAAATTTGAATCTATAGAACAATTAATTTCTTATCTTGAACAATGTTTTATACACCTTAATATTTTCGGTCATTTTTACTCGCTTATACAAAAATGTCATAGAAATAATGAAGAATATTCTTTTGAACATCATAGACAATTAACAGATATTGTATATGAAGCAGAAGAAAATGCTAAAAGATACGATAATTCAAATATTATAATTGCAAAAATCAAGCTATTAGCCCTTGACAAATTTCTAAAACAACTTCCGGATTCTACTTATGCAGTAATTTCAGAATATAAAATAAATAATTTGTACGATGCAGGTACTATGGTTAGTCATACTGAACATACAAATTGTGCAACTGTCTACCCTGTATGTCCTCACTATACTCACATTCAAAGTATTAAATACAATCGAGCAATTACTAATAATATGGAAGGTTATTCTGGACTAAGAATAATTAAAAAAGACCCAAATACAGAAGTTAAAACTGCAACAAGTTATGAATATAAAATCTTTTCTGGGATATTAGAATCATTAAAAAATAATAACAATTACGAAATAAATAACACAAATGGACAAAATAATATAAAACATATTAATATTGAAAATAACAGAAATTTAATTGTATATAAAGATAATACTCAACAACATCAAAAATCAGTTGTACAAAATACTTGTCATAATAATTTAATAAAGTCAAATGAAAATTATAATCATTTGGAAGAATGCTTAAATTATTTTCAAATAATTGCAAAAATTTCCGAAAAATCAGAGTCTGACTCTTTTGGTTTTTCAGACATTGAATCACTACATTCAACAGATTATGAGGGATCTGAATCAGAATTGGATACCATAGAAAATAATTTTGAAATAAGTAGAATTAATAGACAGAACCTGCCGAATACTGATTTTAACTGTTACTTTACATCACTTAAAAGACGCAAAGTACGTAAAAACTGGTTTAGCTCATATCCGTATTATAGATATAAAATAAAAAGCATAAAAACCCGAAAAAATTTGACACAGTTTAAAAATAAAATAATAAATTTTTCATTTAAAATTTCAAAATATCATCATAAAAACCGTATAAATAATTCAAATCTTAGACAAACTAAAAATAAAACATCTGTTAAATTAAAATACATACGAAATTTAAAAAAATAATTTTTCGGTCATTGTTAGAAAAGAACTTAGGAATAATAGCTTTTAACTCATATTTAAAAGAAAATTTACATACTTCATTAATTAAATCTTTATCTTTCAAAAAGAAATCAAATTTTATTAAGCAATATCTAACAAATCAGTGCATTTTTCATGCAAACCATGCCAACAAAAATATAACCAATTTTCAGATAAAATTTGGTCAAAAACGTAAACATTATTTATCTCATTCTATGCAAAATGATTACTCAAAAAGTATACAATTAAAGACCAAAATTTATCGAAATAATACATTCAACTTAATTTCAAAGAAAGCTGTCTCGGATTTACGAATAGCAAATAAATATATAATCTCTAATTCGGATAATCGCATTAATAAAAAAATCAAAAACATTTATTTATTTGAGAAAAATAGAGGATAAACAATTAGAACATCAAAACTTCTATAAAATATTTACATAAACTTTTCAAATATTCTTTATATAAACATGCCAATATTTTCTTCTTTTACCCAAAGCACAAATTTTTCAGAAACTTAAGTGTTTTACAAGATCAAATCGATTGCATAATATCTCTTCAAGATAATGCCGATTGCTCTAATTCATTACAAATTATAGAGAATTATACAGAAAAATTCAATTTTTATAATTTTTGCAAGGAAAACAGCTTCGAATCTAAGACTTGCTAATCTAATTTATTTTTTTTAATTTGATAAATTTATTCAAATTGTCTTCAATTCAAATCGTATATTAAACAAACAAACTAATGTAAATTTACTATATTTCAGGTACAAATGCTGTATACGACGTAATATTAAAAAAAAAAAAAAAAAACTTATTAAATTAATTTTCTTTTCAGGACAATGCAGATTTTTAAATTTTATACGTAGCAAAGTGAAATTTAAAATTATTTAAAAAAAAAACATACTCTACGTATAACAGAATTCTTTATAATAGAAATAACTTAATTCTAAACAAATTAATTTATCGTACTCAAAACTGAAATGCTTTAAATTCACTTTTAATAATCAGTTTCAAACTTAAGAATTGTTAATCAATAATTTAAGAGCTGCATAAATTCATCTATATTTATTTTAATTTATAAAATTATATTATTATTGTGATCATATAATGTTAATATTATTAACAGTCCTTTTATAGAATATAATAATAGCAAAATCAAACAAAATACACTCACTTGCCGAATTTATATGTTACATTTTTTTTCCTCTCTTTGTTTGCGTAACTTCGAGAAATACGCATTTGATTTCATCTATAACACATATTTATTAAAGAAAAAAAAAACACATTTTTTTTTGCCTCATGCTATTTTAAACATATTTTACTCTTCCAAAATTATAATTATTAAATATAATTCTATTTTTATTTTGTATTTAAAAGTGTAAATAATTATGGAAGCTAATACTTAAGTGTTATTAAATTTTCCCTCGATGCAAACAATCTCATCAAAGTTCATTCACTTGCTGAGTTTGCATATTTTGGTTGTCTCTCTTTCTGACACATTCATTTTCTTTTAAATTTATTACGTTATTTCAAACGTAATATTTTTGTAACGTATATTTAAATAAAAAAAAAGTAGCATTGGGAAAATGAGCTTTGAATGTAATATTTCCGAATCTAAAACAATTTCATTTAAAGACAATGTAAAGACCTATATGACGACGGATCATATAAGTAAAATAATTTATTATTAATTAAGCTTTTAATGTACTCGATGAAAATATCTAAGTGAGAAAAGTGTCCTAAACATTTGTCATTTTTATTATATCGAATCTAATCAAAATCTCAACAATAATGTCGCGCAATATGTGATATAGTGCAATTTTCCATAAGAGGTATTGAATGTATAAAGCTTTGCTTCAAATATCCCAAATGAATCAAATTTAGTTCAACAAGATTCAAATTACTATCAACTATTATGCAAAATTTGTCCGCTAGTACTGCGTTAATATTCTTGTGTACGATACTCTGTTTTATTTATATAGTTTACGAAAAAAAAATATAGAAATAAAATTATGTTATTTTATAAATAAGTAAAAAAAAATTACATCATGTAATACTCTATTTCTGAAACACTACAATGTGAATGAAACAAGAAAAAAAAAATTTTTTTTAATCATTCAAATTAATTTGATTTTTTGTAAAATATTGTTACTGTTCATTTGATATATATACATATAGGGAAAAATAGAAAAAAAAACATTTTTAATGATTTCATTTTATTTTAACAATTGAACATTTTATACGAATTATTAATCCTTTGCTGTTTGTGGGTTCGATTTCCGCACACAAAGTTATTATTTTTTTTATTTGAAATAAAAAAAAAAATATATGTTCAAAATTTTGTTCATAAAAAAAAAAGAAAATATTATGTAAAAAAACCCAAATTTTGCCGTGACGTCATATATCAATAAAAAGTGTGACATGCACTGTTGTGACAGTACGAAACACCTACAATGTGAATCTCATGTTCACAACTTATATCACAACATATTTCTTTTGAAGAAAAATACTTCCATCAATGTGTATGGAAAATTAATTCAATGATATAGTCAGGCAATATACAAAGTACAAATCGTCAGTGAACGAGAACTTGAAATAAAATTTCAAATCTATAAGAATACAAATCAAATAAAATATTAATACTTATGTGGAACTCATAATTTGCAGATAGTAGGATTGATGATTCTATAATTTTAAATATGTTTGTTTATTATAACAATTTCACATTTTATACATTAATTATACATACACATACACTTAAACATTAATATATTCTTTATCCTTAGAAAACAGTAACAATATTGCAAATATATGAAAGTGGTCATAATTTCATAATTAAACTCATATGCGATGGAAAACCTAATTCAGACATAATACTTCAAGACAATGGTATATTAACAATTGATGGACACTGTATAGGATACAGAACCAAAATTACGTTTTACGGTGTAAACTTAGTGCAAGTAAAATAATCATTTTTATACAATCCCAATATCTCTTTGAACTTAATAAATTTCACATATAAAGCCATACCGAAGGAATCTTTAACAACTAATCTCAATGAAGAAGAATATATAACATCAACAGTTACCAAATGGGTAGAAAGCGAAGATTCACTATCCCTAATTAAATTAGAATCGAAATTTAAAGAAATATCACAGCAAAAACGTGACCGTCAAACAATCCTAACATACGCAGCCTCAGGATTTGGAGCAAACATATTAGTAATATATAAACATATTAGGAAACAAACGCTGCAGGAAAAGATAAACGACAAGGTCCCGCCTTCACTCCTATCCGCAGGTACACTAATTCACTGTCACCGTCACCAAAGACCTCAGGAGTTTCTAAAAAAAAAAACTTGTGCCACCAAAGATCATAGAAGAATGGCTAGAAACATCTAGAAGAGAAAGAATAAGTCAAGTTACACCTAGCTTAACAAAAATCACGAAGAAGTCACCAATAAATGGTTCGAAAGCTCGTTCAACACCATTCAAAAAGGAAACTCCTGCAATAAATACTTGGCACAAATTATCAACTATACACCAAGAAGAAAGCGAAAAAAAAAAATGTAGAGTCACAAAAAAATAGTACAATACGTAATTCTACATAGGTAAAAAGTTTATTATCATTTTTAAGTAATATTTATTTTGAAAAATCTTTTGACAACTATTACGTTTTGAATTGTTGCAATTAATTTGTTTTCGAAATTTGTGTATAATTTTTATTATAAAAGTAACTATACACTAATAAAAATTTCTACAACTTTAATGATAAATACAGTTGTTATAACGAAAATACTTGCTGTAGTAACGCGCGTTTGCTAAATCGGCAGTAAATTTTTGTTGCAGTAACAGTAAAAAAAAATTTAAGGTAATTAGGAACTGACGGTTTGTAAATTTAGCAACAAAAAATTGTTATTTCTCCGTAACCACTAAATTCATTACTATGACAACTATTTTCGTCAATTCAGCCATTCATTTTTCTCCGTGTATGTGTATGTCCATGTGTATGTATTTAGATGTATATGTGTATATACGTATATACGTATATATAGAAAATTACCAAGTAGCGGCAAAAATCCCTCTGTAATTCACGAAATTCACTCAAAGTATCTCGACGATGTTCACGGAACTCCTCGCGTAATACCGTATTAAAATCACGAAACCGATGTGAAATTAATTCTTCTATTAATTTCAAAATATTATAAATATCGTCGTGCGATATTATTATTAACACCCGAGAACCGTGATACTAAGCGCGAATACAACTTCGTACTAATGCAATAGCCACACCCGCTTGCCCACCAAACTCCGAACGTTGCCGAAAATCATAGATCAGCAGAAATTCCTTTCTTCCACACTTCTTCTTGTTCACTTTTAAAATACAAAACAAAACTTAGTTAAAACAGGTAAACTAATAATTCAATATAAATCCATAGTCAAATTTAGTAAAAATATTTAGAACCTTTTACATTTCACATAGATTTTATTAAATTCGTCATTAATTTTCCTATTTTCAGAAAAATCAATAAATGCTAAAAATTGGATAAAAATTTAAAATTTCAATAAAATAACTAATAGATCAGTTAGTTTAAATTATTATAAATGTTATTTAATAGTCATTTGTTTAAATTAATAATTTAATCCTATATAAATTATCGTTACAAGATAACACGAATTCCCGTGTTATAATATATCTATATATATATATATATATATATATATATGTCATTCTTAAATTATTATTTAAACATGAAAATTATCCTAATTTGATCGAACAAATAGTCAAATTTAGTAAAGATACTTAAAGCCTTTCATATTTTACATAGATTTGATTAAATTTATAAAATTATTAGTTGCCTGACTCAATAGCTATTTATTTAAATTAATAATCGTATTATATTTGAACTAGCGCTACATACTTGTTACAACAATGCAAATATTATCAGTAATAGTTGAGCCACTAGAACTGTATTATTAGTAACAATTTACTATATGTATATTTCATAATTATTAATAACATTAATCACATGTTCTGAACCTATGTACAAAATTTTCGCAACAGATCACTACGGTCATGCGTATCTTAAAACCTCTGTTGCCAAAATTTTATAATAAAACTTATAATTTGTAACATTTCGCCGTCACTCGAAGCGTTACCTAATCGACTAAGTCACAACTTCGAACGTTAGAGACAAACATCACAAAGCGTGACATTACGACATCCGTCACCCACTCTTCTGTCGAGGACGACAGAATTAACAAAGGGGGGAGATGTGACGTCCCACACAGACGTCTACATTATTACAAATATTCATTTTTAATAATTTTGAATTTATTCTGATATATATATGCACTCATAAAAATTAGCCTATAAAGCCTTTAAATAAATTGACAAATTTTGCTAAATCAGTCGTTACACGCAGTGATGTCGGTCGCTGACCTACGAAAATGCCGATTTGACAATTATTAACTACTCCCACCTACGCCGAATCTGAATCGCGTTCATCACTGATTGGCCCGCGACTCTCATATGGTTCTAGAACATTCGCGTGTCCATCTTTCTTTCGAGTCTTTATAAACCCGCGAACTTACCATATAACGCCTTTAGTTTTTTAGATGATTGTATCTTGCACAGAGTTTATACTTACAAGTGATCAGAGGATTCTCCTGTGAGACTTTGTATGAGTAGCATCAGAGAGATAGTTATATTAAAGCGGGAGCGATCAGGGATCAAGTGAAAAAAAAAAAAAAAAAAAAAAACACTATTAGCTCGCTGTTACGATCGCCGATCGTACAGTGTGCAGCAAATCTGCAACACCGAAAGGGGCAGAACAAGGTACACCAGCCAGCCAAAATGACCTTGCCTAAGAAGGAAAACTCGAAACCTCAGGACGAGGAATCAATGAATGGCGATGATGACAAAAATATGGAGACCTCAGACTCGGAGTACAGCAACACGTCGGGAGGCGAGTCATCGGATGGATCAGCTACTCCAACGGAGGAAGCTGGTTTTGAATCTCCCAAGAGAAGAAAGAGAAAAAGAAAGAGCTCCATCAACAGCAGCCAGGTACCGACCCCAATTAAAAATAAATTCAGTGTATTAGCTAAAACCGATAATGAGTCAAGCGCGACAGTAGTAATCAAAAAATCCGTATCAATTCCCCCTTTTAACGTTCTACTTGAAAAAGAAAAAACCTTTAAAGACTTGCAGAAAACGATTAATACTTCGTGTGAATTCGCGCCAATAATAATAAATAAACCGCGGAGTAAAGAGATGAGTATTAGAGTTGCGACATTAACCGATTACAGAGCTCTACAAACAGCCCTCGAAACTGAAAAGTACGCGTTCTACACGTTTAAAGATCCGCTAACCACACCTCCGGTTAAAGTCGTGTTTAAGCACCTTCCCGAGACAACGACCACGGAAGAAGTAAAAACAGAATTGCAAAGATTAGGTTTTAAAATTATCAACGTTTCACAGATGCGAAAAAATGGATCGACAAAAGGTATCTTTTTACCTGTATTCCTAATAACCCTCGAAAACTCGGAAAAAACCAAGGCAATAAAAGATTTAAAAACATTATTTTACGTCAAAATAACAATCGAGGACTACGTTAAACCAAAGGCTCCGATTCAATGTTTTAAATGCCAAAGATACAACCATGTATCAAGTCAATGTCGTGTAAATCCACGGTGCGTTAAATGCGGCGATGAGCACGCGTCTAAAGATTGCTTAAAAACAACTGAGACTCCGGGTAAATGTGCTAATTGTAAAGGCAATCACACCGCTAATTACAGGGGTTGTCCGGCTTACAAACAAACTCGTGCATCAATAAACAAAATAAACAATAAATCTGTACCTAAAGAACAAAAATCTAAAGCTAAAAAACCAAATCTGCAATCAACAACAGACTTTCCAAGCCTAAAAAGAAAGCCGGATAAAACAGCTGAACAACCCTCCGCGCCGACGAAATTAAACGCCAATGAAAGGATAAAATCTTACAAAGAATCGTTACAAAAAGCTGCTAAACCGGAAAACAATAAACCAGAATCGTTTGACGATATTATAAATTATTTACGAGAAACAAGCGAACTAGCGCGTAAAATCATGACAGGTAAACTCTCGCGAATAGAAGCTGTAAACAGCGCTGCTGAATTAAGTTGCATTTTATTAAGTATAACTTTCAAATATGGCAAATTCATCGACTAAATTAAAAATCTGCGCGTGGAATGCTCATGGCTGCTTCAATAAAAAACTCGAAATTGAATCGTTTATAGTTAAACATGATATAGATATCTGCCTAATATCGGAAACATTATTAAAAAATAACAATAAATTCAAAATTCGCGATTATGACACATACAGAAATGACAACAATCGAGGTACAGCAATAATAGTTAAACGACACCTAAATCATTATGAATACCCAATAAAAAATCTAGAACACGTAGAAGCAACAGCAATAAAAATTAAAATTCAAGGCTCCGAGGTCGCAATAGTTTCAACTTACAACGGCCCTAATACAATATTCAATAAACCTGACTACAACAGAATCTTTTCGTTAAATCAATCGGTACTAGCCGCGGGTGACTTCAACGCGAAGCATAAATCGTGGGGAAGTCGAGTGAATAATCCATTAGGCAATAAATTAAAAGATTACAGTGATAAGAAAAATTTAATAATCTGCGCACCAGCTGAATTCACTCATTATCCTTACACAAAAAACCATAAACCGGACATCATAGATTTTGCAATAACCAAAAACATAGCATACCAATTAGATATTCAAGCGGTTCAAGAATTAAATTCCGACCATTTACCAATAATAATAACTATGGAAACAAATAGTGTATTTAATTATCCGAAATCAAAATTCAACTTTAAACAAACAAATTGGGAAAGTTTCACAAAACATCTATTAGACAATAAACCTAATACAGAAAATTTAGATTCAGCAGATAAAATAGATAATGCTTTAGAAAACTTAACTTTATCAATTAAAAATGCAATAGCAAACTCGACACCCACCTCGGATAACTCAAACCGCGATCCTCCATTACCTAAAGATATAATGTTAAAAATAAACGAAAGAAATAAATTGAGATCAAAGCACCACAAATCTCCAAACGTAATAATTAAAAATAAAATAAACAGACTTCAAAAAGAAATAGATCGCGAGATAAAAGAATTTAGATGCAATTCGTGGAATAATTACTTAAAATCATTAAACATTAAGATAATTCACTATGGAGAATAACTAAAATATTAACTAAAACAAGAACTTCAATATCTCCGTTAAAAGACGAAAATAATGAATTAAAATTTTTCTCACCGCAGGATAAGGCCGACTGTCTAGCTAAAAACTTCGCAAAAACATTCACTCCTCACGATAATCCATCAATACCCGCGTTTATCAAAGAAACAGACGAATATATTAAAAAATATCTCGAGTTAAAATGCACAGATAAAATACCTCAAATCGCGCCATATCAATTAAGAAACCACATAAAAAGTACTAAAAACAATAAAGCTCCAGGCCCGGATGAAATAACAAACTTTGTCTTAAAAAAACTACCGATCGAATATTTAGTAATAATCACCGAAATTTTCAATTCCTGCTTTAAACTTCAATACTTCCCGGATAAATGGAAAAAAGCAATAGTACTTGTATTTTTAAAACCGGGTAAAGATCAGACACAGGCCACGAGTTACAGACCCATAAGTCTTCTAAATACACTAAGTAAATGTTTAGAATCAATGTTTTTAATATTCTTAAATAAATTCATTAAAACTAACAGTCTCTTAAGAAATGAACAATTCGGTTTTCGCGAAGGTCACTCAACGCAGCACCAAATACTCCGATTAACAGAACGCGTAACTAAAAGCTTTAACTGGAAACAAAACACCGGCGCGGTACTATTAGACGTAGAAAAAGCATTTGATAGCGTATGGATAAATGGCATTTTAAGAAAATTAATAGAATATAATATACCTAAATGGATAATACACTTTTTAAATGAGTACCTAAATAACAGAAAGTTTGTAGTTAAAATAGATAACACCGAGTCAATAGAACAAAATATAAAAGCAGGCGTTCCACAAGGAAGTCTTATGGGTCCGGTAATATTTATCTTAAGCATCAACGATATGCCTAAGTTAACAAATCAAATGGAAATAGGAATCTATGCTGATGACACAATAATATACACATCAGCTAGAAGTAATGACACAATAGTTAAAAGGCTAAACGAACAACTCGAACTAATAAATGATTGGTGTAAAAAATGGAGGATCAAAATAAACGCAACTAAATCGGATGCCATACTATTCTCGGTCAAAAAAGTCAATACAAATAAAATAGAACAGCCAAAATTCAATAATACAAAGATACCGTGGAAGACCAACGTAAAATACCTCGGGGTCACTTTGGATAAAAGATTAAAATTCCACACACACACGACTAATTTGCAAAATAAAGCATACGGAGCAATAGCTAAATTAAATCCGCTTATTAATCAACACTCGTCATTAAACATAAACAACGGGCTCATTATATACAAAATGCTAATCAGACCTATAATTACATACGCTTCAACAGTCTGGGGAGGTGCAGCCGATATAAATATCAATAAAATTCAACGAACGCAAAATCGAGTATTAAAACTAATAACTAAAGCACCGATGTATACTAAAATCTCGCGATTACATAAAGAACTAGAAATAGAATATATAAAAGACTACATACGCGATTCCGCAATTAAATTTTATGAAAACACCGAAAACTCAAAGTACGAACTCGTGAAAAACCTCGGCAAATATGAATTCGAGCCACGCGATAAACACCGCAGACCTAAAGACTTTTTAAGTATAAAATAATAATGATATATTTTATTTCATTTCAGGCATCCATCAGCATCCAACGGAGTCAAGATTATTAATAAACTAACCCCCTATTAACTAAATTCTTCCCCCATACTAATAACACTAATTTACTAATTTCTTTTCAGCGCGGCATTGGTTAACAAACCAATGCCGACAAGTCAGTGGCTTTTTTCCCTCGCAAGAGGTTTTTTGCCCTGAATAAAGTCCTGTTCAAACAGTCATGTCCCAACATTTCCTTACAGTGTGAAAACGTTCGTTAGAACGGTACACTTAACCCCAACTCCTTATTTAACCCTTTGGAACCTCCCAAAAGGAGAGGCTGCTTGACCTTCTCACCATTAAAACATCGAATGGGAGAAAGCCAAGTGTCTGTGGCAGAGCCTCACTGGAGGGGGCGTGGTGGTGCCCCTTTCACCCTTTCCCTTCCTTCCTTCCTATATAACGCCTTTAGTCTTCAGTCTTGTTCTTGAATCTCGTGAGACTCGTGGTAACAGTGAGCGAAGTGCACGCCGTTTTAGATTCCGGCGTAAGTATATTGTGAAATTCATATACAGAATTTAAAAGTATATAAAAGCTTGAAATATAAGGGATCGTCCCCATGCTTGCCCTTTTAAGCTAATCGCGATATAAGACATATAGATCATTTGGAGGCTACTTCAATTTAGAGATTCACCAAGGTTTCTAAACGAGTAGTTAGATTTGTATAAATTCATTCGCGAAATATTTTTCTAACAGAGATTCACCAAGGTCTCTAGAAAAATATATAAAAACTTAGAATTGTATTAAGAGAAAATAAAACTCGAATTTGGCCACGAAGACTATTCGTGTAGTTTTAATCTTATGTTAAAATAAAAAGATTAAATAAACAATCAAATAAACACAAAATATATCTCAATTTCATTAAATAAACCCAAAGAAACCGACAAACACAATATCTTCATCAAGAAGTATTAACGCCGGATAACGTGACACATCATCTACACGTAAGTACAGAATCGTCGACTTAATAAAGTAACGCCTATTAGACCGTCACACGTGACGTTTGCAAATTTACTTAACAATTTTGAGTAACGTTACATACAACGTCAGGAGAACCTAGTTATATGTTGCATGACCAGCGTGGCGTCACGCGTAACTACAACACCATCTACCATCTGTGACAAACGTTACGCGACGCGTGATATAGAATCGTTACGTGACGCGTGATATAGAAACGTTACGTGACGCGTGATATAGAAACGTTACGTGACGCGTGATATAGAAACGTTACGTGACGTGCGATATAGAAACGTAACGTGACACATGATAATCGTGACTTATAAGAACTAAGAGGCTCCGGAGCTGACAGTAGTTTCACATTAAAACAAAAATAATTTAATGTTAAGGTGAACTACTCGCGCCTGACACCGTCTTGATAAGCCGGGTCATAACACACATAAAAATTTGTATTTGATCATCTCGTCCGGGACACAAAATTTTAAATATTGAAAAAATAGACGTTTTGACGTTTATATGTGTGATTATGCACATAAAAATGCATTTGTAATTGATCATCTCGGCCTGGGACCGAAATCTAAAATTTTGAAAAATTCACTTCTGGCCATTTACATGTGTGAATATGCACATAAACATGCATTTGTAATTGATCATACCGGCCGGGGAACGAAATCTACAATTTTGAAAAATTCACTTCTGGTCGTTGTTTATATATGTGAATATACACATAAAAATGCATTTGTATTTGATCATCTCGTCCGGGACACGAAATTTTAAATATTGAAAAAATCGACGTTTTGGCCGTTTATATGTGTGATTATGCACATAAAAATGCATTTGTATTTGATCATCTCGTCCGGGACACGAAATCGAAAACTTTGAAAAATTCACTTCGGGCCGTTTATATGTGTGAATATACACATAAAAATGCATTTGTATTTGATCATCTCGTCCGGGACACGAAATCGAAAACTTTGAAAAATTCACTTCGGGCCGTTTATATGTGTGCATATACACATAAAAATGCATTTGTAATTGATCATACCGGCCGGAGAACGAAATCGAAAACTTTGAAAAATTCACTTCGGGCCGTTTATATGTGTGAATATACACATAAAAATGCATTTGTATTTGATCATCTCGTCCGGGACACGAAATTTGAAATATTGAAAAAATAGACGTTTTGACCGTTTATATGTGTGATTATGCACATAAAAATGCATTTGTATTTGATCATCCCGGCCGGGGATCGAAATCTAAAATTTTGAAAAATTCACTTCTGGCCATTTACATGTGTGAATATGCACATAAACATGCATTTGTAATTGATCATACCGGCCGGGGAACGAAATCTACAATTTTGAAAAATTCACTTCTGGTCGTTGTTTATATATGTGAATATACACATAAATATGCATTTGTATTTGATCATCTCGTCAGGGATACGAAATTTTAAATATTGAAAAAATAGACGTTTTGGCCGTTTATATGTGTGATTATGCACATAAAAATGCATTTGTAATTAATCATCCCGGCCGGGGAACGAAATCTAAAATTTTGAAAAATTCACTTCTGGCCGTTTATATGTGTGAATATACACATAAACATGCATTTGTAATTGATCATACCGGCCGGAGAACGAAATCGAAAACTTTGAAAAATTCACTTCGGGCCGTTTATATGTGTGAATATACACATAAAAATGCACTTGTATTTGATCATCCCGGCCGGGGATCGAAATCTTAAATTTTGAAAAATTCACTTCTGGCCGTTTATATGTGTGAATATACACATAAAAATGCATTTGTATTTGTTCATTTCGGCCGGGGAACTAAATCTAAAATTTTGAAAAAATAGACGTTTTGGCCGTTTATATTTGTGACTATGCACATAAAAATGCATTTGTAATTGATCATCTCGGCCTGGGACCGAAATCTAAAATTTTGAAAAATTCACTTCTGGTCGTTTATATGTGTAAATATACACAAAAAAATACATTTGTATTTGATTAACCCGGGCGAGGAAGGAAATCTTAGATATTGAAAAAATGCACGTTTAGGCCGTTTATATGTGTGATTATGCACATAAAAATGCATTTGTAATTAATCATCCCGGCCGGGGAACGAAATCTAAAATTTTGAAAAATTCACTTCTGGCCGTTTATATGTGTGAATATACACATAAAAATTTGTATTTGATCATCTCGGCCGGGGAACGAAATCGAAAACTTTGAAAAATTCACTTCGGGCCGTTTATATGTGTGCATATACACATAAAAATGCATTTGTAATTAATCATCCCGGCCGGGGAACGAAATCTAAAATTTTGAAAAATTCACTTCTGGCCGTTTATATGTGTGAATATACACATAAACATGCATTTGTAATTGATCATACCGGCCGGAGAACGAAATCGAAAACTTTGAAAAATTCACTTCGGGCCGTTTATATGTGTGAATATACACATAAAAATGCACTTGTATTTGATCATCCCGGCCGGGGATCGAAATTTTAATTTTGAAAAATTCACTTCTGGCCGTTTATATGTGTGAATATACACATAAAAATGCATTTGTATTTGTTCATTTCGGCCGGGGAACTAAATCTAAAATTTTGAAAAAATAGACGTTTTGGCCGTTTATATTTGTGACTATGCACATAAAAATGCATTTGTAATTGATCATCTCGGCCTGGGACCGAAATCTAAAATTTTGAAAAATTCACTTCTGGTCGTTTATATGTGTGAATATACACAAAAAAATACATTTGTATTTGATTAACCCGGGCGAGGAAGGAAATCTTAGATATTGAAAAAATGCACGTTTAGGCCGTTTATATGTGTGATTATGCACATAAAAATGCATTTGTAATTAATCATCCCGGCCGGGGAACGAAATCTAAAATTTTGAAAAATTCACTTCTGGCCGTTTATATGTGTGAATATACACATAAAAATTTGTATTTGATCATCTCGGCCGGGGAACGAAATCGAAAACTTTGAAAAAATAGACGTTTTGGCCGTTTATATTTGTGACTATGCACATAAAAATGCATTTGTAATTGATCATCTCGGCCTGGGACCGAAATCTAAAATTTTGAAAAATTCACTTCTGGTCGTTTATATGTGTGAATATACACATAAAAATGCATTTGTATTGTTCATCCCGGCCGGGGAACGAAATCGAAAATTTTGAAAAATTCACTTCTGGCCGTTTATATGTGTGAATATACACATAAAAATGCATTTGTATTTGATCATCTCGGCCGGGACACGAAATTTTAAATATTGAAAAAATAGACGTTTTGGCCGTTTATATGTGTGATTATGCACATAAAAATGCATTTGTAATTGATCATCTCGCCCTGGGACCGAAATCTAAAATTTTGAAAAATTCACTTCTGGCCGTTTATATGTGTGATTATGCACATAAAAATGCATTTGTAATTAATCATCCCGGCCGGGGAACGAAATCTAAAATTTTGAAAAATTCACTTCTGGTCGTTTATATATGTGAATATACACATAAAAATGCATTTGTATTTGATCATCTCGTCCGGGACACGACATTTTAAATATTGAAAAAATAGACGTTTTGGCAGTTTATATGTGTGATTATGCACATAAAAATGCATTTGTAATTGATCATCTCGGCCTGGGACCGAAATCTAAAATTTTGAAAAATTCACTTCTGGTCGTTTATATGTGTGAATATACACAAAAAAATACATTTGTATTTGATTAACCCGGGCGAGGAAGGAAATCTTAGATATTGAAAAAATGCACGTTTAGGCCGTTTATATGTGTGATTATGCACATAAAAATGCATTTGTAATTAATCATCCCGGCCGGGGAACGAAACCTAAAATTTTGAAAAATTCACTTCTGGCCGTTTATATGTGTGAATATACACATAAAAATGCATTTGTATTGTTCATCCCGGCCGGGGAACGAAATCGAAAATTTTGAAAAATTCACTTCTGGCCGTTTATATGTGTGAATATACACATAAAAATGCATTTGTATTTGATCATCTCGGCCGGGACACGAAATCGAAAATTTTGAAAAATTCACTTCGGGCCGTTTATATGTGTGAATTTACACATAAAATGCATTTGTATTTGATCATCTCGTCCGGGACACGAAATTTTAAATATTGAAAAAAAAGACGTTTTGGCCGTTTATATGTGTGATTATGCACATAAAAATGCATTTGTAATTAATCATCTCGGCCTGGGACCGAAATCTAAAATTTTGAAAAATTCACTTCTGGTCGTTTATATGTATGAATATACACATAAAAATGCATTTGTATTTGATCATCTCGTCCGGGACACGAAATCGAAAATTTTGAAAAATTCACTTCGGGCCGTTTATATGTGTGAATTTACACATAAAAATGCATTTGTATTTGATCATCTCGTCCGGGACACGAAATTTTAAATATTGAAAAAAAAGACGTTTTGGCCGTTTATATGTGTGATTATGCACATAAAAATGCATTTGTATTTGATCATCCCGGCCGGGGATCGAAATCTAAAATTTTGAAAAATTCACTTCTGGCCGTTTATATGTGTGAATATACACGTAAAAATGCATTTGTATTTGATCATCCCGGCCGGGGATCGAAATCTAAAATTTTGAAAAATTCACTTCTGGCCATTTACATGTGTGAATATGCACATAAACATGCATTTGTAATTGATCATACCGGCCGGGGAACGAAATCTACAATTTTGAAAAATTCACTTCTGGTCGTTGTTTATATATGTGAATATACACATAAATATGCATTTGTATTTGATCATCTCGTCAGGGATACGAAATTTTAAATATTGAAAAAATAGACGTTTTGGCCGTTTATATGTGTGATTATGCACATAAAAATGCATTTGTAATTAATCATCCCGGCCGGGGAACGAAATCTAAAATTTTGAAAAATTCACTTCTGGCCGTTTATATGTGTGAATATACACATAAACATGCATTTGTAATTGATCATACCGGCCGGAGAACGAAATCGAAAACTTTGAAAAATTCACTTCGGGCCGTTTATATGTGTGAATATACACATAAAAATGCACTTGTATTTGATCATCCCGGCCGGGGATCGAAATCTTAAATTTTGAAAAATTCACTTCTGGCCGTTTATATGTGTGAATATACACATAAAAATGCATTTGTATTTGTTCATTTCGGCCGGGGAACTAAATCTAAAATTTTGAAAAAATAGACGTTTTGGCCGTTTATATTTGTGACTATGCACATAAAAATGCATTTGTAATTGATCATCTCGGCCTGGGACCGAAATCTAAAATTTTGAAAAATTCACTTCTGGTCGTTTATATGTGTAAATATACACAAAAAAATACATTTGTATTTGATTAACCCGGGCGAGGAAGGAAATCTTAGATATTGAAAAAATGCACGTTTAGGCCGTTTATATGTGTGATTATGCACATAAAAATGCATTTGTAATTAATCATCCCGGCCGGGGAACGAAATCTAAAATTTTGAAAAATTCACTTCTGGCCGTTTATATGTGTGAATATACACATAAAAATTTGTATTTGATCATCTCGGCCGGGGAACGAAATCGAAAACTTTGAAAAATTCACTTCGGGCCGTTTATATGTGTGCATATACACATAAAAATGCATTTGTAATTAATCATCCCGGCCGGGGAACGAAATCTAAAATTTTGAAAAATTCACTTCTGGCCGTTTATATGTGTGAATATACACATAAACATGCATTTGTAATTGATCATACCGGCCGGAGAACGAAATCGAAAACTTTGAAAAATTCACTTCGGGCCGTTTATATGTGTGAATATACACATAAAAATGCATTTGTATTTGATCATCTCGTCCGGGACACGAAATTTGAAATATTGAAAAAATAGACGTTTTGACCGTTTATATGTGTGATTATGCACATAAAAATGCATTTGTATTTGATCATCCCGGCCGGGGATCGAAACCTAAAATTTTGAAAAATTCACTTCTGGCCATTTACATGTGTGAATATGCACATAAACATGCATTTGTAATTGATCATACCGGCCGGGGAACGAAATCTACAATTTTGAAAAATTCACTCCTGGTCGTTGTTTATATATGTGAATATACACATAAATATGCATTTGTATTTGATCATCTCGTCAGGGAAACGAAATTTTAAATATTGAAAAAATAGACGTTTTGGCCGTTTATATGTGTGATTATGCACATAAAAATGCATTTGTAATTAATCATCCCGGCCGGGGAACGAAATCTAAAATTTTGAAAAATTCACTTCTGGCCGTTTATATGTGTGAATATACACATAAACATGCATTTGTAATTGATCATACCGGCCGGAGAACGAAATCGAAAACTTTGAAAAATTCACTTCGGGCCATTTACATGTGTGAATATGCACATAAACATGCATTTGTAATTGATCATACCGGCCGGGGAACGAAATCTACAATTTTGAAAAATTCACTTCTGGTCGTTGTTTATATATGTGAATATACACATAAATATGCATTTGTATTTGATCATCTCGTCAGGGAAACGAAATTTTAAATATTGAAAAAATAGACGTTTTGGCCGTTTATATGTGTGATTATGCACATAAAAATGCATTTGTAATTAATCATCCCGGCCGGGGAACGAAATCTAAAATTTTGAAAAATTCACTTCTGGCCGTTTATATGTGTGAATATACACATAAACATGCATTTGTAATTGATCATACCGGCCGGAGAACGAAATCGAAAACTTTGAAAAATTCACTTCGGGCCGTTTATATGTGTGAATATACACATAAAAATGCACTTGTATTTGATCATCCCGGCCGGGGATCGAAATCTTAAATTTTGAAAAATTCACTTCTGGCCGTTTATATGTGTGAATATACACATAAAAATGCATTTGTATTTGTTCATTTCGGCCGGGGAACTAAATCTAAAATTTTGAAAAAATAGACGTTTTGGCCGTTTATATTTGTGACTATGCACATAAAAATGCATTTGTAATTGATCATCTCGGCCTGGGACCGAAATCTAAAATTTTGAAAAATTCACTTCTGGTCGTTTATATGTGTGAATATACACAAAAAAATACATTTGTATTTGATTAACCCGGGCGAGGAAGGAAATCTTAGATATTGAAAAAATGCACGTTTAGGCCGTTTATATGTGTGATTATGCACATAAAAATGCATTTGTAATTAATCATCCCGGCCGGGGAACGAAATCTAAAATTTTGAAAAATTCACTTCTGGCCGTTTATATGTGTGAATATACACATAAAAATTTGTATTTGATCATCTCGGCCGGGGAACGAAATCGAAAACTTTGAAAAATTCACTTCGGGCCGTTTATATGTGTGCATATACACATAAAAATGCATTTGTAATTAATCATCCCGGCCGGGGAACGAAATCTAAAATTTTGAAAAATTCACTTCTGGCCGTTTATATGTGTGAATATACACATAAACATGCATTTGTAATTGATCATACCGGCCGGAGAACGAAATCGAAAACTTTGAAAAATTCACTTCGGGCCGTTTATATGTGTGAATATACACATAAAAATGCACTTGTATTTGATCATCCCGGCCGGGGATCGAAATTTTAATTTTGAAAAATTCACTTCTGGCCGTTTATATGTGTGAATATACACATAAAAATGCATTTGTATTTGTTCATTTCGGCCGGGGAACTAAATCTAAAATTTTGAAAAAATAGACGTTTTGGCCGTTTATATTTGTGACTATGCACATAAAAATGCATTTGTAATTGATCATCTCGGCCTGGGACCGAAATCTAAAATTTGAAAAATTCACTTCTGGTCGTTTATATGTGTGAATATACACAAAAAAATACATTTGTATTTGATTAACCCGGGCGAGGAAGGAAATCTTAGATATTGAAAAAATGCACGTTTAGGCCGTTTATATGTGTGATTATGCACATAAAAATGCATTTGTAATTAATCATCCCGGCCGGGAACGAAATCTAAAATTTTGAAAAATTCACTTCTGGCCGTTTATATGTGTGAATATACACATAAAAATTTGTATTTGATCATCTCGGCCGGGGAACGAAATCGAAAACTTTGAAAAATTCACTTCGGGCCGTTTATATGTGTGCATATACACATAAAAATGCATTTGTAATTGATCATCTCGGCGGGGAACGAAATCTAAAATTTTGAAAAATTCACTTCTGGCCGTTTATATGTGTGAATATACACATAAATATGCATTTGTATTGTTCATCCCGGCCGGGGAACGAAATCGAAAATTTTGAAAAATTCACTTCTGGCCGTTTATATGTGTGAATATACACATAAAAATGCATTTGTATTTGATCATCTCGGCCGGGACACGAAATTTTAAATATTGAAAAAATAGACGTTTTGGCCGTTTATATGTGTGATTATGCACATAAAAATGCATTTGTAATTGATCATCTCGCCCTGGGACCGAAATCTAAAATTTTGAAAAATTCACTTCTGGCCGTTTATATGTGTGATTATGCACATAAAAATGCATTTGTAATTAATCATCCCGGCCGGGGAACGAAATCTAAAATTTTGAAAAATTCACTTCTGGTCGTTTATATATGTGAATATACACATAAAAATGCATTTGTATTTGATCATCTCGTCCGGGACACGACATTTTAAATATTGAAAAAATAGACGTTTTGGCAGTTTATATGTGTGATTATGCACATAAAAATGCATTTGTAATTGATCATCCTCGGCCTGGGACCGAATCTAAAATTTTGAAAAATTCACTTCTGGTCGTTATATGTGTGAATATACACAAAAAATACATTTGTATTTGATTAACCCGGGCGAGGAAGGAAATCTTAGATATTGAAAAAATGCACGTTTAGGCCGTTTATATGTGTGATTATCACATAAAAATGCATTTGTAATTAATCATCCCGGCCGGGGAACGAAATCTAAAATTTTGAAAAATTCACTTCTGGCCGTTTATATGTGTGAATATACACATAAAATGCATTTGTATTGTTCATGACCCGGCCGGGGAACGAAATCGAAAATTTTGAAAAATTCACTTCTGGCCGTTTATATGTGTGAATATACACATAAAAATGCATTTGTATTTGGATCATCTCATCGCGGCCGGGACACGAAATTTTAAATATTGAAAAAATAGACGTTTTGGCCGTTTATATGTGTGATTATGCACATAAAAATGCATTTGTAATTAATCATCTCGGCCTGGGACCGAAATCTAAAATTTTGAAAAATTCACTTCTGGTCGTTTATATGTATGAATATACACATAAAAATGCATTTGTATTTGATCATCTCGTCCGGGACACGAAATCGAAAATTTTGAAAAATTCACTTCGGGCCGTTATATGTGTGAATTTACACATAAAAATGCATTTGTATTTGATCATCTCGTCCGGGACACGAAATTTTAAATATTGAAAAAAAGACGTTTTGGCCGTTTATATGTGTGATTATGCACATAAAAATGCATTTGTATTTGATCATCCCGGCCGGGGATCGAAATCTAAAATTTTGAAAAATTCACTTCTGGCCGTTTATATGTGTGAATATACACGTAAAAATGCATTTGTATTTGATCATCCCGGCCGGGGATCGAAATCTAAAATTTTGAAAAATTCACTTCTGGCCATTTACATGTGTGAATATGCACATAAACATGCATTTGTAATTGATCATACCGGCCGGGGAACGAATCTACAATTTTGAAAAATTCACTCCTGGTCGTTGTTTATATATGTGAATATACACATAAATATGCATTTGTATTTGATCATCTCGTCAGGGATACGAAATTTTAAATATTGAAAAAATAGACGTTTTGGCCGTTTATATGTGTGATTATGCACATAAAAATGCATTTGTAATTAATCATCCCGGCCGGGGAACGAAATTATAATTTTGAAAAATTCACTTCTGGCCGTTTATATGTGTGAATATACACATAAACATGCATTTGTAATTGATCATACCGGCCGGAGAACGAAATCGAAAACTTTGAAAAATTCACTTCGGGCCGTTTATATGTGTGAATATACACATAAAAATGCACTTGTATTTGATCATCCCGGCCGGGGATCGAAATCTTAAATTTTGAAAAATTCACTTCTGGCCGTTTATATGTGTGAATATACACATAAAAATGCATTTGTATTTGTTCATTTCGGCCGGGGAACTAAATCTAAAATTTTGAAAAATAGACGTTTTGGGCCGTTTATATTTGTGACTATGCACATAAAAATACATTTGTAATTGATCATCTCGGCCTGGGACCGAAATCTAAAATTTTGAAAAATTCACTTCTGGTCGTTTATATGTGTGAATATACACAAAAAAATACATTTGTATTTGATTAACCCGGGCGAGGAAGGAAATCTTAGATATAGAAAAAATGCACGTTTAGGCCGTTATATGTGTGATTATGCACATAAAAATGCATTTGTAATTAATCATCCCGGCCGGGGAACGAAATCTAAAATTTTGAAAAATTCACTTCTAGCCGTTTATATGTGTGAATATACACATAAAAATTTGTATTTGATCATCTCGGCCGGGGAACGAAATCGAAAACTTTGAAAAATTCACTTCGGGCCGTTTATATGTGTGAATATACACATAAAAATGCATTTGTAATTGATCATCTCGGCGGGGAACGAAATCTAAAATTTTGAAAAATTCACTTCTGGCCGTTTATATGTGTGAATATACACATAAATATGCATTTGTATTGTTCATCCCGGCCGGGGAACGAAATCGAAAATTTGAAAAATTCACTTCTGGCCGTTTATATGTGTGAATATACACATAAAAATGCATTTGTATTTGATCATCTCGGCCGGGACACGAAATTTTAAATATTGAAAAAATAGACGTTTTGGCCGTTTATATGTGTGATTATGCACATAAAAATGCATTTGTAATTGATCATCTCGGCCTGGGACCGAAATCTAAAATTTTGAAAAATTCACTTCTGGCCGTTTATATGTGTGATTATGCACATAAAAATGCATTTGTAATTATCATCCGGCCGGGGAACGAAATCTAAAATTTTGAAAAATTCACTTCTGGTCGTTTATATATGTGAATATACACATAAATATGCATTTGTATTTGATCATCTCGTCAGGGAAACGAAATTTTAAATATTGAAAAAATAGACGTTTTGGCCGTTTATATGTGTGATTATGCACATAAAAATGCATTTGTAATTAATCATCCCGGCCGGGGAACGAAATCTAAAATTTTGAAAAATTCACTTCTGGCCGTTTATATGTGTGAATATACACATAAACATGCATTTGTAATTGATCATACCGGCCGGAGAACGAAATCGAAAACTTTGAAAAATTCACTTCGGGCCATTTACATGTGTGAATATGCACATAAACATGCATTTGTAATTGATCATACCGGCCGGGGAACGAAATCTACAATTTTGAAAAATTCACTTCTGGTCGTTGTTTATATATGTGAATATACA
The DNA here is from genome assembly GCA_026168455.1 of Theocolax elegans. Classification (NCBI taxonomy): domain Eukaryota; kingdom Metazoa; phylum Arthropoda; class Insecta; order Hymenoptera; family Cerocephalidae; genus Theocolax; species Theocolax elegans. The sequence goes on along the minus strand of CM047431.1, from coordinate 66,080,515 downwards.
CATAAATATGCATTTGTATTTGATCATCTCGTCAGGGAAACGAAATTTTAAATATTGAAAAAATAGACGTTTTGGCCGTTTATATGTGTGATTATGCACATAAAAATGCATTTGTATTTGATCATCTCGGCCGGGGAACGAAATCGAAAACTTTGAAAAATTCACTTCGGGCCGTTTATATGTGTGCATATACACATAAAAATGCATTTGTAATTAATCATCCCGGCCGGGGAACGAAATCTAAAATTTTGAAAAATTCACTTCTGGCCGTTTATATGTGTGAATATACACATAAACATGCATTTGTAATTGATCATACCGGCCGGAGAACGAAATCGAAAACTTTGAAAAATTCACTTCGGGCCGTTTATATGTGTGAATATACACATAAAAATGCACTTGTATTTGATCATCCCGGCCGGGGATCGAAATTTTAATTTTGAAAAATTCACTTCTGGCCGTTTATATGTGTGAATATACACATAAAAATGCATTTGTATTTGTTCATTTCGGCCGGGGAACTAAATCTAAAATTTTGAAAAAATAGACGTTTTGGCCGTTTATATTTGTGACTATGCACATAAAAATGCATTTGTAATTGATCATCTCGGCCTGGGACCGAAATCTAAAATTTTGAAAATTCACTTCTGGTCGTTTATATGGTGTGAATATACACAAAAAAATGCATTTGTATTTGAATAACCCGGGCGAGGAAGGAAAATCTTAGATATTGAAAAAATGCACGTTTAGGCCGTTTATAGTGTGATTATGCACATAAAAATGCATTTGTAATTAATCATCCCGGCCGGGGAACGAAATCTAAAATTTTGAAAAAATTCACTTCTGGTCGTTTATATATGTGAATATACACATAAAAATGCATTTGTATTTGATCATCTCGTCCGGGAACCGACATTTTAAAATATGAAAAAATGACGTTTTGGCAGTTTATATGTGTGATTATGCACATAAAAATGCTTTGTAATTGATCATCTCGGCCTGGGACAGATATTTAAAATTTTGATAATTCACTTCTGGTCGTTTATAGGTGTGAATAATACACAAAAAATACATTTGTATTGATTAACCCTGGCAGAGGAAAGGAAATCGAAAATTTTGAAAAATTCACTTCTGGCCGTTTATATGTGTGAATATACACATAAAAATGCATTTGTATTTGATCATCTCGGCCGGGACACGAAATTTTAAATATTGAAAAAATAGACGTTTTGGCCGTTTATATGTGTGATTATGCACATAAAAATGCATTTGTAATTGATCATCTCGCCCTGGGACCGAAATCTAAAATTTTGAAAAATTCACTTCTGGCCGTTTATATGTGTGATTATGCACATAAAAATGCATTTGTAATTAATCATCCCGGCGGGGAACGAAATCTAAAATTTTGAAAAATTCACTTCTGGTCGTTTATATATGTGAATATACACATAAAAATGCATTTGTATTTGATCATCTCGTCCGGGACACGACATTTTAAATATTGAAAAAATAGACGTTTTGGCCGTTTATATGTGTGATTATGCACATAAAAATGCATTTGTAATTGATCATCTCGGCCTGGGACCGAAATCTAAAATTTTGAAAAATTCACTTCTGGTCGTTTATATGTGTGAATATACACAAAAAAATACATTTGTATTTGATTAACCCGGGCGAGGAAGGAAATCTTAGATATTGAAAAAATGCACGTTTAGGCCGTTATATGTGTGATTATGCACAAAAATGCATTTGTAATTAATCATCCCGGCCGGGGAACGAAATCTAAAATTTTGAAAAATTCACTTCTGGCCGTTTATATGTGTGAATATACACATAAAAATGCATTTGTATTGTTCATCCCGGCCGGGGAACGAAATCGAAAATTTTGAAAAATTCACTTCTGGCCGTTTATATGTGAATATACACATAAAAATGCATTTGTATTTGATCATCTCGGCCTGGGACCGAAATCTAAAATTTTGAAAAATTCACTTCGGGCCGTTTATATGTGTGAATATACACATAAAAATGCATTTGTATTTGATCATCTCGTCCGGGACACGAAATTTTAAATATTGAAAAAAAAGACGTTTTGGCCGTTTATATGTGTGATTATGCACATAAAAATGCATTTGTAATTGATCATCTCGGCCTGGGACCGAAATCTAAAATTTTGAAAAATTCACTTCTGGTCGTTTATATGTGTGATATACACATAAAAATGCATTTGTATTTGATCATCTCGTCCGGGACACGAAATCGAAAATTTTGAAAAATTCACTTCGGGCCGTTTATATGTGTGAATATACACATAAAAATGCATTTGTATTTGATCATCTCGTCCGGGACACGAAATTTTAAATATTGAAAAAAAAGACGTTTTGGCCGTTTATAGTGTGATTATGCACATAAAAATGCATTTGTATTTGATCATCCCGGCCGGGGATCGAAATCTAAAATTTTGAAAAATTCACTTCTGGCCGTTTATATGTGTGAATATACACATAAAAATGCATTTGTATTTGATCATCCCGGCCGGGGATCGAAATCTAAAATTTTGAAAAATTCACTTCTGGCCATTTACATGTGTGAATATGCACATAAACATGCATTTGTAATTGATCATACCGGCCGGGGAACGAAATCTACAATTTTGAAAAATTCACTTCTGGTCGTTGTTTATATATGTGAATATACACATAAATATGCATTTGTATTTGATCATCTCGTCAGGGATACGAAATTTTAAATATTGAAAAAATAGACGTTTTGGCCGTTTATATGTGTGATTATGCACATAAAAATGCATTTGTAATTAATCATCCCGGCCGGGGAACGAAATCTAAAATTTTGAAAAATTCACTTCTGGCCGTTTATATGTGTGAATATACACATAAACATGCATTTGTAATTGATCATACCGGCCGGAGAACGAAATCGAAAACTTTGAAAAATTCACTTCGGGCCGTTTATATGTGTGAATATACACATAAAAATGCACTTGTATTTGATCATCCCGGCCGGGGATCGAAATCTTAAATTTTGAAAAATTCACTTCTGGCCGTTTATATGTGTGAATATACACATAAAAATGCATTTGTATTTGTTCATTTCGGCCGGGGAACTAAATCTAAAATTTTGAAAAAATAGACGTTTTGGCCGTTTATATTTGTGACTATGCACATAAAAATGCATTTGTAATTGATCATCTCGGCCTGGGACCGAAATCTAAAATTTTGAAAAATTCACTTCTGGTCGTTTATATGTGTAAATATACACAAAAAAATACATTTGTATTTGATTAACCCGGGCGAGGAAGGAAATCTTAGATATTGAAAAAATGCACGTTTAGGCCGTTTATATGTGTGATTATGCACATAAAAATGCATTTGTAATTAATCATCCCGGCCGGGGAACGAAATCTAAAATTTTGAAAAATTCACTTCTGGCCGTTTATATGTGTGAATATACACATAAAAATTTGTATTTGATCATCTCGGCCGGGGAACGAAATCGAAAACTTTGAAAAATTCACTTCGGGCCGTTTATATGTGTGCATATACACATAAAAATGCATTTGTAATTAATCATCCCGGCCGGGGAACGAAATCTAAAATTTTGAAAAATTCACTTCTGGCCGTTTATATGTGTGAATATACACATAAACATGCATTTGTAATTGATCATACCGGCCGGAGAACGAAATCGAAAACTTTGAAAAATTCACTTCGGGCCGTTTATATGTGTGAATATACACATAAAAATGCATTTGTATTTGATCATCTCGTCCGGGACACGAAATTTTAAATATTGAAAAAATAGACGTTTTGGCCGTTTATATGTGTGATTATGCACATAAAAATGCATTTGTATTTGATCATCCCGGCCGGGGATCGAAATCTAAAATTTTGAAAAATTCACTTCTGGCCGTTTATATGTGTGAATATACACAAAAATGCATTTGTAATTGATCATACCGGCCGGGGAACGAAATCTACAATTTTGAAAAATTCACTTCTGGTCGTTGTTTATATATGTGAATATACACATAAATATGCATTTGTATTTGATCATCTCGTCAGGGATACGAAATTTTAAATATTGAAAAAATAGACGTTTTGGCCGTTTATATGTGTGATTATGCACATAAAAATGCATTTGTAATTAATCATCCCGGCCGGGGAACGAAATCTAAAATTTTGAAAAATTCACTTCTGGCCGTTTATATGTGTGAATATACACATAAACATGCATTTGTAATTGATCATACCGGCCGGAGAACGAAATCGAAAACTTTGAAAAATTCACTTCTGGCCATTTACATGTGTGAATATGCACATAAACATGCATTTGTAATTGATCATACCGGCCGGGGAACGAAATCTACAATTTTGAAAAATTCACTTCTGGTCGTTGTTTATATATGTGAATATACACATAAATATGCATTTGTATTTGATCATCTCGTCAGGGATACGAAATTTTAAATATTGAAAAAATAGACGTTTTGGCCGTTTATATGTGTGATTATGCACATAAAAATGCATTTGTAATTAATCATCCCGGCCGGGGAACGAAATCTAAAATTTTGAAAAATTCACTTCTGGCCGTTTATATGTGTGAATATACACATAAACATGCATTTGTAATTGATCATACCGGCCGGAGAACGAAATCGAAAACTTTGAAAAATTCACTTCGGGCCGTTTATATGTGTGAATATACACATAAAAATGCACTTGTATTTGATCATCCCGGCCGGGGATCGAAATCTTAAATTTTGAAAAATTCACTTCTGGCCGTTTATATGTGTGAATATACACATAAAAATGCATTTGTATTTGTTCATTTCGGCCGGGGAACTAAATCTAAAATTTTGAAAAAATAGACGTTTTGGCCGTTTATATTTGTGACTATGCACATAAAAATGCATTTGTAATTGATCATCTCGGCCTGGGACCGAAATCTAAAATTTTGAAAAATTCACTTCTGGTCGTTTATATGTGTGAATATACACAAAAAAATACATTTGTATTTGATTAACCCGGGCGAGGAAGGAAATCTTAGATATTGAAAAAATGCACGTTTAGGCCGTTTATATGTGTGATTATGCACATAAAAATGCATTTGTAATTAATCATCCCGGCCGGGGAACGAAATCTAAAATTTTGAAAAATTCACTTCTGGCCGTTTATATGTGTGAATATACACATAAAAATTTGTATTTGATCATCTCGGCCGGGGAACGAAATCGAAAACTTTGAAAAATTCACTTCGGGCCGTTTATATGTGTGAATATACACAAAAATGCATTTGTAATTAATCATCCCGGCCGGGGAACGAAATCTAAAATTTTGAAAAATTCACTTCTGGCCGTTATATGTGTGAATATACACATAAACATGCATTTGTAATTGATCATACCGGCCGGAGAACGAAATCGAAAACTTTGAAAAATTCACTTCGGGCCGTTTATATGTGTGAATATACACATAAAAATGCACTTGTATTTGATCATCCCGGCCGGGGATCGAAATTTTAATTTTGAAAAATTCACTTCTGGCCGTTTATATGTGAATATACACATAAAAATGCATTTGTATTTGTTCATTTCGGCCGGGGAACTAAATCTAAAATTTTGAAAAAATAGACGTTTTGGCCGTTTATATTTGTGACTATGCACATAAAAATGCATTTGTAATTGATCATCTCGGCCTGGGACCGAAATCTAAAATTTTGAAAAATTCACTTCTGGTCGTTTATATGTGTGAATATACACAAAAAAATACATTTGTATTTGATTAACCCGGGCGAGGAAGGAAATCTTAGATATTGAAAAAATGCACGTTTAGGCCGTTTATATGTGTGATTATGCACATAAAAATGCATTTGTAATTAATCATCCCGGCCGGGGAACGAAATCTAAAATTTTGAAAAATTCACTTCTGGCCGTTTATATGTGTGAATATACACATAAAAATTTGTATTTGATCATCTCGGCCGGGGAACGAAATCGAAAACTTTGAAAAAATAGACGTTTTGGCCGTTTATATTTGTGACTATGCACATAAAAATGCATTTGTAATTGATCATCTCGGCCTGGGACCGAAATCTAAAATTTTGAAAAATTCACTTCTGGTCGTTTATATGTGTGAATATACACATAAAAATGCATTTGTATTGTTCATCCCGGCCGGGGAACGAAATCGAAAATTTTGAAAAATTCACTTCTGGCCGTTTATATGTGTGAATATACATAAAAATGCATTTGTATTTGATCATCTCGGCCGGGACACGAAATTTTAAATATTGAAAAAATAGACGTTTTGGCCGTTATATGTGTGATTATGCACATAAAAATGCATTTGTAATTGATCATCTCGCCCTGGGACCGAAATCTAAAATTTTGAAAAATTCACTTCTGGCCGTTTATATGTGTGATTATGCACATAAAAATGCATTTGTAATTAATCATCCCGGCCGGGGAACGAAATCTAAAATTTTGAAAAATTCACTTCTGGTCGTTTATATATGTGAATATACACATAAAAATGCATTTGTATTTGATCATCTCGTCCGGGAACGACATTTTAAATATTGAAAAAATAGACGTTTTGGCAGTTTATATGTGTGATTATGCACATAAAAATGCATTTGTAATTGATCATCTCGGCCTGGGACCGAAATCTAAAATTTTGAAAAATTCACTTCTGGTCGTTTATATGTGTGAATATACACAAAAAAATACATTTGTATTTGATTAACCCGGGCGAGGAAGGAAATCTTAGATATTGAAAAAATGCACGTTTAGGCCGTTTATATGTGTGATTATGCACATAAAAATGCATTTGTAATTAATCATCCCGGCCGGGGAACGAAACCTAAAATTTTGAAAAATTCACTTCTGGCCGTTTATATGTGTGAATATACACATAAAAATGCATTTGTATTGTTCATCCCGCCGGGGAACGAAATCGAAAATTTTGAAAAATTCACTTCTGGCCGTTTATATGTGTGAATATACACATAAAAATGCATTTGTATTTGATCATCTCGGCCGGGACACGAAATCGAAAATTTTGAAAAATTCACTTCGGGCCGTTATATGTGTGAATTTACACATAAAAATGCATTTGTATTTGATCATCTCGCCGGGACACGAAATTTTAAATATTGAAAAAAAAGACGTTTTGGCCGTTTATATGTGTGATTATGCACATAAAAATGCATTTGTAATTAATCATCTCGGCCTGGGACCGAAATCTAAAATTTTGAAAAATTCACTTCTGGTCGTTTATATGTATGAATATACACATAAAAATGCATTTGTATTTGATCATCTCGTCCGGGACACGAAATCGAAAATTTTGAAAAATTCACTTCGGGCCGTTTATATGTGTGAATTTACACATAAAAATGCATTTGTATTTGATCATCTCGTCCGGGACACGAAATTTTAAATATTGAAAAAAAAGACGTTTTGGCCGTTTATATGTGTGATTATGCACATAAAAATGCATTTGTATTTGATCATCCCGGCCGGGGATCGAAATCTAAAATTTTGAAAAATTCACTTCTGGCCGTTTATATGTGTGAATATACACGTAAAAATGCATTTGTATTTGATCATCCCGGCCGGGGATCGAAATCTAAAATTTTGAAAAATTCACTTCTGGCCATTTACATGTGTGAATATGCACATAAACATGCATTTGTAATTGATCATACCGGCCGGGGAACGAAATCTACAATTTTGAAAAATTCACTTCTGGTCGTTTATATATGTGAATATACACATAAATATGCATTTGTATTTGATCATCTCGTCAGGGATACGAAATTTTAAATATTGAAAAAATAGACGTTTTGGCCGTTTATATGTGTGATTATGCACATAAAAATGCATTTGTAATTAATCATCCCGGCCGGGGAACGAAATCTAAAATTTTGAAAAATTCACTTCTGGCCGTTTATATGTGTGAATATACACATAAACATGCATTTGTAATTGATCATACCGGCCGGAGAACGAAATCGAAAACTTTGAAAAATTCACTTCGGGCCGTTTATATGTGTGAATATACACATAAAAATGCACTTGTATTTGATCATCCCGGCCGGGGATCGAAATCTTAAATTTTGAAAAATTCACTTCTGGCCGTTTATATGTGTGAATATACACATAAAAATGCATTTGTATTGTTCATTTCGGCCGGGGAACTAAATCTAAAATTTTGAAAAAATAGACGTTTTGGCCGTTTATATTTGTGACTATGCACATAAAAATGCATTTGTAATTGATCATCTCGGCCTGGGACCGAAATCTAAAATTTTGAAAAATTCACTTCTGGTCGTTTATATGTGTAAATATACACAAAAAAATACATTTGTATTTGATTAACCCGGGCGAGGAAGGAAATCTTAGATATTGAAAAAATGCACGTTTAGGCCGTTTATATGTGTGATTATGCACATAAAAATGCATTTGTAATTAATCATCCCGGCCGGGGAACGAAATCTAAAATTTTGAAAAATTCACTTCTGGCCGTTTATATGTGTGAATATACACATAAAAATTTGTATTTGATCATCTCGGCCGGGGAACGAAATCGAAAACTTTGAAAAATTCACTTCGGGCCGTTTATATGTGTGCATATACACATAAAAATGCATTTGTAATTAATCATCCCGGCCGGGGAACGAAATCTAAAATTTTGAAAAATTCACTTCTGGCCGTTTATATGTGTGAATATACACAAACATGCATTTGTAATTGATCATACCGGCCGGAGAACGAAATCGAAAACTTTGAAAAATTCACTTCGGGCCGTTTATATGTGTGAATATACACATAAAAATGCATTTGTATTTGATCATCTCGTCCGGGACACGAAATTTGAAATATTGAAAAAATAGACGTTTTGACCGTTTATATGTGTGATTATGCACATAAAAATGCATTTGTATTTGATCATCCCGGCCGGGGATCGAAACCTAAAATTTTGAAAAATTCACTTCTGGCCATTTACATGTGTGAATATGCACATAAACATGCATTGTAATTGATCATACCGGCCGGGGAACGAAATCTACAATTTTGAAAAATTCACTCCTGGTCGTTGTTTATATATGTGAATATACACATAAATATGCATTTGTATTTGATCATCTCGTCAGGGAAACGAAATTTTAAATATTGAAAAAATAGACGTTTTGGCCGTTTATATGTGTGATTATGCACATAAAAATGCATTTGTAATTAATCATCCCGGCCGGGGAACGAAATCTAAAATTTTGAAAAATTCACTTCTGGCCGTTATATGTGTGAATATACACATAAACATGCATTTGTAATTGATCATACCGGCCGGAGAACGAAATCGAAAACTTTGAAAAATTCACTTCGGGCCATTTACATGTGTGAATATGCACATAAACATGCATTTGTAATTGATCATACCGGCCGGGGAACGAAATCTACTTTTGAAAAATTCACTTCTGGTCGTTGTTTATATATGTGAATATACACATAAATATGCATTTGTATTTGATCATCTCGTCAGGGAAACGAAATTTTAAATATTGAAAAAATAGACGTTTTGGCCGTTTATATGTGTGATTATGCACATAAAAATGCATTTGTAATTAATCATCCCGGCCGGGGAACGAAATCTAAAATTTTGAAAAATTCACTTCTGGCCGTTTATATGTGTGAATATACACATAAACATGCATTTGTAATTGATCATACCGGCCGGAGAACGAAATCGAAAACTTTGAAAAATTCACTTCGGGCCGTTTATATGTGTGAATATACACATAAAAATGCACTTGTATTTGATCATCCCGGCCGGGGATCGAAATCTTAAATTTTGAAAAATTCACTTCTGGCCGTTTATATGTGTGAATATACACATAAAAATTTGTATTGTTCATTTCGGCCGGGGAACTAAATCTAAAATTTTGAAAAAATAGACGTTTTGGCCGTTTATATTTGTGACTATGCACATAAAAATGCATTTGTAATTGATCATCTCGGCCTGGGACCGAAATCTAAAATTTTGAAAAATTCACTTCTGGTCGTTTATATGTGTGAATATACACAAAAAAATACATTTGTATTTGATTAACCCGGGCGAGGAAGGAAATCTTAGATATTGAAAAAATGCACGTTTAGGCCGTTATATGTGTGATTATGCACATAAAAATGCATTTGTAATTAATCATCCCGGCCGGGGAACGAAATCTAAAATTTTGAAAAATTCACTTCTGGCCGTTTATATGTGTGAATATACACATAAAAATTTGTATTTGATCATCTCGGCCGGGGAACGAAATCGAAAACTTTGAAAAATTCACTTCGGGCCGTTTATATGTGTGCATATACACATAAAAATGCATTTGTAATTAATCATCCCGGCCGGGGAACGAAATCTAAAATTTTGAAAAATTCACTTCTGGCCGTTTATATGTGTGAATATACACATAAACATGCATTTGTAATTGATCATACCGGCCGGAGAACGAAATCGAAAACTTTGAAAAATTCACTTCGGGCCGTTTATATGTGTGAATATACACATAAAAATGCACTTGTATTTGATCATCCCGGCCGGGGATCGAAATTTTAATTTTGAAAAATTCACTTCTGGCCGTTTATATGTGTGAATATACACATAAAAATGCATTTGTATTGTTCATTTCGGCCGGGGAACTAAATCTAAAATTTTGAAAAAATAGACGTTTTGGCCGTTTATTTTGTGACTATGCACATAAAAATGCATTTGTAATTGATCATCTCGGCCTGGGACCGAAATCTAAAATTTTGAAAAATTCACTTCTGGTCGTTTATATGTGTGAATATACACAAAAAAATACATTGTATTTGATTAACCCGGGCGAGGAAGGAAATCTTAGATATTGAAAAAATGCACGTTTAGGCCGTTTATATGTGTGATTATGCACAAAAATGCATTTGTAATTAATCATCCCGGCCGGGGAACGAAATCTAAAATTTTGAAAAATTCACTTCTGGCCGTTTATATGTGTGAATATACACATAAAAATTGTATTGATCATCTCGGCCGGGGAACGAAATCGAAAACTTTGAAAAATTCACTTCGGGCCGTTTATATGTGTGCATATACACATAAAAATGCATTTGTAATTGATCATCTCGGCGGGGAACGAAATCTAAAATTTTGAAAAATTCACTTCTGGCCGTTTATATGTGTGAATATACACATAAATATGCATTTGTATTGTTCATCCGGCCGGGGAACGAAATCGAAAATTTTGAAAAATTCACTTCTGGCCGTTTATATGTGTGAATATACACATAAAAATGCATTTGTATTTGATCATCTCGGCCGGGACACGAAATTTTAAATATTGAAAAAATAGACGTTTTGGCCGTTTATATGTGTGATTATGCACATAAAAATGCATTTGTAATTGATCATCTCGCCCTGGGACCGAAATCTAAAATTTTGAAAAATTCACTTCTGGCCGTTTATATGTGTGATTATGCACATAAAAATGCATTTGTAATTAATCATCCCGGCCGGGGAACGAAATCTAAAATTTTGAAAAATTCACTTCTGGTCGTTTATATAGTGAATATACACATAAAAATGCATTTGTATTTGATCATCTCGTCCGGGACACGACATTTTAAATATTGAAAAAATAGACGTTTTGGCAGTTTATATGTGTGATTATGCACATAAAAATGCATTTGTAATTGATCATCTCGGCCTGGGACCGAAATCTAAAATTTTGAAAAATTCACTTCTGGTCGTTTATATGTGTGAATATACACAAAAAAATACATTTGTATTTGATTAACCCGGGCGAGGAAGGAAATCTTAGATATTGAAAAAATGCACGTTTAGGCCGTTTATATGTGTGATGCACATAAAAATGCATTTGTAATTAATCATCCCGGCCGGGGAACGAAATCTAAAATTTTGAAAAATTCACTTCTGGCCGTTTATATGTGTGAATATACACATAAAAATGCATTTGTATTGTTCATCCCGGCCGGGGAACGAAATCGAAAATTTTGAAAAATTCACTTCTGGCCGTTTATATGTGTGAATATACACATAAAAATGCATTTGTATTTGATCATCTCGGCCGGGACACGAAATTTTAAATATTGAAAAAATAGACGTTTTGGCCGTTTATATGTGTGATTATGCACATAAAAATGCATTTGTAATTAATCATCTCGGCCTGGGACCGAAATCTAAAATTTTGAAAAATTCACTTCTGGTCGTTTATATGTATGAATATACACATAAAAATGCATTTGTATTTGATCATCTCGTCCGGGACACGAAATCGAAAATTTTGAAAAATTCACTTCGGGCCGTTTATATGTGTGAATTTACACATAAAAATGCATTTGTATTTGATCATCTCGTCCGGGACACGAAATTTTAAATATTGAAAAAAAAGACGTTTTGGCCGTTTATATGTGTGATTATGCACATAAAAATGCATTTGTATTTGATCATCCCGGCCGGGGATCGAAATCTAAAATTTTGAAAAATTCACTTCTGGCCGTTTATATGTGTGAATATACACGTAAAAATGCATTTGTATTTGATCATCCCGGCCGGGGATCGAAATCTAAAATTTTGAAAAATTCACTTCTGGCCATTTACATGTGGAATATGCACATAAACATGCATTTGTAATTGATCATACCGGCCGGGGAACGAAATCTACAATTTTGAAAAATTCACTCCTGGTCGTTGTTTATATATGTGAATAACACATAAATATGCATTTGTATTTGATCATCTCGTCAGGGATACGAAATTTTAAATATTGAAAAAATAGACGTTTTGGCCGTTTATATGTGTGATTATGCACATAAAAATGCATTTGTAATTAATCATCCCGGCCGGGGAACGAAATTTATAATTTTGAAAAATTCACTTCTGGCCGTTTATATGTGTGAATATACACATAAACATGCATTTGTAATTGATCATACCGGCCGGAGAACGAAATCGAAAACTTTGAAAAATTCACTTCGGGCCGTTTATATGTGTGAATATACACATAAAAATGCACTTGTATTTGATCATCCCGGCCGGGGATCGAAATCTTAAATTTTGAAAAATTCACTTCTGGCCGTTTATATGTGTGAATATACACATAAAAATGCATTTGTATTGTTCATTTCGGCCGGGGAAAAATCTAAAATTTTGAAAAAATAGACGTTTTGGCCGTTTATATTTGTGACTATGCACATAAAAATACATTTGTAATTGATCATCTCGGCCTGGGACCGAAATCTAAAATTTTGAAAAATTCACTTCTGGTCGTTTATATGTGTGAATATACACAAAAAAATACATTTGTATTTGATTAACCCGGGCGAGGAAGGAAATCTTAGATATAGAAAAAATGCACGTTTAGGCCGTTTATATGTGTGATTATGCACATAAAAATGCATTTGTAATTAATCATCCCGGCCGGGGAACGAAATCTAAAATTTTGAAAAATTCACTTCTAGCCGTTTATATGTGTGAATATACACATAAAAATTTGTATTTGATCATCTCGGCCGGGGAACGAAATCGAAAACTTTGAAAAATTCACTTCGGGCCGTTTATATGTGTGAATATACACAAAAAATGCATTTGTAATTGATCATCTCGGCGGGGAACGAAATCTAAAATTTTGAAAAATTCACTTCTGGCCGTTTATATGTGTGAATACACATAAATATGCATTTGTATTGTTCATCCCGGCCGGGGAACGAAATCGAAAATTTTGAAAAATTCACTTCTGGCCGTTTATATGTGTGAATATACACATAAAAATGCATTTGTATTTGATCATCTCGGCCGGGACACGAAATTTTAAATATTGAAAAAATAGACGTTTTGGCCGTTTATATGTGTGATTATGCACATAAAAATGCATTTGTAATTGATCATCTCGGCCTGGGACCGAAATCTAAAATTTTGAAAAATTCACTTCTGGCCGTTTATATGTGTGATATGCACATAAAAATGCATTTGTAATTAATCATCCCGGCCGGGGAACGAAATCTAAAATTTTAAAAATTCACTTCTGGTCGTTTATATATGTGAATATACACATAAAAATGCATTTGTATTTGATCATCTCGTCCGGGACACGACATTTTAAATATTGAAAAAATAGACGTTTTGGCAGTTTATATGTGTGATTATGCACTAAAAATGCATTTGTAATTGATCATCTCGGCCTGGGACCGAAATCTAAAATTTTGAAAAATTCACTTCTGGTCGTTATATGTGTGAATATACACAAAAAAATACATTTGTATTTGATTAACCCGGGCGAGGAAGGAAATCTTAGATATTGAAAAAATGCACGTTTAGGCCGTTTATATGTGTGATTATGCACATAAAAATGCATTTGTAATTAATCATCCCGGCCGGGGAACGAAACCTAAAATTTTGAAAAATTCACTTCTGGCCGTTTATATGTGTGAATATACACATAAAAATGCATTTGTATTGTTCATCCCGGCCGGGGAACGAAATCGAAAATTTTGAAAAATTCACTTCTGGCCGTTTATATGTGTGAATACACATAAAAATGCATTTGTATTTGATCATCTCGGCCGGGACACGAAATCGAAAATTTTGAAAAATTCACTTCGGGCCGTTTATATGTGTGAATTTACACATAAAAATGCATTTGTATTTGATCATCTCGTCCGGGACACGAAATTTTAAATATTGAAAAAAAAGACGTTTTGGCCGTTTATATGTGTGATTATGCACATAAAAATGCATTTGTAATTAATCATCTCGGCCTGGGACCGAAATCTAAAATTTTGAAAAATTCACTTCTGGTCGTTTATATGTATGAATATACACATAAAAATGCATTTGTATTTGATCATCTCGTCCGGGACACGAAATCGAAAATTTTGAAAAATTCACTTCGGGCCGTTTATATGTGAATTTACACATAAAAATGCATTTGTATTTGATCATCTCGTCCGGGACACGAAATTTTAAATATTGAAAAAAAAGACGTTTTGGCCGTTTATATGTGTGATTATGCACATAAAAATGCATTTGTAATTAATCATCTCGGCCTGGGACCGAAATCTAAAATTTTGAAAAATTCACTTCTGGTCGTTTATATGTATGAATATACACATAAAAATGCATTTGTATTTGATCATCTCGTCCGGGACACGAAATCGAAAATTTTGAAAAATTCACTTCGGGCCGTTTATATGTGTGAATTTACACATAAAAATGCATTTGTATTGATCATCTCGTCCGGGACACGAAATTTTAAATATTGAAAAAAAAGACGTTTTGGCCGTTTATATGTGTGATTATGCACATAAAAATGCATTTGTATTTGATCATCCCGGCCGGGGATCGAAATCTAAAATTTTGAAAAATTCACTTCTGGCCGTTTATATGTGTGAATATACACGTAAAAATGCATTTGTATTTGATCATCCCGGCCGGGGATCGAAATCTAAAATTTTGAAAAATTCACTTCTGGCCATTTACATGTGTGAATATGCACATAAACATGCATTTGTAATTGATCATACCGGCCGGGGAACGAAATCTACAATTTTGAAAAATTCACTTCTGGTCGTTGTTATATATGTGAATATACACATAAATATGCATTTGTATTTGATCATCTCGTCAGGGATACGAAATTTTAAATATTGAAAAAATAGACGTTTTGGCCGTTTATGTGTGATTATGCACAAAAATGCATTTGTAATTAATCATCCCGGCCGGGGAACGAAATCTAAAATTTTGAAAAATTCACTTCTGGCCGTTTATATGTGTGAATATACACATAAACATGCATTTGTAATTGATCATACCGGCCGGAGAACGAAATCGAAAACTTTGAAAAATTCACTTCGGGCCGTTTATATGTGTGAATATACACATAAAAATGCACTTGTATTTGATCATCCCGGCCGGGGATCGAAATCTTAAATTTTGAAAAATTCACTTCTGGCCGTTTATATGTGTGAATATACACATAAAAATGCATTTGTATTGTTCATTTCGGCCGGGGAACTAAATCTAAAATTTTGAAAAAATAGACGTTTTGGCCGTTTATATTTGTGACTATGCACATAAAAATGCATTTGTAATTGATCATCTCGGCCTGGGACCGAAATCTAAAATTTTGAAAAATTCACTTCTGGTCGTTTATATGTGTAAATATACACAAAAAAATACATTTGTATTTGATTAACCCGGGCGAGGAAGGAAATCTTAGATATTGAAAAAATGCACGTTTAGGCCGTTTATATGTGTGATTATGCACATAAAAATGCATTTGTAATTAATCATCCCGGCCGGGGAACGAAATCTAAAATTTTGAAAAATTCACTTCTGGTCGTTTATATGTATGATATACACATAAAAATTTGTATTTGATCATCTCGGCCGGGGAACGAAATCGAAAACTTTGAAAAATTCACTTCGGGCCGTTTATATGTGTGCATATACACATAAAAATGCATTTGTAATTAATCATCCCGGCCGGGGAACGAAATCTAAAATTTTGAAAAATTCACTTCTGGCCGTTTATATGTGTGAATATACACATAAACATGCATTTGTAATTGATCATACCGGCCGGAGAACGAAATCGAAAACTTTGAAAAATTCACTTCGGGCCGTTTATATGTGTGAATATACACATAAAAATGCATTTGTATTTGATCATCTCGTCCGGGACACGAAATTTTAAATATTGAAAAAATAGACGTTTTGGCCGTTTATATGTGTGATTATGCACATAAAAATGCATTTGTATTTGATCATCCCGGCCGGGGAACGAAACCTAAAATTTTGAAAAATTCACTTCTGGCCATTTACATGTGTGAATATGCACATAAACATGCATTTGTAATTGATCATACCGGCCGGGGAACGAAATCTACAATTTTGAAAAATTCACTTCTGGTCGTTGTTTATATATGTGAATATACACATAAATATGCATTTGTATTTGATCATCTCGTCAGGGATACGAAATTTTAAATATTGAAAAAATAGACGTTTTGGCCGTTTATATGTGTGATTATGCACATAAAAATGCATTTGTAATTAATCATCCCGGCCGGGGAACGAAATCTAAAATTTTGAAAAATTCACTTCTGGCCGTTTATATGTGTGAATATACACATAAACATGCATTTGTAATTGATCATACCGGCCGGAGAACGAAATCGAAAACTTTGAAAAATTCACTTCTGGCCATTTACATGTGTGAATATGCACATAAACATGCATTTGTAATTGATCATACCGGCCGGGGAACGAAATCTACAATTTTGAAAAATTCACTTCTGGTCGTTGTTTATATATGTGAATATACACATAAATATGCATTTGTATTTGATCATCTCGTCAGGGAAACGAAATTTTAAATATTGAAAAAATAGACGTTTTGGCCGTTTATATGTGTGATTATGCACATAAAAATGCATTTGTAATTAATCATCCCGGCCGGGGAACGAAATCTAAAATTTTGAAAAATTCACTTCTGGCCGTTTATATGTGTGAATATACACATAAACATGCATTTGTAATTGATCATACCGGCCGGAGAACGAAATCGAAAACTTTGAAAAATTCACTTCGGGCCGTTTATATGTGTGAATATACACATAAAAATGCACTTGTATTTGATCATCCCGGCCGGGGATCGAAATCTTAAATTTTGAAAAATTCACTTCTGGCCGTTTATATGTGTGAATATACACATAAAAATGCATTTGTATTGTTCATTTCGGCCGGGGAACTAAATCTAAAATTTTGAAAAAATAGACGTTTTGGCCGTTTATATTTGTGACTATGCACATAAAAATGCATTTGTAATTGATCATCTCGGCCTGGGACCGAAATCTAAAATTTTGAAAAATTCACTTCTGGTCGTTATATGTGTGAATATACACAAAAAAATACATTTGTATTTGATTAACCCGGGCGAGGAAGGAAATCTTAGATATTGAAAAAATGCACGTTTAGGCCGTTTATATGTGTGATTATGCACATAAAAATGCATTTGTAATTAATCATCCCGGCCGGGGAACGAAATCTAAAATTTTGAAAAATTCACTTCTGGCCGTTTATATGTGTGAATATACACATAAAAATTTGTATTTGATCATCTCGGCCGGGGAACGAAATCGAAAACTTTGAAAAATTCACTTCGGGCCGTTATATGTGTGCATATACACATAAAAATGCATTTGTAATTAATCATCCCGGCCGGGGAACGAAATCTAAAATTTTGAAAAATTCACTTCTGGCCGTTTATATGTGTGAATATACACATAAACATGCATTTGTAATTGATCATACCGGCCGGAGAACGAAATCGAAAACTTTGAAAAATTCACTTCGGGCCGTTTATATGTGTGAATATACACATAAAAATGCACTTGTATTTGATCATCCCGGCCGGGGATCGAAATCTTAAATTTTGAAAAATTCACTTCTGGCCGTTTATATGTGTGAATATACACATAAAAATGCATTTGTATTGTTCATTTCGGCCGGGGAACTAAATCTAAAATTTTGAAAAAATAGACGTTTTGGCCGTTTATATTTGTGACTATGCACATAAAAATGCATTTGTAATTGATCATCTCGGCCTGGGACCGAAATCTAAAATTTTGAAAAATTCACTTCTGGTCGTTTATATGTGTGAATATACACAAAAAAATACATTTGTATTTGATTAACCCGGGCGAGGAAGGAAATCTTAGATATTGAAAAAATGCACGTTTAGGCCGTTATATGTGTGATTATGCACAAAAATGCATTTGTAATTAATCATCCCGGCCGGGGAACGAAATCTAAAATTTTGAAAAATTCACTTCTGGCCGTTTATATGTGAATATACACATAAAAATTTGTATTTGATCATCTCGGCCGGGGAACGAAATCGAAAACTTTGAAAAATTCACTTCGGGCCGTTTATATGTGTGCATATACACATAAAAATGCATTTGTAATTGATCATCTCGGCCGGGGAACGAAATCTAAAATTTTGAAAAATTCACTTCTGGCCGTTTATATGTGTGAATATACACATAAATATGCATTTGTATTGTTCATCCGGCCGGGGAACGAAATCGAAAATTTTGAAAAATTCACTTCTGGCCGTTTATATGTGTGAATATACACATAAAAATGCATTTGTATTTGATCATCTCGGCCGGGACACGAAATTTTAAATATTGAAAAAATAGACGTTTTGGCCGTTTATATGTGTGATTATGCACATAAAAATGCATTTGTAATTGATCATCTCGCCCTGGGACCGAAATCTAAAATTTTGAAAAATTCACTTCTGGCCGTTTATATGTGTGATTATGCACATAAAAATGCATTTGTAATTAATCATCCCGGCCGGGGAACGAAATCTAAAATTTTGAAAAATTCACTTCTGGTCGTTTATATATGTGAATATACACATAAAAATGCATTTGTATTGATCATCTCGTCCGGGACACGACATTTTAAATATTGAAAAAATAGACGTTTTGGCAGTTTATATGTGTGATTATGCACATAAAAATGCATTTGTAATTGATCATCTCGGCCTGGGACCGAAATCTAAAATTTTGAAAAATTCACTTCTGGTCGTTTATATGTGTGAATATACACAAAAAAATACATTTGTATTTGATTAACCCGGGCGAGGAAGGAAATCTTAGATATTGAAAAAATGCACGTTTAGGCCGTTTATATGTGTGATTATGCACATAAAAATGCATTTGTAATTAATCATCCCGGCCGGGGAACGAAATCTAAAATTTTGAAAAATTCACTTCTGGCCGTTTATATGTGTGAATATACACATAAAAATGCATTTGTATTGTTCATCCCGGCCGGGGAACGAAATCGAAAATTTTGAAAAATTCACTTCTGGCCGTTTATATATGTGAATATACACATAAATATGCATTTGTATTTGATCATCTCGTCAGGGATACGAAATTTTAAATATTGAAAAAATAGACGTTTTGGCCGTTTATATGTGTGATTATGCACATAAAAATGCATTTGTAATTAATCATCCCGGCCGGGGAACGAAATCTAAAATTTTGAAAAATTCACTTCTGGCCGTTTATATGTGTGAATATACACATAAACATGCATTTGTAATTGATCATACCGGCCGGAGAACGAAATCGAAAACTTTGAAAAATTCACTTCGGGCCGTTTATATGTGTGAATATACACATAAAAATGCACTTGTATTTGATCATCCCGGCCGGGGATCGAAATCTTAAATTTTGAAAAATTCACTTCTGGCCGTTTATATGTGTGAATATACACATAAAAATGCATTTGTATTTGTTCATTTCGGCCGGGGAACTAAATCTAAAATTTTGAAAAAATAGACGTTTTGGCCGTTTATATTTGTGACTATGCACATAAAAATGCATTTGTAATTGATCATCTCGGCCTGGGACCGAAATCTAAAATTTTGAAAAATTCACTTCTGGTCGTTTATATGTGTAATATACACAAAAAAATACATTTGTATTTGATTAACCCGGGCGAGGAAGGAAATCTTAGATATTGAAAAAATGCACGTTTAGGCCGTTTATATGTGTGATTATGCACATAAAAATGCATTTGTAATTAATCATCCCGGCCGGGGAACGAAATCTAAAATTTTGAAAAATTCACTTCTGGCCGTTTATATGTGTGAATATACACATAAAAATTTGTATTTGATCATCTCGGCCGGGGAACGAAATCGAAAACTTTGAAAAATTCACTTCGGGCCGTTTATATGTGTGCATATACACATAAAAATGCATTTGTAATTAATCATCCCGGCCGGGGAACGAAATCTAAAATTTTGAAAAATTCACTTCTGGCCGTTTATATGTGTGAATATACACATAAACATGCATTTGTAATTGATCATACCGGCCGGAGAACGAAATCGAAAACTTTGAAAAATTCACTTCGGGCCGTTTATATGTGTGAATATACACATAAAAATGCATTTGTATTTGATCATCTCGTCCGGGACACGAAATTTGAAATATTGAAAAAATAGACGTTTTGACCGTTTATATGTGTGATTATGCACATAAAAATGCATTTGTATTTGATCATCCCGGCCGGGGATCGAAACCTAAAATTTTGAAAAATTCACTTCTGGCCATTTACATGTGTGAATATGCACATAAACATGCATTTGTAATTGATCATACCGGCCGGGGAACGAAATCTACAATTTTGAAAAATTCACTCCTGGTCGTTGTTTATATATGTGAATATACACATAAATATGCATTTGTATTTGATCATCTCGTCAGGGAAACGAAATTTTAAATATTGAAAAAATAGACGTTTTGGCCGTTTATATGTGTGATTATGCACATAAAAATGCATTTGTAATTAATCATCCCGGCCGGGGAACGAAATCTAAAATTTTGAAAAATTCACTTCTGGCCGTTTATATGTGTGAATATACACATAAACATGCATTTGTAATTGATCATACCGGCCGGAGAACGAAATCGAAAACTTTGAAAAATTCACTTCGGGCCATTTACATGTGTGAATATGCACATAAACATGCATTTGTAATTGATCATACCGGCCGGGGAACGAAATCTACAATTTTGAAAAATTCACTTCTGGTCGTTGTTTATATATGTGAATATACACATAAATATGCATTTGTATTTGATCATCTCGTCAGGGATACGAAATTTTAAATATTGAAAAAATAGACGTTTTGGCCGTTTATATGTGTGATTATGCACATAAAAATGCATTTGTAATTAATCATCCCGGCCGGGGAACGAAATCTAAAATTTTGAAAAATTCACTTCTGGCCGTTTATATGTGTGAATATACACATAAACATGCATTTGTAATTGATCATACCGGCCGGAGAACGAAATCGAAAACTTTGAAAAATTCACTTCGGGCCGTTTTATGTGTGAATATACACATAAAAATGCACTTGTATTTGATCATCCCGGCCGGGGATCGAAATCTTAAATTTTGAAAAATTCACTTCTGGCCGTTTATATGTGAATATACACATAAAAATGCATTTGTATTGTTCATTTCGGCCGGGGAACTAAATCTAAAATTTTGAAAAAATAGACGTTTTGGCCGTTTATATTTGTGACTATGCACATAAAAATGCATTTGTAATTGATCATCTCGGCCTGGGACCGAAATCTAAAATTTTGAAAAATTCACTTCTGGTCGTTTATATGTGTGAATATACACAAAAAAATACATTTGTATTTGATTAACCCGGGCGAGGAAGGAAATCTTAGATATTGAAAAAATGCACGTTTAGGCCGTTTATATGTGTGATTATGCACATAAAAATGCATTTGTAATTAATCATCCCGGCCGGGGAACGAAATCTAAAATTTTGAAAAATTCACTTCTGGCCGTTTATATGTGTGAATACACATAAAAATTTGTATTTGATCATCTCGGCCGGGGAACGAAATCGAAAACTTTGAAAAATTCACTTCGGGCCGTTTATATGTGTGCATATACACATAAAAATGCATTTGTAATTATCATCCCGGCCGGGGAACGAAATCTAAAATTTTGAAAAATTCACTTCTGGCCGTTTATATGTGTGAATATACACATAAACATGCATTTGTAATTGATCATACCGGCCGGAGAACGAAATCGAAAACTTTGAAAAATTCACTTCGGGCCGTTTATATGTGTGAATATACACATAAAAATGCACTTGTATTTGATCATCCCGGCCGGGGATCGAAATTTTAATTTTGAAAAATTCACTTCTGGCCGTTTATATGTGTGAATATACACATAAAAATGCATTTGTATTGTTCATTTCGGCCGGGGAACTAAATCTAAAATTTTGAAAAAATACGTTTTGGCCGTTTATATTGTGACTATGCACATAAAAATGCATTTGTAATTGATCATCTCGGCCTGGGACCGAAATCTAAAATTTTGAAAAATTCACTTCTGGTCGTTATATGTGTGAATATACACAAAAAAATACATTTGTATTTGATTAACCCGGGCGAGGAAGGAAATCTTAGATATTGAAAAAATGCACGTTTAGGCCGTTTATATGTGTGATTATGCACATAAAAATGCATTTGTAATTAATCATCCCGGCCGGGGAACGAAATCTAAAATTTTGAAAAATTCACTTCTGGCCGTTTATATGTGTGAATATACACATAAAAATTTGTATTTGATCATCTCGGCCGGGGAACGAAATCGAAAATTTTGAAAAAATAGACGTTTTGGCCGTTTATATTTGTGACTATGCACATAAAAATGCATTTGTAATTGATCATCTCGGCCTGGGACCGAAATCTAAAATTTTGAAAAATTCACTTCTGGTCGTTTATATGTGTGAATATACACATAAAAATGCATTTGTATTGTTCATCCCGGCCGGGGAACGAAATCGAAAATTTTGAAAAATTCACTTCTGGCCGTTTATATGTGTGAATATACACATAAAAATGCATTTGTATTTGATCATCTCGGCCGGGACACGAAATTTTAAATATTGAAAAAATAGACGTTTTGGCCGTTTATATGTGTGATTATGCACATAAAAATGCATTTGTAATTGATCATCTCGCCCTGGGACCGAAATCTAAAATTTTGAAAAATTCACTTCTGGCCGTTTATATGTGTGATTATGCACATAAAAATGCATTTGTAATTAATCATCCCGGCCGGGGAACGAAATCTAAAATTTTGAAAAATTCACTTCTGGTCGTTTATATATGTGAATATACACATAAAAATGCATTTGTATTTGATCATCTCGTCCGGGACACGACATTTTAAATATTGAAAAAATAGACGTTTTGGCAGTTTATATGTGTGATTATGCACATAAAAATGCATTTGTAATTGATCATCTCGGCCTGGGACCGAAATCTAAAATTTTGAAAAATTCACTTCTGGTCGTTTATATGTGAATATACACAAAAAAATACATTTGTATTTGATTAACCCGGGCGAGGAAGGAAATCTTAGATATTGAAAAAATGCACGTTTAGGCCGTTTATATGTGTGATTATGCACATAAAAATGCATTTGTAATTAATCATCCCGGCCGGGGATCGAAACCTAAAATTTTGAAAAATTCACTTCTGGCCGTTTATATGTGTGAATATACACATAAAAATGCATTTGTATTGTTCATCCCGGCCGGGGAACGAAATCGAAAATTTTGAAAAATTCACTTCTGGCCGTTTATATGTGTGAATATACACATAAAAATGCATTTGTATTTGATCATCTCGGCCGGGACACGAAATCGAAAATTTTGAAAAATTCACTTCGGGCCGTTTATATGTGTGAATTTACACATAAAAATGCATTTGTATTTGATCATCTCGTCCGGGACACGAAATTTTAAATATTGAAAAAAAGACGTTTTGGCCGTTTATATGTGTGATTATGCACATAAAAATGCATTTGTAATTAATCATCTCGGCCTGGGACCGAAATCTAAAATTTTGAAAAATTCACTTCTGGTCGTTTATATGTATGAATATACACATAAAAATGCATTTGTATTTGATCATCTCGTCCGGGACACGAAATCGAAAATTTTGAAAAATTCACTTCGGGCCGTTTATATGTGTGAATTTACACATAAAAATGCATTTGTATTTGATCATCTCGTCCGGGACACGAAATTTTAAATATTGAAAAAAAAGACGTTTTGGCCGTTTATATGTGTGATTATGCACATAAAAATGCATTTGTATTTGATCATCCCGGCCGGGGATCGAAATCTAAAATTTTGAAAAATTCACTTCTGGCCGTTTATATGTGTGAATATACACGTAAAAATGCATTTGTATTTGATCATCCCGGCCGGGGATCGAAATCTAAAATTTTGAAAAATTCACTTCTGGCCATTTACATGTGTGAATATGCACATAAACATGCATTTGTAATTGATCATACCGGCCGGGGAACGAAATCTACAATTTTGAAAAATTCACTTCTGGTCGTTGTTTATATGTGAATATACACATAAATATGCATTTGTATTTGATCATCTCGTCAGGGATACGAAATTTTAAATATTGAAAAAATAGACGTTTTGGCCGTTTATATGTGTGATTATGCACATAAAAATGCATTTGTAATTAATCATCCCGGCCGGGGAACGAAATCTAAAATTTTGAAAAATTCACTTCTGGCCGTTTATATGTGTGAATATACACATAAACATGCATTTGTAATTGATCATACCGGCCGGAGAACGAAATCGAAAACTTTGAAAAATTCACTTCGGGCCGTTATATGTGTGAATATACACATAAAAATGCACTTGTATTTGATCATCCCGGCCGGGGATCGAAATCTTAAATTTTGAAAAATTCACTTCTGGCCGTTTATATGTGTGAATATACACATAAAAATGCATTTGTATTGTTCATTTCGGCCGGGGAACTAAATCTAAAATTTTGAAAAAATAGACGTTTTGGCCGTTTATATTTGTGACTATGCACATAAAAATGCATTTGTAATTGATCATCTCGGCCTGGGACCGAAATCTAAAATTTTGAAAAATTCACTTCTGGTCGTTTATATGTGTGAATATACACAAAAAAATACATTTGTATTTGATTAACCCGGGCGAGGAAGGAAATCTTAGATATTGAAAAAATGCACGTTTAGGCCGTTTATATGTGTGATTATGCACATAAAAATGCATTTGTAATTAATCATCCCGGCCGGGGAACGAAATCTAAAATTTTGAAAAATTCACTTCTGGCCGTTTATATGTGTGAATATACACATAAAAATTTGTATTTGATCATCTCGGCCGGGGAACGAAATCGAAAACTTTGAAAAATTCACTTCGGGCCGTTTATATGTGTGCATATACACATAAAAATGCATTTGTAATTAATCATCCCGGCCGGGGAACGAAATCTAAAATTTTGAAAAATTCACTTCTGGCCGTTTATATGTGAATATACACATAAACATGCATTTGTAATTGATCATACCGGCCGGAGAACGAAATCGAAAACTTTGAAAAATTCACTTCGGGCCGTTTATAGTGTGAATATACACATAAAAATGCATTTGTATTTGATCATCTCGTCCGGGACACGAAATTTGAAATATTGAAAAAATAGACGTTTTGACCGTTTATATGTGTGATTATGCACATAAAAATGCATTTGTATTTGATCATCCCGGCCGGGGATCGAAACCTAAAATTTTGAAAAATTCACTTCTGGCCATTTACATGTGTGAATATGCACATAAACATGCATTTGTAATTGATCATACCGGCCGGGGAACGAAATCTACAATTTTGAAAAATTCACTCCTGGTCGTTGTTTATATATGTGAATATACACATAAATATGCATTTGTATTTGATCATCTCGTCAGGGAAACGAAATTTTAAATATTGAAAAAATAGACGTTTTGGCCGTTTATATGTGTGATTATGCACATAAAAATGCATTTGTAATTAATCATCCCGGCCGGGGAACGAAATCTAAAATTTTGAAAAATTCACTTCTGGCCGTTTATATGTGTGAATATACACATAAACATGCATTTGTAATTGATCATACCGGCCGGAGAACGAAATCGAAAACTTTGAAAAATTCACTTCGGGCCATTTACATGTGTGAATATGCACATAAACATGCATTTGTAATTGATCATACCGGCCGGGGAACGAAATCTACAATTTTGAAAAATTCACTTCTGGTCGTTGTTTATATATGTGAATATACACATAAATATGCATTTGTATTTGATCATCTCGTCAGGGAAACGAAATTTTAAATATTGAAAAAAAGACGTTTTGGCCGTTTATATGTGTGATTATGCACATAAAAATGCATTTGTAATTAATCATCCCGGCCGGGGAACGAAATCTAAAATTTTGAAAAATTCACTTCTGGCCGTTTATATGTGTGAATATACACATAAACATGCATTTGTAATTGATCATACCGGCCGGAGAACGAAATCGAAAACTTTGAAAAATTCACTTCGGGCCGTTTATATGTGTGAATATACACATAAAAATGCACTTGTATTTGATCATCCCGGCCGGGGATCGAAATCTTAAATTTTGAAAAATTCACTTCTGGCCGTTTATATGTGTGAATATACACATAAAAATGCATTTGTATTGTTCATTTCGGCCGGGGAACTAAATCTAAAATTTTGAAAAAATACGTTTTGGCCGTTTATATTTGTGACTATGCACATAAAAATGCATTTGTAATTGATCATCTCGGCCTGGGACCGAAATCTAAAATTTTGAAAAATTCACTTCTGGTCGTTTATATGTGTGAATATACACAAAAAAATACATTTGTATTTGATTAACCCGGGCGAGGAAGGAAATCTTAGATATTGAAAAAATGCACGTTTAGGCCGTTTATATGTGTGATTATGCACATAAAAATGCATTTGTAATTAATCATCCCGGCCGGGGAACGAAATCTAAAATTTTGAAAAATTCACTTCTGGCCGTTTATATGTGTGAATATACACATAAAAATTTGTATTTGATCATCTCGGCCGGGGAACGAAATCGAAAACTTTGAAAAATTCACTTCGGGCCGTTTATATGTGCATATACACATAAAAATGCATTTGTAATTAATCATCCCGGCCGGGGAACGAAATCTAAAATTTTGAAAAATTCACTTCTGGCCGTTTATATGTGTGAATATACACATAAACATGCATTTGTAATTGATCATACCGGCCGGAGAACGAAATCGAAAACTTTGAAAAATTCACTTCGGGCCGTTTATATGTGTGAATATACACATAAAAATGCACTTGTATTTGATCATCCCGGCCGGGGATCGAAATTTTAATTTTGAAAAATTCACTTCTGGCCGTTTATATGTGTGAATATACACATAAAAATGCATTTGTATTGTTCATTTCGGCCGGGGAACTAAATCTAAAATTTTGAAAAAATAGACGTTTTGGCCGTTTATATTTGTGACTATGCACATAAAAATGCATTTGTAATTGATCATCTCGGCCTGGGACCGAAATCTAAAATTTTGAAAAATTCACTTCTGGTCGTTTATATGTGTGAATATACACAAAAAAATACATTTGTATTTGATTAACCCGGGCGAGGAAGGAAATCTTAGATATTGAAAAAATGCACGTTTAGGCCGTTTATATGTGTGATTATGCACATAAAAATGCATTTGTAATTAATCATCCCGGCCGGGGAACGAAATCTAAAATTTTGAAAAATTCACTTCTGGCCGTTTATATGTGTGAATATACACATAAAAATTTGTATTTGATCATCTCGGCCGGGGAACGAAATCGAAAACTTTGAAAAATTCACTTCGGGCCGTTTATATGTGTGCATATACACATAAAAATGCATTTGTAATTGATCATCTCGGCGGGGAACGAAATCTAAAATTTTGAAAAATTCACTTCTGGCCGTTTATATGTGTGAATATACACATAAATATGCATTTGTATTGTTCATCCCGGCCGGGGAACGAAATCGAAAATTTTGAAAAATTCACTTCTGGCCGTTATATGTGTGAATATACACATAAAAATGCATTTGTATTTGATCATCTCGGCCGGGACACGAAATTTTAAATATTGAAAAAATAGACGTTTTGGCCGTTTATATGTGTGATTATGCACATAAAAATGCATTTGTAATTGATCATCTCGCCCTGGGACCGAAATCTAAAATTTTGAAAAATTCACTTCTGGCCGTTTATATGTGTGATTATGCACATAAAAATGCATTTGTAATTAATCATCCCGGCCGGGGAACGAAATCTAAAATTTTGAAAAATTCACTTCTGGTCGTTTATATATGTGAATATACACATAAAAATGCATTTGTATTTGATCATCTCGTCCGGGACACGACATTTTAAATATTGAAAAAATAGACGTTTTGGCAGTTTATATGTGTGATTATGCACATAAAAATGCATTTGTAATTGATCATCTCGGCCTGGGACCGAAATCTAAAATTTTGAAAAATTCACTTCTGGTCGTTTATATGTGTGAATATACACAAAAAAATACATTTGTATTTGATTAACCCGGGCGAGGAAGGAAATCTTAGATATTGAAAAAATGCACGTTTAGGCCGTTTATATGTGTGATTATGCACATAAAAATGCATTTGTAATTAATCATCCCGGCCGGGGAACGAAATCTAAAATTTTGAAAAATTCACTTCTGGCCGTTTATATGTGTGAATATACACATAAAAATGCATTTGTATTGTTCATCCCGGCCGGGGAACGAAATCGAAAATTTTGAAAAATTCACTTCTGGCCGTTTATATGTGTGAATATACACATAAAAATGCATTTGTATTTGATCATCTCGGCCGGGACACGAAATTTTAAATATTGAAAAAATAGACGTTTTGGCCGTTTATATGTGTGATTATGCACATAAAAATGCATTTGTAATTAATCATCTCGGCCTGGGACCGAAATCTAAAATTTTGAAAAATTCACTTCTGGTCGTTTATATGTATGAATATACACATAAAAATGCATTTGTATTTGATCATCTCGTCCGGGACACGAAATCGAAAATTTTGAAAAATTCACTTCGGGCCGTTTATATGTGTGAATTTACACATAAAAATGCATTGTATTTGATCATCTCGTCCGGGACACGAAATTTTAAATATTGAAAAAAAAGACGTTTTGGCCGTTTATATGTGTGATTATGCACATAAAAATGCATTTGTATTTGATCATCCCGGCCGGGGATCGAAATCTAAAATTTTGAAAAATTCACTTCTGGCCGTTTATATGTGTGAATATACACGTAAAAATGCATTTGTATTTGATCATCCCGGCCGGGGATCGAAATCTAAAATTTTGAAAAATTCACTTCTGGCCATTTACATGTGTGAATATGCACATAAACATGCATTTGTAATTGATCATACCGGCCGGGGAACGAAATCTACAATTTTGAAAAATTCACTCCTGGTCGTTGTTTATATATGTGAATATACACATAAATATGCATTTGTATTTGATCATCTCGTCAGGGATACGAAATTTTAAATATTGAAAAAATAGACGTTTTGGCCGTTTATATGTGTGATTATGCACATAAAAATGCATTTGTAATTAATCATCCCGGCCGGGGAACGAAATCTAAAATTTTGAAAAATTCACTTCTGGCCGTTTATATGTGTGAATATACACATAAACATGCATTTGTAATTGATCATACCGGCCGGAGAACGAAATCGAAAACTTTGAAAAATTCACTTCGGGCCGTTTATATGTGTGAATATACACATAAAAATGCACTTGTATTTGATCATCCCGGCCGGGGATCGAAATCTTAAATTTTGAAAAATTCACTTCTGGCCGTTTATATGTGTGAATATACACATAAAAATGCATTTGTATTGTTCATTTCGGCCGGGGAACTAAATCTAAAATTTTGAAAAAATAGACGTTTTGGCCGTTTATATTTGTGACTATGCACATAAAAATGCATTTGTAATTGATCATCTCGGCCTGGGACCGAAATCTAAAATTTTGAAAAATTCACTTCTGGTCGTTTATATGTGTAAATATACACAAAAAAATACATTTGTATTTGATTAACCCGGGCGAGGAAGGAAATCTTAGATATTGAAAAAATGCACGTTTAGGCCGTTTATATGTGTGATTATGCACATAAAAATGCATTTGTAATTAATCATCCCGGCCGGGGAACGAAATCTAAAATTTTGAAAAATTCACTTCTGGCCGTTTATATGTGTGAATATACACATAAAAATTTGTATTTGATCATCTCGGCCGGGGAACGAAATCGAAAACTTTGAAAAATTCACTTCGGGCCGTTTATATGTGTGCATATACACATAAAAATGCATTTGTAATTAATCATCCCGGCCGGGGAACGAAATCTAAAATTTTGAAAAATTCACTTCTGGCCGTTTATATGTGTGAATATACACATAAACATGCATTTGTAATTGATCATACCGGCCGGAGAACGAAATCGAAAACTTTGAAAAATTCACTTCGGGCCGTTTATATGTGTGAATATACACATAAAAATGCACTTGTATTTGATCATCCCGGCCGGGGATCGAAATTTTAATTTTGAAAAATTCACTTCTGGCCGTTTATGTGTGAATATACACATAAAAATGCATTTGTATTGTTCATTTCGGCCGGGGAACTAAATCTAAAATTTTGAAAAAATAGACGTTTTGGCCGTTTATATTTGTGACTATGCACATAAAAATGCATTTGTAATTGATCATCTCGGCCTGGGACCGAAATCTAAAATTTTGAAAAATTCACTTCTGGTCGTTTATATGTGTGAATATACACAAAAAAATACATTTGTATTTGATTAACCCGGGCGAGGAAGGAAATCTTAGATATTGAAAAAATGCACGTTTAGGCCGTTTATATGTGTGATTATGCACATAAAAATGCATTTGTAATTAATCATCCCGGCCGGGGAACGAAATCTAAAATTTTGAAAAATTCACTTCTGGCCGTTTATATGTGTGAATATACACATAAAAATTTGTATTTGATCATCTCGGCCGGGGAACGAAATCGAAAACTTTGAAAAAATAGACGTTTTGGCCGTTTATATTTGTGACTATGCACATAAAAATGCATTTGTAATTGATCATCTCGGCCTGGGACCGAAATCTAAAATTTTGAAAAATTCACTTCTGGTCGTTTATATGTGTGAATATACACATAAAAATGCATTTGTATTGTTCATCCCGGCCGGGGAACGAAATCGAAAATTTTGAAAAATTCACTTCTGGCCGTTTATATGTGTGAATATACACATAAAAATGCATTTGTATTTGATCATCTCGGCCGGGACACGAAATTTTAAATATTGAAAAAATAGACGTTTTGGCCGTTTATATGTGTGATTATGCACATAAAAATGCATTTGTAATTGATCATCTCGCCCTGGGACCGAAATCTAAAATTTTGAAAAATTCACTTCTGGCCGTTTATATGTGTGATTATGCACATAAAAATGCATTTGTAATTAATCATCCCGGCCGGGGAACGAAATCTAAAATTTTGAAAAATTCACTTCTGGTCGTTTATATATGTGAATACACATAAAAATGCATTTGTATTTGATCATCTCGTCCGGGACACGACATTTTAAATATTGAAAAAATAGACGTTTTGGCAGTTTATATGTGATTATGCACATAAAAATGCATTTGTAATTGATCATCTCGGCCTGGGACCGAAATCTAAAATTTTGAAAAATTCACTTCTGGTCGTTTATTGTGAATATACACAAAAAAATACATTTGTATTTGATTAACCCGGGCGAGGAAGGAAATCTTAGATATTGAAAAAATGCACGTTTAGGCCGTTTATATGTGTGATTATGCACATAAAAATGCATTTGTAATTAATCATCCCGGCCGGGGAACGAAACCTAAAATTTTGAAAAACTTCACTTCTGGCCGTTTATATGTGTGAATATACACATAAAAATGCATTTGTATTGTTCATCCCGGCCGGGGAACGAAATCGAAAATTTTGAAAAATTCACTTCTGGCCGTTTATATGTGTGATATACACATAAAAATGCATTTGTATTTGATCATCTCGGCCGGGACACGAAATCGAAAATTTTGAAAATTCACTTCGGGCCGTTTATATGTGTGAATTTACACATAAAAATGCATTTGTATTTGATCATCTCGTCCGGGACACGAATTTTAAATATTGAAAAAAAAGACGTTTTGGCCGTTTATATGTGTGATGATGCACATAAAAATGCATTTGTAATTAATCATCTCGGCCTGGGACCGAAATCTAAAATTTTGAAAAATGCACTTCTGGTCTTTATATGTATGATATACACATAAAAATGCATTTGTATTTGATCATCTCGTCCGGGACACGAAATCGAAAATTTTGAAAAATTCACTTCGGGCCGTTTATATGTGTGAATTTACACATAAAAAATGCAGTTGTATTTGATCATCTCGTCCGGGACACGAAATTTAAATATTGAAAAAAAAGACGTTTTGGGCCGTTTATATGTGTGATTATGCACATAAAAATGCATTTGTATTTGATCATCCCGGCCGGGGATCGAAATCTAAAATTTTGAAAAATTCACTTCTGGCCGTTTATATGGTTGAATATACACGTAAAAATGCATTTGTATTTGATCATCCCGGCCGGGATCGAAATCTAAAATTTTGAAAAATTCACTTCTGGCCATTTACATGTGTGAATATGCACATAAACATGCATTTGTAATTGATCATACCGGCCGGGGAACGAAATCTACAATGTTGAAAAAATTCACTTCTGGTCGTTGTTTATATATGTGAATATACACATAAATATGCATTTTTGTATTTGATCATCTCGTCAGGGATACGAAATTTAAATATTGAAAAAATAGACGTTTTGGCCGTTTTATATGTGTGATTATGCACATAAAAATGCATTTGTAATTAATCATCCCGGCCGGGGAACGAAATCTAAAATTTTGAAAAATTCACTTCTGGCCGTTTATATGTGTGAATATACACATAAACATGCATTTGTAATTGATCATACCGGCCGGAGAACGAAATCGAAAACTTTGAAAAATTCACTTCGGGCCGTTTATATGTGTGAATATACACATAAAAATGCACTTGTATTTGATCATCCCGGCCGGGATCGAAATCTTAAATTTTGAAAAATTCACTTCTGGCCGTTATATGTGTGAATATACACATAAAAATGCATTTGTATTTGTTCATTTCGGCCGGGAACTAAATCTAAAATTTTGAAAAAATAGACGTTTGGCCGTTTATAATTTGTGACTATGCACATAAAAATGCATTTGTAATTGATCATCTCGGCCTGGGACCGAAATCTAAAATTTTGAAAAATTCACTTCTTGTCGTTTATATGTGTAATATACACAAAACAATACATTTGTATTTGATTAACCCGGGCGAGGAAGGAAATCTTAGATATTGAAAAAATGCACGTTTAGGCCGTTTATATGTGTGATTATGCACATAAAATGCATTTGTAATTAATCCATCCCGGCCGGGGAACGAAATCTCAAATTTTGAAAAAATTCACTTCTGGCCGTTTATATGTGTGAATATACACATAAAAATTTGTATTTGATCATCTCGGCCGGGGAACGAAATCGAAAAACTTTGAAAAATTCACTTCGGGCCGTTATATGTGTGCATATACACATAAAAATGCATTTGTAATTAATCATCCCGGCCCGGGGAACGAAATCTAAATTTTGAAAAATTCACTTCTGGCCGTTTATATGTGTGAATATACACATAAACATGCATTTGTAATTGATCATAACCGGCCGGAGACGAATCGAAAACTTTGAAAAATTCACTTCGGGCCGTTTATATGTGTGAATATACACATAAAAATGCATTTGTATTTGATCATCTCGTCCGGGACACGAAATTTGAAATATTGAAAAAATAGAACGTTTTGAACCGTTTATATGTGTGATTAGGCACATAAAAATGCATTGTATTTGATCATCCCGGCCGGGGATCGAAACCTAAAATTTTGAAAAATTCACTTCTGGCCATTTACATGTTGAATAATGCACATAAACATGCATTTGTAATTGATCATACCGGCCGGGGAACGAAAATCTACAATTTTGAAAAATTCACTCCTGGTCGTTGTTTATATATGTGAATATACACATAAATATGCATTTGTATTTGGATCATCTCGTCAGGGAAACGAAATTTTAAATATTGAAAAAATAGAACGTTTTGGCCGTTTATATGTGTGATTATGCACATAAAAATGCATTTGTAATTAATCATCCCGGCCGGGGAACGAAATCTAAAATTTTGAAAAAATTCACTTCTGGCCGTTTATATGTGTGAATATACACATAAACATGCATTTGTAATTGATCATACCGGCCCGGAGAACGAAATCGAAAACTTTGAAAATTCACTTCGGGCCATTTACCATGTGTGAATATGCACATAACCATGCATTTGTAATTGATCATACCGGCCGGGGAACGAAATCTACAATTTTGAAAAATTCACTTCTGGTCGTTGTTTATATATGTGAATATACACATAAATATGCATTTGTATTTGATCATCTCGTCAGGGAAACGAAATTTTAAATATTGAAAAAATAGACGTTTTGGCCGTTTATATGTGTGATTATGCACATAACAATGCATTTGTAATTAATCATCCCGGCCGGGGGACGAAATCTAAAATTGTTGAAAAATTCACTTCTGGCCGTTTATATGTGTGAATATACACATAAACATGCATTTGTAATTGATCATACCGGCCGGAGAACGAAATCGAAAACTTTGAAAAATTCACTTCGGGCCGTTTATATGTGTGAATATACACATAAAATGCACTTGTATTTGATCATCCCCGGCCGGGGATCGAAATCTTAAATTTTGAAAAATTCACTTCTGGCCGTTTATATGTGTGAATATACACATAAAAATGCATTTGTATTTGTTCATTTCGGCCGGGGAACTAAATCTAAAATTTTGAAAAAAATAGACGTTTTGGGCCGTTTATAGTTGTGACTAATGCACATAAAAATGCATTTGTAATTGATCATCTCGGCCTGGGACCGAAATCTAAATTTTGAAAATTCACTTCTGGTCGTTTATATGTGTGAATATACACAAAAAATAATCTTTGTATTTGATTAACCCGGCCGAGGAAGGAAATCTTAGATATTGAAAAAATGCACGTTTTAGGCCGTTTATTATGTGTGATTATGCACATAAAAAATGCATTTGTAATTAAGCATCCCGGCCGGGGAACGAAATCTAAAAATTTTGAAAAAATTCACTTCTGGCCGTTTATATGTGTGAATATACACAAAAAATTTTGTATTTGATCATCATCGGCCGGGGAACGAAATCGAAAAACTTTGAAAAATTCACTTCGGGCCGTTATATGTGTGCATATACACATAAAAAAATGCATTTGTAATTAATCATCCCGGCCGGGGAAACGAAATCTAAAATTTTGAAAAATTCACTTCTGGCCGTTTATATGTGTGAATATACACATAAACATGCATTTGTAATTGATCATACCGGCCGGAGAACGAAATCGAAAACTTTGAAAAATTCACTTCGGGCCGTTTATATGTGTGAATATACACATAAAAATGCACTTGTATTTGATCATCCCGGCCGGGATCGAAATTTTAATTTTGAAAAATTCACTTCTGGCCGTTTATATGTTTGAATATACACATAAAAAGTGCATTTGTATTTGTTCATTTTCGGCCGGGAACTAAATCTAAAATTTTGAAAAAATAGACGTTTTGGCCGTTATATTGTGACTATGCACATAAAAATGCATTTGTAATTGATCCATCTCGGCCTGGGACCGAAATCTAAAATTTTGAAAAAGTCACTTCTGGTCGTTTATATGTGTGAATATACACAAAAAAATACATTTGTATTTGATTACCCTGGGCGAGGAAGGAAATCTTAGATATTGAAAAAAAATGCACGTTTAGGCCGTTTATATGTGTGATTATGCACATAAAAAATGCATTTGTAATTAATCATCCCGGCCGGGGAACGAAATCTAAAATTTTGAAAATTCACTTCTGGCCGTTATATGTGTGAATATACACTAAAAATTTGTATTGATCATCTCGCCGGGGAACGAAATCGAGAAACTTTGAAAAATTCACTTCGGGCCGTTTATATGTGTGCAATACACATAAAAATGCATTTGTAATTGATCATCTCGGCGGGGAACGAAATCTAAAATTTTGAAAAATTCACTTCTGGCCGTTTATATGTGTGAATATACACATAAATATGCATTTGTATTGTTCATCCCGGCCGGGGAACGAAATCGAAAATTTTGAAAAATTCACTTCTGGCCGTTTATATGTGTGAATATACACATAAAAATGCATTTGTATTTGATCATCTCGGCCGGGACACGAAATTTTAAATATTGAAAAAATAGACGTTTTGGCCGTTTATATGTGTGATTATGCACATAAAAATGCATTTGTAATTGATCATCTCGCCCTGGGACCGAAATCTAAAATTTTGAAAAATTCACTTCTGGCCGTTTATATGTGTGATTATGCACATAAAAATGCATTTGTAATTAATCATCCCGGCCGGGGAACGAAATCTAAAATTTTGAAAAATTCACTTCTGGTCGTTTATATATGTGAATATACACATAAAAATGCATTTGTATTTGATCATCTCGTCCGGGACACGACATTTTAAAATATTGAAAAAATAGACGTTTTGGCAGTTTATATGTGTGATTATGCACATAAAAATGCATTTGTAATTGATCATCTCGGCCTGGGACCGAAATCTAAAATTTGAAAAATTCACTTCTGGGTCGTTTATATGTGTGAATATACACAAAAAAATACATTTGTATTTGATTAACCCGGCGAGGAAGGAAATCTTAGATATTGAAAAAATGCACGTTTAGGCCGTTTATATGTGTGATTATGCACATAAAAAGGCATTTGTAATTAATCATCCCGGCCGGGGAACGAAATCTAAAATTTTGAAAAATTCACTTCTGGCCGTTTATATGTGTGAATATACACATAAAAATGCATTTGTATTGTTCATTCCCGGCCGGGGAACGAAATCGAAAAATTTTGAAAAATTCACTTCTGGCCGTTTATATGTGTGAATATACACATAAAAATGCATTTGTATTGATCATCTCGGCCGGGACACGAAATTTTAAATATTGAAAAAATAGACGTTTTGGCCGTTTATATGTGTGATTATGCACATAAAAATGCATTTGTAATTAATCATCTCGGCCTGGGACCGAAATCTAAAATTTTGAAAATTCACTTCTGGTCGTTTATATGTATGAATTACACATAAAAAATGCATTTGTATTTGTCATCTCGTCCGGGACACGAAATCGAAAATTTTGAAAAATTCACTTCGGGCCGTTTATATGTGTGAATTTACACATAAAAATGCATTTGTATTTGATCATCTCGTCCGGGACACGAAATTTTAAATATTGAAAAAAAGACGTTTTGGCCGTTTATATGTGTGATTATGGCACATAAAAATGCATTTGTATTTGATCATCCCGGCCGGGGATCGAAATCTAAAATTTGAAAAATTCACTTCTGGCCGTTATATGTGTGAATATACACGTAAAAAATGCATTTGTATTGATCATTCCCGGCCGGGGATCGAAAATCTAAAAATTTTGAAAAATTCACTTCTGGCCATTTACATGTGTGAATATGCACATACAACATGCATTTGTAATTGATCATACCGGCCGGGAACGAAATCTACATTTTGAAAAATTCACTCCTGGTCGTTGTTTATATATGTGAATATACACATAAATATGCATTGTATTTGATACATCTCGGTCATGGGATACGAATTTTAAATATTGAAAAAATAGACGTTTGGCCGTTTATATGTGTGATTATGCACATAAAAATGCATTTGTAATTAATCATCCCGGCCGGGGAACGAAATTTATAATTTTGAAAAATTCACTTCTGGCCGTTTATATGTGTGAATATACACATAAACATGCATTTGTAATTGATCATACCGGCCGGAGAACGAAATCGAAAACTTTGAAAAATTCACTTCGGGCCGTTTATATGTGTGAATATACACATAAAAATGCACTTGTATTTGATCATCCCGGCCGGGGATCGAAATCTTAAATTTTGAAAAATTCACTTCTGGCCGTTTATATGTGTGAATATACACATAAAAATGCATTTGTATTGTTCATTTCGGCCGGGGAACTAAATCTAAAATTTTGAAAAAATAGACGTTTTGGCCGTTTATATTTGTGACTATGCACATAAAAATACATTTGTAATTGATCATCTCGGCCTGGGACCGAAATCTAAAATTTTGAAAAATTCACTTCTGGTCGTTTATATGTGTGAATATACACAAAAAAATACATTTGTATTTGATTAACCCGGGCGAGGAAGGAAATCTTAGATATAGAAAAAATGCACGTTTAGGCCGTTTATATGTGTGATTATGCACATAAAAATGCATTTGTAATTAATCATCCCGGCCGGGGAACGAAATCTAAAATTTTGAAAAATTCACTTCTAGCCGTTTATATGTGTGAATATACACATAAAAATTTGTATTTGATCATCTCGGCCGGGGAACGAAATCGAAAACTTTGAAAAATTCACTTCGGGCCGTTTATATGTGTGAATATACACATAAAAATGCATTTGTAATTGATCATCTCGGCGGGGAACGAAATCTAAAATTTTGAAAAATTCACTTCTGGCCGTTTATATGTGTGAATATACACATAAATATGCATTTGTATTGTTCATCCCGGCCGGGGAACGAAATCGAAAATTTTGAAAAATTCACTTCTGGCCGTTTATATGTGTGAATATACACATAAAAATGCATTTGTATTTGATCATCTCGGCCGGGACACGAAATTTTAAATATTGAAAAAATAGACGTTTTGGCCGTTTATATGTGTGATTATGCACATAAAAATGCATTTGTAATTGATCATCTCGGCCTGGGACCGAAATCTAAAATTTTGAAAAATTCACTTCTGGCCGTTTATATGTGTGATTATGCACATAAAAATGCATTTGTAATTAATCATCCCGGCCGGGGAACGAAATCTAAAATTTTGAAAAATTCACTTCTGGTCGTTTATATATGTGAATATACACATAAAAATGCATTTGTATTTGATCATCTCGTCCGGGACACGACATTTTAAATATTGAAAAAATAGACGTTTTGGCAGTTTATATGTGTGATTATGCACATAAAAATGCATTTGTAATTGATCATCTCGGCCTGGGACCGAAATCTAAAATTTTGAAAAATTCACTTCTGGTCGTTTATATGTGTGAATACACAAAAAAATACATTTGTATTTGATTAACCCGGGCGAGGAAGGAAATCTTAGATATTGAAAAAATGCACGTTTAGGCCGTTTATATGTGTGATTATGCACATAAAAATGCATTTGTAATTAATCATCCCGGCCGGGGAACGAAATCTAAAATTTTGAAAAATTCACTTCTGGCCGTTTATATGTGTGAATATACACATAAAAATGCATTTGTATTGTTCATCCCGGCCGGGGAACGAAATCGAAAATTTTGAAAAATTCACTTCTGGCCGTTTATATGTGTGAATATACACATAAAAATGCATTTGTATTTGATCATCTCGGCCGGGACACGAAATCGAAAATTTTGAAAAATTCACTTCGGGCCGTTTATATGTGTGAATTTACACATAAAAATGCATTTGTATTTGATCATCTCGTCCGGGACACGAAATTTTAAATATTGAAAAAAAGACGTTTTGGCCGTTTATATGTGTGATTATGCACATAAAAATGCATTTGTAATTAATCATCTCGGCCTGGGACCGAAATCTAAAATTTTGAAAAATTCACTTCTGGTCGTTTATATGTGTGATATACACATAAAAATGCATTTGTATTTGATCATCTCGTCCGGGACACGAAATCGAAAATTTTGAAAAATTCACTTCGGGCCGTTTATATGTGTGAATTTACACATAAAAATGCATTTGTATTTGATCATCTCGTCCGGGACACGAAATTTTAAATATTGAAAAAAAGACGTTTTGGCCGTTTATATGTGTGATTATGCACATAAAAATGCATTTGTATTTGATCATCCCGGCCGGGGATCGAAATCTAAAATTTTGAAAAATTCACTTCTGGCCGTTTATATGTGTGAATATACACGTAAAAATGCATTTGTATTTGATCATCCCGGCCGGGGATCGAAATCTAAAATTTTGAAAAATTCACTTCTGGCCATTTACATGTGTGAATATGCACATAAACATGCATTTGTAATTGATCATACCGGCCGGGGAACGAAATCTACAATTTTGAAAAATTCACTTCTGGTCGTTGTTTTATATGTGAATATACACATAAATATGCATTTGTATTTGATCATCTCGTCAGGGATACGAAATTTTAAATATTGAAAAAATAGACGTTTTGGCCGTTTATATGTGTGATTATGCACATAAAAATGCATTTGTAATTAATCATCCCGGCCGGGGAACGAAATCTAAAATTTTGAAAAATTCACTTCTGGCCGTTTATATGTGTGAATATACACATAAACATGCATTTGTAATTGATCATACCGGCCGGAGAACGAAATCGAAAACTTTGAAAAATTCACTTCGGGCCGTTTATATGTGTGAATATACACATAAAAATGCACTTGTATTTGATCATCCCGGCCGGGGATCGAAATCTTAAATTTTGAAAAATTCACTTCTGGCCGTTTATATGTGTGAATATACACATAAAAATGCATTTGTATTTGTTCATTTCGGCCGGGGAACTAAATCTAAAATTTTGAAAAAATAGACGTTTTGGCCGTTTATATTTGTGACTATGCACATAAAAATGCATTTGTAATTGATCATCTCGGCCTGGGACCGAAATCTAAAATTTTGAAAAATTCACTTCTGGTCGTTTATATGTGTGAATACACAAAAAAATACATTTGTATTTGATTAACCCGGGCGAGGAAGGAAATCTTAGATATTGAAAAAATGCACGTTTAGGCCGTTTATATGTGTGATTATGCACATAAAAATGCATTTGTAATTAATCATCCCGGCCGGGGAACGAAATCTAAAATTTTGAAAAATTCACTTCTGGCCGTTTATATGTGTGAATATACACATAAAAATTTGTATTTGATCATCTCGGCCGGGGAACGAAATCGAAAACTTTGAAAAATTCACTTCGGGCCGTTTATATATGTGCATATACACATAAAAATGCATTTGTAATTAATCATCCCGGCCGGGGAACGAAATCTAAAATTTTGAAAAATTCACTTCTGGCCGTTTATATGTGTGAATATACACATAAACATGCATTTGTAATTGATCATACCGGCCGGAGAACGAAATCGAAAACTTTGAAAAATTCACTTCGGGCCGTTTATATGTGTGATATACACATAAAAATGCATTTGTATTTGATCATCTCGTCCGGGACACGAAATTTTAAATATTGAAAAAATAGACGTTTTGGCCGTTTATATGTGTGATTATGCACATAAAAATGCATTTGTATTTGATCATCCCGGCCGGGGATCGAAATCTAAAATTTTGAAAAATTCACTTCTGGCCATTTACATGTGTGAATATGCACATAAACATGCATTTGTAATTGATCATACCGGCCGGGGAACGAAATCTACAATTTTGAAAAATTCACTTCTGGTCGTTGTTTATATATGTGAATATACACATAAATATGCATTTGTATTTGATCATCTCGTCCGGGACACGAAATTTTAAATATTGAAAAAAAGACGTTTTGGCCGTTTATATGTGTGATTATGCACATAAAAATGCATTTGTAATTAA
Organism: Theocolax elegans; assembly: GCA_026168455.1. Taxonomy (NCBI): domain Eukaryota; kingdom Metazoa; phylum Arthropoda; class Insecta; order Hymenoptera; family Cerocephalidae; genus Theocolax; species Theocolax elegans. The sequence continues at coordinate 66,037,985 of CM047431.1, read as the reverse complement.
TCATCCCGGCCGGGGAACGAAATCTAAAATTTTGAAAAATTCACTTCTGGCCGTTTATATGTGTGAATATACACATAAACATGCATTTGTAATTGATCATACCGGCCGGAGAACGAAATCGAAAACTTTGAAAAATTCACTTCTGGCCATTTACATGTGTGAATATGCACATAAACATGCATTTGTAATTGATCATACCGGCCGGGGAACGAAATCTACAATTTTGAAAAATTCACTTCTGGTCGTTGTTTTATATGTGAATATACACATAAATATGCATTTGTATTTGATCATCTCGTCCGGGACACGACATTTTAAATATTGAAAAAATAGACGTTTTGGCCGTTTATATGTGTGATTATGCACATAAAAATGCATTTGTAATTAATCATCCCGGCCGGGGAACGAAATCTAAAATTTTGAAAAATTCACTTCTGGCCGTTTATATGTGTGAATATACACATAAACATGCATTTGTAATTGATCATACCGGCCGGAGAACGAAATCGAAAACTTTGAAAAATTCACTTCGGGCCGTTTATATGTGTGAATATACACATAAAAATGCACTTGTATTTGATCATCCCGGCCGGGGATCGAAATCTTAAATTTTGAAAAATTCACTTCTGGCCGTTTATATGTGTGAATATACACATAAAAATGCATTTGTATTTGTTCATTTCGGCCGGGGAACTAAATCTAAAATTTTGAAAAAATAGACGTTTTGGCCGTTTATATTTGTGACTATGCACATAAAAATGCATTTGTAATTGATCATCTCGGCCTGGGACCGAAATCTAAAATTTTGAAAAATTCACTTCTGGTCGTTTATATGTGTGAATATACACAAAAAAATACATTTGTATTTGATTAACCCGGGCGAGGAAGGAAATCTTAGATATTGAAAAAATGCACGTTTAGGCCGTTTATATGTGTGATTATGCACATAAAAATGCATTTGTAATTAATCATCCCGGCCGGGGAACGAAATCTAAAATTTTGAAAAATTCACTTCTGGCCGTTTATATGTGTGAATATACACATAAAAATTTGTATTTGATCATCTCGGCCGGGGAACGAAATCGAAAACTTTGAAAAATTCACTTCGGGCCGTTTATATATGTGCATATACACATAAAAATGCATTTGTAATTAATCATCCCGGCCGGGGAACGAAATCTAAAATTTTGAAAAATTCACTTCTGGCCGTTTATATGTGTGAATATACACATAAACATGCATTTGTAATTGATCATACCGGCCGGAGAACGAAATCGAAAACTTTGAAAAATTCACTTCGGGCCGTTTATATGTGTGAATATACACATAAAAATGCACTTGTATTTGATCATCCCGGCCGGGGAACGAAATCTAAAATTTTGAAAAATTCACTTCTGGCCGTTTATATGTGTGAATATACACATAAAAATGCATTTGTATTTGTTCATTTCGGCCGGGGAACTAAATCTAAAATTTTGAAAAAATAGACGTTTTGGCCGTTTATATTTGTGACTATGCACATAAAAATGCATTTGTAATTGATCATCTCGGCCTGGGACCGAAATCTAAAATTTTGAAAAATTCACTTCTGGTCGTTTATATGTGTGAATATACACAAAAAAATACATTTGTATTTGATTAACCCGGGCGAGGAAGGAAATCTTAGATATTGAAAAAATGCACGTTTAGGCCGTTTATATGTGATTATGCACATAAAAATGCATTTGTAATTAATCATCCCGGCCGGGGAACGAAATCTAAAATTTTGAAAAATTCACTTCTGGCCGTTTATATGTGTGAATATACACATAAAAATTTGTATTTGATCATCTCGGCCGGGGAACGAAATCGAAAACTTTGAAAAATTCACTTCGGGCCGTTTATATATGTGCATATACACATAAAAATGCATTTGTAATTGATCATCTCGGCGGGGAACGAAATCTAAAATTTTGAAAAATTCACTTCTGGCCGTTTATATGTGTGAATATACACATAAATATGCATTTGTATTGTTCATCCCGGCCGGGGAACGAAATCGAAAATTTTGAAAAATTCACTTCTGGCCGTTTATGTGTGAATATACACATAAAAATGCATTTGTATTTGATCATCTCGGCCGGGACACGAAATTTTAAATATTGAAAAAATAGACGTTTTGGCCGTTTATATGTGTGATTATGCACATAAAAATGCATTTGTAATTGATCATCTCGGCCTGGGACCGAAATCTAAAATTTTGAAAAATTCACTTCTGGCCGTTTATATGTGTGATTATGCACATAAAAATGCATTTGTAATTAATCATCCCGGCCGGGGAACGAAATCTAAAATTTTGAAAAATTCACTTCTGGTCGTTTATATGTGAATATACACATAAAAATGCATTTGTATTTGATCATCTCGTCCGGGACACGACATTTTAAATATTGAAAAAATAGACGTTTTGGCAGTTTATATGTGTGATTATGCACATAAAAATGCATTTGTAATTGATCATCTCGGCCTGGGACCGAAATCTAAAATTTTGAAAAATTCACTTCTGGTCGTTTATATGTGTGAATATACACAAAAAAATACATTTGTATTTGATTAACCCGGGCGAGGAAGGAAATCTTAGATATTGAAAAAATGCACGTTTAGGCCGTTTATATGTGTGATTATGCACATAAAAATGCATTTGTAATTAATCATCCCGGCCGGGGAACGAAATCTAAAATTTTGAAAAATTCACTTCTGGCCGTTTATATGTGTGAATATACACATAAAAATGCATTTGTATTGTTCATCCCGGCCGGGGAACGAAATCGAAAATTTGAAAAATTCACTTCTGGCTCGTTTATATGTGTGAATATACACATAAAAATGCATTTGTATTTGATCATCTCGGCCGGACACGAAATTTTAAATATTGAAAAAATAGACGTTTTGGCCGTTTATATGTGTGATTATGCACATTAAAAATGCATTTGTAATTAATCATCTCGGCCTGGGACACGAAAATCTAAACTTTTGAAAAATTCACTTCTGGTCGTTTATATGTATGAATATACACATAAAATGCATTTGTATTTGATCATCTCGTCCGGGACACGAAATCGAAAATTTTGAAAAATTCACTTGGGCCGTTTATATGTTGAATTACACATAAAAATGCATTTGTATTGATCATACTCGTCCGGGACACGAATTTTAAATATTTGAAAAAAAGAGGACGTTTTGCCGTTTATATGTGTGATTATGCACATAAAAATGCATTTGGTATTTGATCATCCCTGGCCCGGGGATCGAAATTTAAAATTTGAAAAATTCACTTCTGGCCGTTATATGTGGTGATATACACGTAAAAATGCATTTGTATTGATCATCCGGCCGGGGATCGAAATCTAAAATTTTGAAAAATTCACTTCTGGCCATTTACATGTGTGAATATGCACATAAACATGCATTTGTAATTGATCATACCGGCCGGGGAACGAAATCTACAATTTGAAAAATTCACTCTGGTCGTTGTTTATATATGTGAATATACACATAAAATATGCATTTGTATTTGATCATCTCGTCAGGGATACGAAATTTTAAATATTGAAAAAAATAGACGTTTTGGCCGTTTATATGTGTGATTATGCACATAAAATGCATTTGTAATTAATCATCCCGGCCGGGGAACGAATCTAAATTTTGAAAAATTCACTTCTGGCCGTTTATATGTGTGAATATACACATAAACATGCATTTGTAATTGATCATACCGGCCGGAGAACGAAATCGAAAACTTTGAAAAATTCACTTCGGGGCCGTTTATATGTGTGATATACACATAAAATGCACTTGTATTTGATCATCCCGGCCGGGGATCGAAATCTTAATTTTGAAAAATTCACTTCTGGCCGTTTATATGTGTGAATATACACATAAAAATGCATTTGTATTTGTTCATTTCGGCCGGGGAACTAAATCTAAAATTTTGAAAAAAATAGACGTTTTGGCCGTTTATATTTGTGACTATGCACATAAAAATGCATTTGTAATTGATCATCTCGGCCTGGGACCGAAATCTAAAATTTTGAAAAATTCACTTCTGGTCGTTTATATGTGTGAAATATACACAAAAAAATACATTTGTATTTGATTAACCCGGGCGAGGAAGGAAATCTTAGATATTAGAAAAAATGCACGTTTAGGCCGTTTATATGTGGATTATGCACATAAAAATGCATTTGTAATTAATCATCCCGGCCGGGGAACGAAATCTAAAATTTGAAAAAATTCACTTCTGGCCGTTTATATGTGTGAATATACACATAAAAATTTGTATTTGATCATCTCGGCCGGGGAACGAAATCGAAAACTTTGAAAAATTCACTTCGGGCCGTTTATATGTGTGCATATACACATAAAAATGCATTGTAATTGATCATCCCGGCCGGGGAACGAAATCTAAAATTTTGAAAAATTCACTTCTGGCCGTTTATTATGTGTGAATATACACATACATAGCATTTGTATTGATCCATACCGGCCGGGAGAACGAAATCGAAAACTTTGAAAAATTCACTTCTGGGCCGTTTATATGTGTGAATATACACATAAAAATGCACTTGTATTTGATCATCTCGGCCGGGACACGAAATTTTAAATATTGAAAAAATAGACGTTTTGGCCGTTTATATGTGTGATTATGCACATAAAAATGCATTTGTAATTGATCATCTCGGCCTGGGACCGAAATCTAAAATTTTGAAAAATTCACTTCTGGCCGTTTATATGTGTGATTATGCACATAAAAATGCATTTGTAATTAATCATCCCGGCCGGGGAACGAAATCTAAAATTTTGAAAAATTCACTTCTGGTCGTTTATATATGTGAATATACACATAAAAATGCATTTGTATTTGATCATCTCGTCCGGGACACGACATTTTAAATATTGAAAAAATAGACGTTTTGGCAGTTTATATGTGTGATTATGCACATAAAAATGCATTTGTAATTGATCATCTCGGCCTGGGACCGAAATCTAAAATTTTGAAAAATTCACTTCTGGTCGTTTATATGTGTGATATACACAAAAAAATACATTTGTATTTGATTAACCCGGGCGAGGAAGGAAATCTTAGATATTGAAAAAATGCACGTTTAGGCCGTTTATATGTGTGATTATGCACATAAAAATGCATTTGTAATTAATCATCCCGGCCGGGGAACGAAATCTAAAATTTTGAAAAATTCACTTCTGGCCGTTTATATGTGTGAATATACACAAAAAAATGCATTTGTATTGTTCATCCCGGCCGGGGAACGAAATCGAAAATTTTGAAAAATTCACTTCTGGCCGTTTATATGTGTGAATATACACATAAAAATGCATTTGTATTTGATCATCTCGGCCAGGACACGAAATTTTAAATATTGAAAAAATAGACGTTTTGGCCGTTTATATGTGTGATTATGCACATAAAAATGCATTTGTAATTAATCATCTCGGCCTGGGACCGAAATCTAAAATTTTGAAAAATTCACTTCTGGTCGTTTATATGTATGAATATACACATAAAAATGCATTTGTATTTGATCATCTCGTCCGAGACACGAAATCGAAAATTTTGAAAAATTCACTTCGGGCCGTTTATATGTGTGAATTACACATAAAAACTGCATTTGTATTTGATCATCTCGTCCGGGACACGAAATTTTAAATATTGAAAAAAAAGACGTTTTGGCCGTTTATATGTGTGATTATGCACATAAAAATGCATCTGTATTTGATCATCCCGGCCGGGGGATCGAAATCTAAATATTTTGAAAAATTCACTTCTGGCCCATTTACATGTTGTGAATATGCACATAACATGCATTTGTAATTGATCATACCGGCCGGGGAAACGAACTCTACAATTTTGAAAAATTCACTTCTGGTCGTTGTTTAATATGTGAATATACACATAAAAATGCATTTGTATTTGTTCATTTCGGCCGGGGTAACTAAAATCTAAAATTTTGAAAAAAATAGACGTTTTGGCCGTTTATATGTGTGACTATGCACATAAAAAATGTATTTGTAATTGATCATCTCGGCCTGGGACCGAAATCTAAAATTTTGAAAAATTCACTTCTGGTCGTTTATATGTGTGAATATACACAAAAAAATGCATTTGTATTTGAATAACCCGGGCGAGGAAGGAAATCTTAGATATTGAAAAAATGCACGTTTAGGCCGTTTATATGTGTGATTATGCACATAAAAATGCATTTGTAATTAATCATCCCGGCCGGGGAACGAAATCTAAAATTTTGAAAAATTCACTTCTGGTCGTTTATATATGTGAATATACACATAAAAATGCATTTGTATTTGATCATCTCGTCCGGGACACGACATTTTAAATATTGAAAAAATAGACGTTTTGGCAGTTTATATGTGATTATGCACATAAAAATGCATTTGTAATTGATCATCTCGGCCTGGGACAGATATTTAAAATTTTGATAATTCACTTCTGGTCGTTTATATGTGTGAATATACACAAAAAAATACATTTGTATTTGATTAACCCGGGCGAGGAAGGAAATCTTAGATATTGAAAAAATGCACGTTTAGGCCGTTTATATGTGTGATTATGCACATAAAAATGCATTTGTAATTAATCATCTCGGCCGGGGAACGAAATCTAAAATTTTGAAAAATTCACGTCTGGTCGTTTATATGTGTGAATATACACAAAAAAATACATTTGTATTTGATTAACCCGGGCGGGGAAGGAAATCTTAGATATTGAAAAAATGCACGTTTAGGCCGTTTATATGTGTGATTATGCACATAAAAATGCATTTGTAATTAATTATCTCGGCCGGGGAACGAAATCTAAAATTTTGAAAAATTCACTTCTGGCCGTTGATTTGTGTGAATATACACATAAAAATGCATTTGTAATTGATCATCCCGGCCGGGGAACGAAATCTAAAATTTTGAAAAATTCACTTCTGGCCGTTTATATGTGTGAATATACACATAAAAATTTGTATTTGATCATCTCGGCCGGGGAACGAAATCGAAAACTTTGAAAAATTCACTTCGGGCCGTTTATATATGTGCATATACACATAAAAATGCATTTGTAATAATCATCCCGGCCGGGGAACGAAATCTAAAATTTTGAAAAATTCACTTCTGGCCGTTTATATGTGTGAATATACACATAACATGCATTTGTAATTGATCATACCGGCCGGAGAACGAAATCGAAAACTTGAAAATTCACTTCGGGCCGTTTATATGTGTGAATATACACATAAAAATGCATTTGTATTTGATCATCTCGTCCGGGACACGAAATTTGAAATATTGAAAAAATAGACGTTTTGACCGTTTATAATGTGTGATTATGCACATAAAAATGCATTTGTATTTGATCATCCCGGCCGGGGATCGAAACCTAAAAATTTTGAAAATTCACTTCTGGCCATTTACATGTGTGAATATGCACATAAACATGCATTTGTAATTGATCATACCGGCCGGGGAACGAAATCTACAATTTTGAAAAATTCACTCCTGGTCGTTGTTTATATATGTGATATACACATAAATATGCATTTGTATTTGATCATCTCGTCAGGGAAACGAAATTTTAAATATTGAAAAAATAGACGTTTTGGCCGTTTATATGTGTGATTATGCACATAAAAATGCATTTGTAATTAATCATCCCGGCCGGGGAACGAAATCTAAAATTTTGAAAAATTCACTTCTGGCCGTTTATATGTGTGAATATACACATAAACATGCATTTGTAATTGATCATACCGGCCGGAGAACGAAATCGAAAACTTTGAAAAATTCACTTCGGGCCATTTACATGTGTGAATATGCACATAAACATGCATTTGTAATTGATCATACCGGCCGGGGAACGAAATCTACAATTTTGAAAAATTCACTTCTGGTCGTTGTTTATATATGTGAATATACACATAAATATGCATTTGTATTTGATCATCTCGTCAGGGAAACGAAATTTTAATATTGAAAAAAATAGACGTTTTGGCCGTTTTATATGTGTGATTATGCACATAAAAATGCATTTGTAATTAATCATCCCGGCCGGGGAACGAAATCTAAAATTTTGAAAAATTCACTTCTGGCCGTTTATATGTGTGAATATACACTAAACATGCATTTGTAATTGATCATAACCGGCCGGAGAACGAAATCGAAAACTTTGAAAATTCAGCTTTCGGGCCGTTTATATGTGTGAATATACACATAAAAATGCACTTGTATTTGATCATCCCGGCCGGGGATCGAAATCTTAAATTGTGAAAAATTCACTTCTGGCCGTTTATATGTGTGAATATACACATAAAATGCATTTGTATTTGTTCATTTCGGCCGGGGAACTAAATCTAAAATTTTGAAAAAATAGACGTTTTGGCCGTTTATATTTGTGACTATGCACATAAAAATGCATTTGTAATTGATCATCTCGGCCTGGGACCGAAATCTAAAATTTTGAAAAATTCACTTCTGGTCGTTTATAGGTGTGAATATACACAAAAAAATACATTTGTATTTGATTAACCCGGGCGAGGAAGGAAATCTTAGATATTGAAAAAATGCACGTTTAGGCCGTTTATATGTGTGATTATGCACATAAAAATGCATTTGTAATTAATCATCCCGGCCGGGGAACGAAATCTAAAATTTTGAAAAATTCACTTCTGGCCGTTTATATTTGTGAATATACACATAAAAATTTGTATTTGATCATCTCGGCCGGGGAACGAAATCGAAAACTTTGAAAAATTCACTTCGGGCCGTTTATATGTGTGCATATACACATAAAAATGCATTTGTAATTAATCATCCCGGCCGGGGAACGAAATCTAAAATTTTGAAAAATTCACTTCTGGCCGTTTATATGTGTGAATATACACATAAACATGCATTTGTAATTGATCATACCGGCCGGAGAACGAAATCGAAAACTTTGAAAAATTCACTTCGGGCCGTTTATATGTGTGAATATACACATAAAAATGCACTGTATGTGATCATCCCGGCCGGGGATCGAAATTTTAATTTTGAAAAAATTCACTTCTGGCCGTTTATATGTGTGAATATACACATAAAAATGCAATTTGTATTTGTTCATTTCGGCCGGGGAACTAAATCTAAAATTTTGAAAAAATAGACGTTTTGGCCGTTTATATTTGTGACTATGCACATAAAAATGCATTTGTAATTGATCATCTCGGCCTGGACCGAAATCTAAAATTTTGAAAAATTCACTTCTGGTCGTTTATATGTGTGAATATACACAAAAAAATACATTTGTATTTGATTAACCCGGGCGAGGAAGGAAATCTTAGATATTGAAAAAATGCACGTTTAGGCCGTTTATATGTGTGATTATGCACATAAAAATGCATTTGTAATTAATCATCCCGGCCGGGGAACGAAATCTAAAATTTTGAAAAATTCACTTCTGGCCGTTTATATGTGTGAATATACACATAAAAATTTGTATTTGATCATCTCGGCCGGGGAACGAAATCGAAAACTTTGAAAAATTCACTTCGGGCCGTTTATATGTGTGCATATACACATAAAAATGCATTTGTAATTGATCATCTCGGCGGGGAACGAAATCTAAAATTTGAAAAATTCACTTCTGGCCGTTTATGTGTGAATATACACATAAATATGCATTTGTATTGTTCATCCCGGCCGGGGAACGAAATCGAAAATTTTGAAAAATTCACTTCTGGCCGTTTATATGTGTGAATATACACATAAAAATGCATTTGTATTTGATCATCTCGGCCGGGACACGAAATTTTAAATATTGAAAAAATAGACGTTTTGGCCGTTTATATGTGTGATTATGCACATAAAAATGCATTTGTAATTGATCATCTCGCCCTGGGACCGAAATCTAAAATTTTGAAAAATTCACTTCTGGCCGTTTATATGTGTGATTATGCACATAAAAATGCATTTGTAATTAATCATCCCGGCCGGGGAACGAAATCTAAATTTTGAAAAATTCACTTCTGGTCGTTTATATATGTGAATATACACATAAAAATGCATTTGTATTTGATCATCTCGTCCGGGACACGACATTTTAAATATTGAAAAAATAGACGTTTTGGCAGTTTATATGTGTGATTATGCACATAAAAATGCATTTGTAATTGATCATCTCGGCCTGGGACCGAAATCTAAAATTTTGAAAAATTCACTTCTGGTCGTTTATATGTGTGAATATACACAAAAAAATACATTTGTATTTGATTAACCCGGGCGAGGAAGGAAATCTTAGATATTGAAAAAATGCACGTTTAGGCCGTTTATATGTGTGATTATGCACATAAAAATGCATTTGTAATTAATCTCCCGGCCGGGGAACGAAATCTAAATTTTGAAAAATTCACTTCTGGCCGTTTATATGTGTGAATATACACATAAAAATGCATTTGTATTGTTCATCCCGGCCGGGGAACGAAATCGAAAATTTTGAAAAATTCACTTCTGGCCGTTTATATGTGTGAATATACACATAAAAATGCATTTGTATTTGATCATCTCGGCCGGGACACGAAATTTTAAATATTGAAAAAATAGACGTTTTGGCCGTTTATATGTGTGATTATGCACATAAAAATGCATTTGTAATTAATCATCTCGGCCTGGGACCGAAATCTAAAATTTTGAAAAATTCACTTCTGGTCGTTTATATGTATGAATATACACATAAAAATGCATTTGTATTTGATCATCTCGTCCGGGACACGAAATCGAAAATTTTGAAAAATTCACTTCGGGCCGTTTATATGTGTGAATTTACACATAAAAATGCATTTGTATTTGATCATCTCGTCCGGGACACGAAATTTTAAATATTGAAAAAAAAGACGTTTTGGCCGTTTATATGTGTGATTATGCACATAAAAATGCATTTGTATTTGATCATCCCGGCCGGGGATCGAAATCTAAAATTTTGAAAAATTCACTTCTGGCCGTTTATATGTGTGAATATACACGTAAAAATGCATTTGTATTTGATCATCCCGGCCGGGGATCGAAATCTAAAATTTTGAAAAATTCACTTCTGGCCATTTACATGTGTGAATATGCACATAAACATGCATTTGTAATTGATCATACCGGCCGGGGAACGAAATCTACAATTTTGAAAAATTCACTCCTGGTCGTTGTTTATATATGTGAATATACACATAAATATGCATTTGTATTTGATCATCTCGTCAGGGATACGAAATTTTAAATATTGAAAAAATAGACGTTTTGGCCGTTTATATGTGTGATTATGCACATAAAAATGCATTGTAATTAATCATCCCGGCCGGGGAACGAAATTTATAATTTTGAAAAATTCACTTCTGGCCGTTTATATGTGTGAATATACACATAAACATGCATTTGTAATTGATCATACCGGCCGGAGAACGAAATCGAAAACTTTGAAAATTCACTTCGGGCCGTTTATATGTGTGAATATACACATAAAAATGCACTTGTATTTGATCATCCCGGCCGGGGATCGAAATCTTAAATTTTGAAAAATTCACTTCTGGCCGTTTATATGTGTGAATATACACATAAAAATGCATTTGTATTTGTTCATTTCGGCCGGGGAACTAAATCTAAAATTTTGAAAAAATAGACGTTTTGGCCGTTTATATTTGTGACTATGCACATAAAAATACATTTGTAATTGATCATCTCGGCCTGGGACCGAAATCTAAAATTTTGAAAAATTCACTTCTGGTCGTTTATATGTGTGAATATACACAAAAAAATACATTTGTATTTGATTAACCCGGGCGAGGAAGGAAATCTTAGATATAGAAAAAATGCACGTTTAGGCCGTTTATATGTGTGATTATGCACATAAAAATGCATTTGTAATTAATCATCCCGGCCGGGGAACGAAATCTAAAATTTTGAAAAATTCACTTCTAGCCGTTTATATGTGTGAATATACACATAAAAATTTGTATTTGATCATCTCGGCCGGGGAACGAAATCGAAAACTTTGAAAAATTCACTTCGGGCCGTTTATATGTGTGAATATACACATAAAAATGCATTTGTAATTGATCATCTCGGCGGGGAACGAAATCTAAAATTTTGAAAAATTCACTTCTGGCCGTTTATATGTGTGAATATACACATAAATATGCATTTGTATTGTTCATCCCGGCCGGGGAACGAAATCGAAAATTTTGAAAAATTCACTTCTGGCCGTTTATATGTGTGAATATACACATAAAAATGCATTTGTATTTGATCATCTCGGCCGGGACACGAAATTTTAAATATTGAAAAAATAGACGTTTTGGCCGTTTATATGTGTGATTATGCACATAAAAATGCATTTGTAATTGATCATCTCGGCCTGGGACCGAAATCTAAAATTTTGAAAAATTCACTTCTGGCCGTTTATATGTGTGATTATGCACATAAAAATGCATTTGTAATTAATCATCCCGGCCGGGGAACGAAATCTAAAATTTTGAAAAATTCACTTCTGGTCGTTTATATATGTGAATATACACATAAAAATGCATTTGTATTTGATCATCTCGTCCGGGACACGACATTTAAATATTGAAAAAATAGACGTTTTGGCAGTTTATATGTGTGATTATGCACATAAAAATGCATTTGTAATTGATCATCTCGGCCTGGGACCGAAATCTAAAATTTTGAAAAATTCACTTCTGGTCGTTTATATGTGTGAATATACACAAAAAAATACATTTGTATTTGATTAACCCGGGCGAGGAAGGAAATCTTAGATATTGAAAAAATGCACGTTTAGGCCGTTTATATGGTGATTATGCACATAAAAATGCATTTGTAATTAATCATCCCGGCCGGGGAACGAAATCTAAAATTTTGAAAAATTCACTTCTGGCCGTTTATATGTGTGAATATACACATAAAAATGCATTTGTATTGTTCATCCCGGCCGGGGAACGAAATCGAAAATTTGAAAAATTCACTTCTGGCCGTTTATATGTGTGAATATACACATAAAAATGCATTTGTATTTGATCATCTCGGCCAGGACACGAAATTTTAAATATTGAAAAAATAGACGTTTTGGCCGTTTATATGTGTGATTATGCACATAAAAATGCATTTGTAATTAATCATCTCGGCCTGGGACCGAAATCTAAAATTTTGAAAAATTCACTTCTGGTCGTTTATATGTATGAATATACACATAAAAATGCATTTGTATTTGATCATCTCGTCCGAGACACGAAATCGAAAATTTTGAAAAATTCACTTCGGGCCGTTTATATGTGTGAATTTACACATAAAAATGCATTTGTATTTGATCATCTCGTCCGGGACACGAAATTTTAAATATTGAAAAAAAAGACGTTTTGGCCGTTTATATGTGTGATTATGCACATAAAAATGCATCTGTATTTGATCATCCCGGCCGGGGATCGAAATCTAAAATTTTGAAAAATTCACTTCTGGCCATTTACATGTGTGAATATGCACATAAACATGCATTTGTAATTGATCATACCGGCCGGGGAACGAAATCTACAATTTTGAAAAATTCACTTCTGGTCGTTGTTTATATATGTGAATATACACATAAAAATGCATTTGTATTTGTTCATTTCGGCCGGGGAACTAAATCTAAAATTTTGAAAAAATAGACGTTTTGGCCGTTTATATGTGTGACTATGCACATAAAAATGTATTTGTAATTGATCATCTCGGCCTGGGACCGAAATCTAAAATTTTGAAAAATTCACTTCTGGTCGTTTATATGTGTGAATATACACAAAAAAATGCATTTGTATTTGAATAACCCGGGCGAGGAAGGAAATCTTAGATATTGAAAAAATGCACGTTTAGGCCGTTTATATGTGTGATTATGCACATAAAAATGCATTTGTAATTAATCATCCCGGCCGGGGAACGAAATCTAAAATTTTGAAAAATTCACTTCTGGTCGTTTATATATGTGAATATACACATAAAAATGCATTTGTATTTGATCATCTCGTCCGGGACACGACATTTTAAATATTGAAAAAATAGACGTTTTGGCAGTTTATATGTGTGATTATGCACATAAAAATGCATTTGTAATTGATCATCTCGGCCTGGGACAGATATTTAAAATTTTGATAATTCACTTCTGGTCGTTTATATGTGTGAATATACACAAAAAAATACATTTGTATTTGATTAACCCGGGCGAGGAAGGAAATCTTAGATATTGAAAAAAATGCACGTTTAGGCCGTTTATATGTGTGATTATGCACATAAAAATGCATTTGTAATTAATCATCTCGGCCGGGGAACGAAATCTAAAATTTTGAAAAATTCACGTCTGGTCGTTTATATGTGTGAATATACACAAAAAAATACATTTGTATTTGATTAACCCGGGCGGGGAAGGAAATCTTAGATATTGAAAAAATGCACGTTTAGGCCGTTTATATGTGTGATTATGCACATAAAAATGCATTTGTAATTAATTATCTCGGCCGGGGAACGAAATCTAAAATTTTGAAAAATTCACTTCTGGCCGTTGATTTGTGTGAATATACACATAAAAATGCATTTGTAATTGATCATCCCGGCCGGGGAACGAAATCTAAAATTTTGAAAAATTCACTTCTGGCCGTTTATATGTGTGAATATACACATAAAAATTTGTATTTGATCATCTCGGCCGGGGAACGAAATCGAAAACTTTGAAAAATTCACTTCGGGCCGTTTATATATGTGCATATACACATAAAAATGCACTTGTATTTAATCATCCCGGCCGGGGATCAAAATCTAATATTTTGAAAAATTCATTTCTGGCCGTTTATATGTGTGAATATACACATAAAAATGCATTTGTATTTGATCATCTCGGCCGGGACACGAAATATTAAATTTTGAAAAAATAGACGTTTTGGCCGTTTATATGTGTGATTATGCACATAAAAATGCATTTGTAATTGATCTTCTCGGCCTGGGACCGAAATCTAAAATTTTGAAAAATTCACTTCTGGTCGTTTGTATGTGTGAATATACACAAAAAAATACATTTGTATTTGTTTAACCTGGGCGGGGAAGGAAATCTTAGATATTGAAAAAATGCACGTTTAGGCCGTTTATATGTGTGAATATACACATAAAAATGCACTTTTATTTGATCATCCCGGCCGGGGATCGAAATCTTAAATTTTGAAAAATTCACTTCTGGCCGTTTATATGTGTGAATATACACATAAAAACGCATTTGTATTTGTTCATTACGGCCGGGGAACGAAATCGAAAATTTTGAAAAATTCACTTCTGGCCGTTTATATGTGTGAATATACACATAAAAAGGCATTTGTATTTGTTCATTACGGCCGGGGAACGAAATCGAAAACTTTGAAAAATTCACTTCGGGCCGTTTACATGTGTGAATATACACATAAAAATGTACTTGTATTTGATCATCCCGGCCGGGGATCGAAATCTTAAATTTTGAAATATTCACTTCTGGCGGTTTATATGTGTGAATATACACATAAAAATTTGTATTTGAACATCTCGGCCGGGGAACGAAATCGAAAACTTTGAAAAATTCACTTCTGGCCGTTTATATGTGTGAATATACACATAAAAATGCATTTGTATTTGTTCATTACGGCCGGGGATCGAAATCTTAAATTTTGAAAAATTCACTTCTGGCCGTTTATATGTGTGAATATACACATAAAAAGGCATTTGTATTTGTTCATTACGGCCGGGGAACGAAATCGAAAATTTTGAAAAATTCACTTCTGGCCGTTTATATGTGTGAATATACACATAAAAAGGCATTTGTATTTGTTCATTACGGCCGGGGAACGAAATCGAAAACTTTGAAAAATTCACTTCGGGCCGTTTACATGTGTGAATATACACATAAAAATGTACTTGTATTTGATCATCCCGGCCGGGGATCGAAATCTTAAATTTTGAAATATTCACTTCTGGCGGTTTATATGTGTGAATATACACATAAAAATTTGTATTTGATCATCTCGGCCGGGGAACGAAATCGAAAACTTTAAAAAATTCACTTCTGGCCGTTTATATGTGTGAATATACACATAAAAATGCATTTGTATTTGTTCATTACGGCCGGGGAACTAAATCTAAAATTTTTAAAATATAGACGTTTTGGCCGTTTATATGTGTGATTATGCACATAAAATTGCATTTGTAATTGATCATCTTGGCGGGGAACGAAATCTAAAATTTTGAAAAAATCACTTCTGGTCGTTTATATGTGTGAATATACACAAAAAAATACATTTGTATTTGATTAACCCGGGCGGGGAAGGACATCTTAGATATTGAAAAAATGCACGTTTAGGCCGTTTATATGTGTGATTATGCACATAAAAATGCATTTGTAATTGATCATCTCGGCCGGGACACGAAATTTTAAATATTGAAAAAATAGACGTTTTGGCCGTTTATATGTGTGATTAGGCACATAAAAATGCTTTTGTAATTAATCATCCCGGCCGGGGAACGAAATCTAAAATTTTGAAAAATTCACTTCTGGCCGTTTGTATGTGTGAATATACACATAAAAATGCATTTGTATTTGATCATCTCGGCCGGGACACGAAATTTTAAATATTGAAAAAATAGACGTTTTGGCCGTTTATATGTGTGATTAGGCACATAAAAATGCTTTTGTAATTAATCATCCCGGCCGGGGAACGAAATCTAAAATTTTGAAAAATTCACTTCTGGCCGTTTATATGTGTGAATATACACGTAAAAATGCATTTGTAATTAATCATCCCGGCCGGGGAACGAAATCTAAAATTTTGAAAAATTCACTTCTGGCCGTTTATATGTGTGAATATACACGTAAAAATGCATTTGTATTTGATCATCTCGGCCGGGGAACGAAATCGAAAACTTTGAAAAATTCACTTCGGGCCAATTATATGTGTGAATATACACATAAAAATGCATTTGTATTTGATCATCCCGGCCGGGGATCAAAATCTAATATTTTGAAAAATTCATTTCTGGCCGTTTATATGTGTGAATATACACATAAAAATGCATTTGTATTGTTCATCCCGGCCGGGGAACGAAATCGAAAATTTTGAAAAATTCACTTCTGGCCGTTTATGTGTGAATATACACATAAAAATGCATTTGTATTTGATCATCTCGGCCGGGACACGAAATTTTAAATATTGAAAAAATAGACGTTTTGGCCGTTTATATGTGTGATTAGGCACATAAAAATGCTTTTGTAATTAATCATCCCGGCCGGGGAACGAAATCTAAAATTTTGAAAAATTCACTTCTGGCCGTTTATATGTGTGAATATACACGTAAAAATGCATTTGTATTTGATCATCTCGGCCGGGGAACGAAATCGAAAACTTTGAAAAATTCACTTCGGGCCAATTATATGTGTGAATATACACATAAAAATGCATTTGTATTTGATCATCCCGGCCGGGGATCAAAATCTAATATTTTGAAAAATTCATTTCTGGCCGTTTATATGTGTGAATATACACATAAAAATGCATTTGTATTGTTCATCCCGAAATTGAAAAATCACTGACGTTATATGTGTGAATATACACATAAAATGCATTTGTAGTTGATCATCTCGGCCGGGACACGAAATATATTTAAATTATTGAAAAAAATAGACGTTTTGGGCCGTTATATGTGTGATTAGGCACATAAAAATGCTTTGGTAATTAATCATCCCGGCCGGGGAACGAAATCCTAAAATTTTGAAAATCACTTCTGGCCGTTATATGTGTGAATATACACGTAAAAAAGGCTTTGTAATTAATCATCCCGGCCGGGGAACGAAATCTAAAATTTTGAAAAATTCACTTCTGGCCGTTATATGTGTGAATATACACGTAAAAATGCATTTGTAATTAATCATCCCGGCCGGGGAACGAAATCTAAAATGTTGAAAAATTCACTTCTGGCCGTTTATATGTGTGAATATACACGTAAAAATGCATTTGTATTCGATCAGCTCGGCCGGGAACGAAATCGAAAACTTTGAAAAATTCACTTCGGGCCAATTATATGTGTGAATATACACATAAAAATGCATTTGTATTTGATCATCCCGGCCGGAGAACGAAATCTAAAATTTTGAAAAATTCACTTCTGGCCGTTTATATGTGTGAATATACACGTAAAAATGCATTTGTATTTGATCATCTCGGCCGGGGAACGAAATCGAAAACTTTGAAAAATTCACTTCGGGCCAATTATATGTGTGAATATACACATAAAAATGCATTTGTATTTGATCATCCCGGCCGGGGATCAAAATCTAATATTTTGAAAAATTCACTTCTGGTCATTTATATGTGTGAATATACACATAAAAATGCATTTGTATTTGATCATCCCGGCCGGGTATCAAAATCTAATATTTTGAAAAATTCACTTCTGGTCGTTTATATGAGTGAATATACACAAAAAAATACATTTGTATTTGATTAACCCGGGCGGGGAACGAAATCTAAAATTTGGAAAAATTCACTTCTGGCCGTTTATATGTGTGAATATTCACATAAAAATGCATTTGTATTTGATCATCTCGGCCGGGGAACGAAATCGAAAACTTTGAAAAATTCACTTCGGGCCAATTATATGTGTGAATATACACATAAAAATGCATTTGTATTTGATCATCCCGGCCGGGGATCAAAATCTAATATTTTGAAAAATTCACTTCTGGTCATTTATATGTGTGAATATACACATAAAAATGCATTTGTAATTGATCATCTCGGCCGGGGAACGAAATTTAAAATATTGAAAAAATAGACGTTTTGGCAGTTTATATGTGTGATTATGCACATAAAAATGCATTTGTAATTGATCATCCCGGCCGGGGAACGAAATCTAAAATTTTGAAATATTCACTTCTGGTCGTTTATATGTGTGAATATACACAAAAAAATACATTTGTATTTGAATAACCCGGGCGGGGACGGAATTCTTAGATATTGAAAAAATGCACGTTTAGGCCGTTTATAATATACACGTAAAAATGCATTTGTATTTGATCATCTCGGCCGGGGATCAAAATCTAATATTTTGAAAAATTCACTTCTGGTCATTTATATGTGTGAATATACACATAAAAATGCATTTGTAATTGATCATCTCGGCCGGGGAACGAAATTTAAAATATTGAAAAAATAGACGTTTTGGCAGTTTATATGTGTGATTATGCACATAAAAATGCATTTGTAATTGATCATCTCGGCCGGGGAACAAAATCTAAAATTTTGAAAAATTCAGGCTTTGGCTGTTTATATGTGTGAATATACATATATAAATGCATTTGTAATTGATCATCTCGGCCGGGGAGCGAAATCTAAAATTTTGAAAAATTCACTTCTGGTCGTTTATATGTGTGAATATACACAAAAAATACATTTGTATTTGATTAACCCGCGCGGGGAGGAAATCTTAGATATTGAAAAAATGCACGTTTAGGCCGTTTATATGTGTGAATATACACATAAAAATGCATATGTAATTGATCATGCTGGCCAGGGAACGAAATCTAAAATTTTAAAAAATTCACGATTTGACTGTTTATATGTGTGAATAAACACATAAAAATGCATTTGTAATTTATCATCCTGGCCGGCGACTGAAATCTAAAATTTTGAAAATTCACTTCTGGCCGTTTATATGTGTGAATATACACATAAAAATGCATATGTAATTGATCATCCTGGCCGGGGAACAAAATCTAATTTTTTGAAAAATTCACTTCTGGCCGTTTATATGTGGGAATATACACATAAAAATGCATATGTAATTGATCATCCCGGCCGGGGAACAAAGTCTAATTTTTTGAAAAATTCACTTCTGGCCGTTTATATGTGTGAATATACACATAAAAATGCATATGTAATTGATCATCTCGGCCGGGGAACAAAATCTAAAATTTTGAAAAATTCACTTCCGGCCATTTACATGTGTGAATATGCACATAAACATGCATTTGTAATTGATCATACCGGCCGGGGAACGAAATCTACAATTTTGAAAAATTCACTTCTGGTCCTTGTTTATATATGTGAATATACACATAAAAATGCATTTGTATTTGATCATCTCGTCCGGGACACGAAATTTTAAATATTGAAAAAATAGACGTTTTGACCGTTTATATGTGTGAATTTACACATAAAAGTGCATTTGTATTAGATCATCCCGGCCAGGGAACGAAATCTAAAATTTTAAAAAATTCACGATTTGACTGTTTATATGTGTGAATAAACACATAAAAATGCATTTGTAATTAATCAACCCGGCCGGCGACCGAAATCTAAAATTTTGAAAATTCACTTCTGGCCGTTTATTTGTGTGAATATACACATAAAAATGCATATGTAATTGATCATCCCGGCCGGGGAACAAAGTCTAATTTTTTGAAAAATTCACTTCTGGCCAGTTATATGTGCGAATATACACATAAAAATGCATTTGTAATTGATCATCCCGGCCGGGGAACAAAGTCTAATTTTTTGAAAAATTCACTTCTGGCCAGTTATATGTGTGAATAAACACATAAAAATGCATATGTAATTGATCATCCTGGCCGGGGAACAAAATCTAATTTTTTGAAAAATTCACTTCTGGCCGGTTATATGTGTGAATATACACATAAAAATGCATATGTAATTGATCATCCCGGCCGGGGAACAAAGTCTAATTTTTTGAAAAATTCACTTCTGGCCAGTTATTTGTGTGAATATACACATAAAAATGCATATGTAATTGATCATCCCGGCCGGGGAACAAAGTCTAATTTTTTGAAAAATTCACTTCTGGCCAGTTATATGTGCGAATATACACATAAAAATGCATTTGTAATTGATCATCCCGGCCGGGGAACAAAGTCTAATTTTTTGAAAAATTCACTTCTGGCCAGTTATATGTGTGAATAAACACATAAAAATGCATATGTAATTGATCATCCTGGCCGGGGAACAAAATCTAATTTTTTGAAAAATTCACTTCTGGCCGGTTATATGTGTGAATATACACATAAAAATGCATATGTAATTGATCATCCCGGCCGGGGAACAAAGTCTAATTTTTGAAAAATTCACTTCTGGCCAGTTATATGTGTGAATATACACATAAAAATGCATTTGTAATTGATCATACCCGGCCGGGGAACAAAGTCTAATTTTTTGAAAATTCACTTCTGGCCAGTTATATGTGTGAATATACACATAAAAATGCATTTGTAATTGATCATCTCGGCAGGGGAACGAAATCGAAAATTTTAAAAAATTCACCTATTGGCTGTTTATATGTGTGAATTTACACATAAAAATGCATTTGTAATTGATCATCTCGGCCGGGGAGCGAAATCGAAAATTCTAAAAAATTCGCGTTTTGGCTATTTATATGTGTGAATATACACATAAAAATGCATTTGTAATTGATCATTTCGGCAGGGGAACGAAATCTAAAATTTTAAAAAATTCGCGTTTTGGCTATTTATATGTGTGAATATACACATAAAAATGCATTTGTAATTGATCTTCCCGGCCAGGGAACGAAATCTAAATTTTTAAAAATTCAGGTTTTGGCTGTTTATATGTGTGAATATACACATAAAAATGCATGTGTAATTGATCATCTCGGCCGGGGAAAGAAATCTAAAATTTTGAAAAAATAGAAGTTTTGGCCGTTTATACGTGTGAATAGACACATAAACATGCATTTGTATTTGATCATCCCGGCCGGGGAACGAAATCTAAAATTTTTAATTTTTAACTTTTGGTCGTTTATAAGTGTGATTATGCACATAAAAATGCATTTGTATTTGTTCATCTCGGCCATGGAACGAAATCTAACATTTTGAAAAATTCACTTCTGGCCATTATATGTGTGAATTTACACATAAAAATGCATTTGTATTTGATTAACCCCGGCGGGGAAGGAAATCTTAGATATGAAAAAATGCACGTTTTGGCCGTTTATATGTGTGATTAGGCAGATAAAAATGCATTTGTAATTGATGATCCCGGCCGGGGATCGAAATCTAAAATTTGAAATTTCACTTCTGGCCGTTTATATGTGTGAATATACACATAAAAATGCATTTGTAATTGATCATCTCGGCCGGGGAACGAAATTTAAAATATTGAAAAAATAGACGTTTTGGCCGTTTATATGTGTGATTATGCACATAAAAATGCATTTGTAATTGATCATCTCGGTGAGGAACGAAATCTAAAATTTGGAAAAATTCACTTCTGGCCGTTTATATGTGTGAATATAGACATAAAAATGCATTTGTATTTGATCATCCCGGCCGGGGAACGAAATCTAAAATTTTGAAAAAATAGACGTTTTGGCCGTTTATATGTGTGATTATGCACATAAAAATGCATTTGTAATTTATCATCGCGGCCGGGGAACGAAATCTAAAATTTTGAAAAATTCATTTCTGGTAGTTTATATATGTGCATATACACATAAAAATGCATTTGTATTTGATTAACCCGGGCGGGGAGGAAATCTTAGATATTGAAAAAATGCACGTTTAGGCCGTTTATATGTGTGATTAGGCACATAAAAATGCATTTGTAATTGATCATCTCGGCCGGGGAACAAAATCTAAAATTTTAAAAAATTCGCGTTTTGGCTATTTATATGTGTGAATATACACATAAAAATGCATTTGTAATTGATCTTCCCGGCCGGGGAACAAAGTCTAATTTTTTGAAAATTCACTTCTGGCCGTTTATATGTGTGATTATGCACATAAAAATGCATATGTATTTGATCATCTCGGCCGGGGAAAGAAATCTAAAATTTTGAAAAAATAGAAGTTTTGGCCGTTTATATGTGTGAATCTACACCTAAACATGCATTTGTATTTGATCATACCGGCCGGGGAACGAAATCTACAATTTTGAAAAATTCACTTCGGGCCGTTTATATGTGTGATTATACACATAAAAATTTGTATTTGATCATCTCGGCCTGGGACCGAAATCTAAAATTTGAAAAATTCACTTCTGGCCATTTATATGTGTGAATTTACACATAAAAATGCATTTGTATTGATTACCCCGGCGGGGAAGGAAATCTTAGATATTGAAAAAATGCACGTTTAGGGCCGTTTATATGTGTGATTATGCACATAAAAATGCATTTGTATTTAATCATCCCGGCCGGTGAACGAAATCTAAAATTTTGAAATTTCACTTCTGGCCGTTTATATGTGTGAATATACACATAAAAAT
This sequence comes from Theocolax elegans, assembly GCA_026168455.1. Lineage (NCBI taxonomy): Eukaryota > Metazoa > Arthropoda > Insecta > Hymenoptera > Cerocephalidae > Theocolax > Theocolax elegans. The sequence goes on along the minus strand of CM047431.1, from coordinate 66,014,634 downwards.
GCATTTGTATTTGTTCATTTCGGCCGGAAAACTAAATCTAAAATTTGAGAAAATAGACGTTTTGGCCGTTTATATGTGTGACTATGCACATAAAAATGCATTTGTATTGATTATCTCGGCCGGGGAACGAAATTAAAATATTCAAAAAAATAGACGTTTTGGCCGTTTATATGTGTGATTAGGGCACATAAAAATGCATTTGTAATTGATCATCTCGGCCGGGGAACAAAATCAAATTTTTTGAAAAAATTCACTTCTGGCCGTTTATTTGTGTGAATATACACATAAAAATGCATATGTAATTGATCATCCCGGCCGGGGAACAAAGTCTAATTTTTTGAAAAATTCACTTCTGGCCAGTTATATGTGCGAATATACACATAAAAATGCATTTGTAATTGATCATCCCGGCCGGGGAACAAAGTCTAATTTTTTGAAAATTCACTTCTGGCCAGTTATATGTGTGAATAAACACATAAAAATGCATATGTAATTGATCATCCTGGCCGGGGAACAAATCTAATTTTTTGAAAAATTCACTTCTGGCCGGTTATATGTGTGAATATACACATAAAAATGCATATGTAATTGATCATCCCGGCCGGGGAACAAAGTCTAATTTTTTGAAAAATTCACTTCTGGCCAGTTATATGTGTGAATATACACATAAAAATGCATTTGTAATTGATCATCCCGGCCGGGGAACAAAGTCTAATTTTTTGAAAAATTCACTTCTGGCCAGTTATATGTGTGAATATACACATAAAAATGCATTTGTAATTGATCATCTCGGCAGGGGAACGAAATCGAAAATTTTAAAAAATTCACCTATTGGCTGTTTATATGTGTGAATTTACACATAAAAATGCATTTGTAATTGATCATCTCGGCCGGGGAGCGAAATCGAAAATTCTAAAAAATTCGCGTTTTGGCTATTTATATGTGTGAATATACACATAAAATGCATTTGTAATTGATCATTTCGGCAGGGGAACGAAATCTAAAATTTTAAAAAATTCGCGTTTTGGCTATTTATATGTGTGAATATACACATAAAAATGCATTTGTAATTGATCTTCCCGGCCAGGGAACGAAATCTAAATTTTTAAAAATTCAGGTTTTGGCTGTTTATATGTGTGAATATACACATAAAAATGCATGTGTAATTGATCATCTCGGCCGGGGAAAGAAATCTAAAATTTTGAAAAAATAGAAGTTTTGGCCGTTTATACGTGTGAATATACACATAAACATGCATTTGTATTTGATCATCCCGGCCGGGGAACGAAATCTAAAATTTTTAATTTTTAACTTTTGGTCGTTTATAAGTGTGATTATGCACATAAAAATGCATTTGTATTTGTTCATCTCGGCCATGGAACGAAATCTAACATTTTGAAAAATTCACTTCTGGCCATTTATATGTGTGAATTTACACATAAAAATGCATTTGTATTTGATTAACCCCGGCGGGGAAGGAAATCTTAGATATTGAAAAATGCACGTTTTGGCCGTTTATATGTGTGATTAGGCAGATAAAAATGCATTTGTAATTGATGATCCCGGCCGGGGATCGAAATCTAAAATTTTGAAATTTCACTTCTGGCCGTTTATATGTGTGAATATACACATAAAAATGCATTTGTAATTGATCATCTCGGCCGGGGAACGAAATTTAAAATATTGAAAAAATAGACGTTTTGGCCGTTTATATGTGTGATTATGCACATAAAATGCATTTGTAATTGATCATCTCGGTGAGGAACGAAATCTAAAATTTGGAAAAATTCACTTCTGGCCGTTTATATGTGTGAATATAGACATAAAAATGCATTTGTATTTGATCATCCCGGCGGGGAACGAAATCTAAAATTTTGAAAAATAGACGTTTTGGCCGTTTATATGTGTGATTATGCACATAAAAATGCATTTGTAATTTATCATCGCGGCCGGGGAACGAAATCTAAAATTTTGAAAAATTCATTTCTGGTAGTTTATATATGTGCATATACACATAAAAATGCATTTGTATTTGATTAACCCGGGCGGGGAGGAAATCTTAGATATTGAAAAAATGCACGTTTAGGCCGTTTATATGTGTGATTAGGCACATAAAAATGCATTTGTAATTGATCATCTCGCCGGGGAACAAAATCTAAAATTTTAAAAAATTCGCGTTTTGGCTATTTATATGTGTGAATATACACATAAAATGCATTTGTAATTGATCTTCCGGCCGGGGAACAAAGTCTAAATATTTGGAAAATTCACTTCTGGACAGTTATATGGTGTGAATATAGCACATAAAAATGCATTTGTATTTGATCATCTCGGGCCGGGGAACGAAATTTAAAATATTGAAAAAAGAGCGTTTGGCAGTTTATAGTGTGGATTATGCACCTAAAAATGCATTTGTAATTTATCATTCCGCGGCCGGGGAACGAAATCTAAAATTTGAAAATTCATTTCTGGTAGTTATATATGTGCAATGTACACATAAAAATGCATTTGTATTTGATTAACCCGGGCGGGGAGGAACAATCTTCGATATTGAACAAATGCACGTTTAGGCCGTTTATATGTGTGATTAGGCACATAAAATGCATTGTACTTGATCATCTCGGCCGGGGAACCAAATCTAAAATTTTAAAAACATTCGCGTTTTGGCTATTTTTATATGTGTGAAATTACACTCTAAAATGCCATTTGTAATTTGATCTTCCCGGCCGGGGAACAAAGTCTAATTTTTTGAAAATTCACTTCTGGCCGTTTATATGTGTGATTATGCACATAAAAATGCATATGTATTTGATCATCTCGGCCGGGGAAAGAAATCTAAAATTTTGAAAAAATAGAAGTTTTGGCCGTTTATATGTGTGAATCTACACCTAAACATGCATTTGTATTTGATCATACCGGCCGGGGAACGAAATCTACAATTTTGAAAAATTCACTTCGGGCCGTTTATATGTGTGATTATACACATAAAAATTTGTATTTGATCATCTCGGCCTGGGACCGAAATCTAAAATTTGAAAAATTCACTTCTGGCCATTTATATGTGTGAATTTACACATAAAAATGCATTTGTATTTGATTAACCCCGGCGGGGAAGGAAATCTTAGATATTGAAAAAATGCACGTTTAGGCCGTTTATATGTGTGATTATGCACATAAAAATGCATTTGTATTTAATCATCCCGGCCGGTGAACGAAATCTAAAATTTTGAAATTTCACTTCTGGCCGTTTATATGTGTGAATATACACATAAAATGCATTTGTATTTGTTCATTCGGCCGGAAAACTAAATCTAAAATTTTGAGAAAATAGACGTTTTGGCCGTTTATATGTGTGACTATGCACATAAAAATGCATTTGTAATTGATTATCTCGGCCGGGGAACGAAATTTAAAATATTCAAAAAATAGACGTTTTGGCCGTTTATATGTGTGATTAGGCACATAAAAATGCATTTGTAATTGATCATCTCGGCCGGGGAACAAAATCAAATTTTTTGAAAAATTCACTTCTGGCCGTATATATGTGTGAATATACACATAAAAATGCATTTGTAATTGATCATCTCGGCCGGGGAACGAAATTTAAAATATTGAAAAAATAGACGTTTTGGCCGTTTATATGTGTGATTATGCACATAAAAATGCATTTGTAATTGATCATCTCGGTGAGGAACGAAATCTAAAATTTGGAAAAATTCACTTCTGGCCGTTTATATGTGTGAATATAGACATAAAAATGCATTTGTATTTGATCATCCCGGCCGGGGAACGAAATCTAAAATTTTGAAAAAATAGACGTTTTGGCCGTTTATATGTGTGATTATGCACATAAAAATGCATTTGTAATTGATCATCTCGGCCGGGGAACGAAATCTAAAATTTTGAAAAATTCACTTCTGGTCGTTTATATGTGTGAATATACACAAAAAAATACATTTGTATTTGATTAACCCGGGCGGGGAGGAAATCTTAGATATTGAAAAAATGCACGTTTAGGCCGTTTATATGTGTGATTAGGCACATAAAAATGCATTTGTAATTGATCATCTCGGCCGGGGAACAAAATCTAAAATTTTAAAAAATTCGCGTTTTGGCTATTTATATGTGTGAATATACACATAAAAATGCATTTGTAATTGATCTTCCCGGCCGGGGAACAAAGTCTAATTTTTTGAAAATTTCACTTCTTGTCGTTTATATGTGTGAATATACACATAAAAATGCATTTGTATTTGATCATCCCGGCCGGGGATCAAAATCTAATATTTTGAAAAATTCATTTCTGGCCGTTTATATGTGTGAATATACACATAAAAATGCATTTGTATTGTTCATCCCGGCCGGGGAACGAAATCGAAAATTTTGAAAAATTCACTTCTGGCCGTTTATATGTGTGAATATACACGTAAAAATGCATTTGTATTTGATCATCTCGGCCGGGACACGAAATTTTAAATATTGAAAAAATAGACGTTTTGGCCGTTTATATGTGTGATTAGGCACATAAAAATGCTTTTGTAATTAATCATCCCGGCCGGGGAACGAAATCTAAAATTTTGAAAAATTCACTTCTGGCCGTTTATATGTGTGAATATACACGTAAAAATGCATTTGTATTTGATCATCCGGCCGGGGAACGAAATCTAAAATTTTGAAAAATTCACTTCTGGCCGTTTATATGTGTGAATATACACGTAAAAATGCATTTGTAATTAATCATCCCGGCCGGGGAACGAAATCTAAAATTTTGAAAAATCACTTCTGGCCGTTTATATGTGTGAATATACACGTAAAAATGCATTTGTATTTGATCATCTCGGCCGGGGAACGAAATCGAAAACTTTGAAAAATTCACTTCGGGCCGTTTATATGTGTGATTATGCACATAAAAATGCATTTGTAATTGATCATCTCGGCCGGGGAACGAAATCTAAAATTTTGAAAAATTCACTTCTGGCCGTTTATATGTGTGAATATACACGTAAAAATGCATTTGTAATTAATCATCCCGGCCGGGGAACGAAATCTAAAATTTTGAAAAATTCACTTCTGGCCGTTTATATGTGTGAATATACACGTAAAAATGCATTTGTAATTAATCATCCCGGCCGGGGAACGAAATCTAAAATTTTGAAAAATTCACTTCTGGCCGTTTATATGTGTGAATATACACGTAAAAATGCATTTGTATTTGATCATCTCGGCCGGGGAACGAAATCGAAAACTTTGAAAAATTCACTTCGGGCCAATTATATGTGTGAATATACACATAAAAATGCATTTGTATTTGATCATCCCGGCCGGAGAACGAAATCTAAAATTTTGAAAAATTCACTTCTGGCCGTTTATATGTGTGAATATACACGTAAAAATGCATTTGTATTTGATCATCTCGGCCGGGGAACGAAATCGAAAACTTTGAAAAATTCACTTCGGGCCAATTATATGTGTGAATATACACATAAAAATGCATTTGTATTTGATCATCCCGGCCGGGGATCAAATCTAATATTTTGAAAAATTCACTTCTGGTCATTTATATGTGTGAATATACACATAAAATGCATTTGTATTTGATCATCCCGGCCGGGTATCAAAATCTAATATTTTGAAAAATTCACTTCTGGTCGTTTATATGAGTGAATATACACAAAAAATACATTTGTATTTGATTAACCCGGGCGGGGAACGAAATCTAAAATTTGGAAAAAATTCACTTCTGGCCGTTTATATGTGTGAATATTCACATAAAAATGCATTTGTATTTGATCATCTCGGCCGGGGAACGAAATCGAAAACTTTGAAAAATTCACTTCGGGCCAATTATATGTGTGAATATACACATAAAAATGCATTTGTATTTGATCATCCCGGCCGGGGATCAAAATCTAATATTTTGAAAAATTCATTTCTGGCCGTTTATATGTGTGAATATACACGTAAAAATGCATTTGTATTTGATCATCTCGGCCGGGGAACGAAATCGAAAACTTTGAAAAATTCACTTCGGGCCAATTATATGTGTGAATATACACATAAAAATGCATTTGTATTTGATCATCCCGGCCGGGGATCAAAATCTAATATTTTGAAAAATTCACTTCTGGTCATTTATATGTGTGAATATACACATAAAAATGCATTTGTAATTGATCATCTCGGCCGGGGAACGAAATTTAAAATATTGAAAAAATAGACGTTTTGGCAGTTTATATGTGTGATTATGCACATAAAAATGCATTTGTAATTGATCATCCCGGCCGGGGAACGAAATCTAAAATTTTGAAATATTCACTTCTGGTCGTTTATATGTGTGAATATACACAAAAAAATACATTTGAATTTGAATAACCCGGGCGGGGACGGAATTCTTAGATATTGAAAAAATGCACGTTTAGGCCGTTTATATGTGTCAATATACACATAAAAATGCATTTGTATTTGATCATCCCGGCCGGGGATCAAAATCTAATATTTTGAAAAATTCACTTCTGGTCATTTATATGTGTGAATATACACATAAAAATGCATTGTAATTGATCATCTCGGCCGGGGAACGAAATTTAAAATATTGAAAAAATAGACGTTTTGGCAGTTATATGTGTGATTATGCACATAAAAATGCATTTGTAATTGATCATCTCGGCCGGGGAACAAAATCTAAATTTTGAAAAATTCAGGCTTTGGCTGTTTATATGTGTGAATATACATATATAAATGCATTTGTAATGATCATCTCGGCCGGGGAGCGAAATCTAAAATTTTGAAAAATTCACTTCTGGTCGTTTATATGTGTGAATATACACAAAAAATACATTTGTATTTGATTAACCCGCGCGGGGAGGAAATCTTAGATATTGAAAAAATGCACGTTTAGGCCGTTTATATGTGTGAATATACACATAAAAATGCATATGTAATTGATCATCCTGGCCAGGGAACGAAATCTAAAATTTTAAAAAATTCACGATTTGACTGTTTATATGTGTGAATAAACACATAAAAATGCATTTGTAATTAATCATCCTGGCCGGCGACCGAAATCTAAAATTTTGAAAATTCACTTCTGGCCGTTTATATGTGTGAATATACACATAAAAATGCATATGTAATTGATCATCCTGGCCGGGGAACAAAATCTAATTCTTTGAAAAATTCACTTCTGGCCGTTTATATGTGGGAATATACACATAAAAATGCATATGTAATTGATCATCCCGGCCGGGGAACAAAGTCTAATTTTTTGAAAAATTCACTTCTGGCCGTTTATATGTGTGAATATACACATAAAAATGCATATGTAATTGATCATCTCGGCCGGGGAACAAAATCTAAAATTTTGAAAAATTCACTTCCGGCCATTTACATGTGTGAATATGCACATAAACATGCATTTGTAATTGATCATACCGGCCGGGGAACGAAATCTACAATTTTGAAAAATTCACTTCTGGTCCTTGTTTATATATGTGAATATACACATAAAAATGCATTTGTATTTGATCATCTCGTCCGGGACACGAAATTTTAAATATTGAAAAAATAGACGTTTTGACCGTTTATATGTGTGAATTTACACATAAAAGTGCATTTGTATTAGATCATCCTGGCCAGGGAACGAAATCTAAAATTTTAAAAAATTCACGATTTGACTGTTTATATGTGTGAATAAACACATAAAAATGCATTTGTAATTAATCATCCTGGCCGGCGACCGAAATCTAAAATTTTGAAAATTCACTTCTGGCCGTTTATATGTGTGAATATACACATAAAAATGCATATGTAATTGATCATCCTGGCCGGGGAACAAAATCTAATTCTTTTGAAAATTCACTTCTGGCCGTTTATATGTGGGAATATACACATAAAAATGCATATGTAATTGATCATCCCGGCCGGGGAACAAAGTCTAATTTTTTGAAAAATTCACTTCTGGCCGTTTATATGTGTGAATATACACATAAAAATGCATATGTAATTGATCATCTCGGCCGGGGAACAAAATCTAAAATTTTGAAAAATTCACTTCCGGCCATTTACATGTGTGAATATGCACATAAACATGCATTTGTAATTGATCATACCGGCCGGGGAACGAATCTACAATTTTGAAAAATTCACTTCTGGTCCTTGTTATATATGTGAATATACACATAAAATGCATTTGTATTTGATCATCTCGTCCGGGACACGAATTTTAAATATTGAAAAAATAGACGTTTTGACCGTTTATATGTGTGAATTTACACATAAAAGTGCATTTGTATTAGATCATCCCGGCCAGGGAACGAAATCTAAAATTTTAAAAATTCACGATTTGACTGTTTATATGTGTGAATAAACACATAAAAATGCATTTGTAATTAATCATCCTGGCCGGCCACCGAAATCTAAAATTTTGAAAATTCACTTCTGGCCGTTTATATGTGTGAATATACACATAAAAATGCATATGTAATTGATCATCCTGGCCTGGTAACAAAATCTAATTTTTTGAAAAATTCACTTCTGGCCGTTTATATGTGTGATTATACTCATAAAAATGCATATGTAATTGATCATCCCGGCCAGGGAACGAAATCTAAATTTTAAAAAATTCACGATTTGACTGTTTATATGTGTGAATAAACACATAAAAATGCATTTGTAATTAATCATCCTGGCCGGCCACCGAAATCTAAAATTTTGAAAATTCACTTCTGGCCGTTTATATGTGTGAATATACACATAAAAATGCATATGTAATTGATCATTCCGGCCGGGGAACAAAATCTAATTTTTTGAAAAATTCACTTGAGGCCGTTTATATGTGTGAATATACACATAAAAATGCATATGTAATTGATCATCCTGGCCGGGGAACAAAATCTAATTTTTTGAAAAATTCACTTCTGGCCGCTTATATGTGTGAATATACACATAAAAATGCATTTGTATTTGTTCATCCCGGCCAAGGAACGAAATCTGAAATTTTACAAAATTCACATTTTGGCTGTTTATATGTGTGAATAAACACATAAAAATGCATTTGTAATTAATCATCCCGGCCGGCGACCGAAATCTAAATTTTGAAAATTCACTTCTGGCCGTTTATTTGTTGTGAATATACACATAAAAATGCATATGTAATTGATCATCCCGGCCGGGGAACAAAGTCTAATTTTTTGAAAAATTCACTTCTGGCCAGTTATATGTGTGAATATACACATAAAAATGCATTTGTAATTGATCATCTCGGCAGGGGAACGAAATCGAAAATTTTACAAAATTCACCTATTGGCTGTTTATATGTGTGAATTTACACATAAAAATGCATTTGTAATTGATCATCTCGGCCGGGGAGCGAAATCGAAAATTCTAAAAAATTCGCGTTTTAGCTGTTTATATGTGTGAATATACACATAAAAATGCACTTGTAATTGATCTTCCCGGCCGGGGAACAAAGTCTAATTTTTTGAAAATTTCACTTCTGGCCGTTTATATGTGTGAATTTACACATAAAAATGCATTTATAATTGATCATCTCGGCCGCGGAGCGAAATCGAAAATTCTAAAAAATTCGCGTTTTGGCTATTTATATGTGTGAATATACACATAAAAATGCATTTGTATTTGATCATCCCGGCCGGGGAACGAAATCTAAAATTTTGAGAAAATAGACGTTTTGGCCGTTTATATGTGTGACTATGCACATAAAAATGCATTTGTAATTTATCAGCCCGGCCGGGGAACGTAATCTAAAATTTTGAAAATTCACTTCTGGCCGTTTATATGTGTGATTATGCACATAAAAATGCATATGTATTTGATCATCTCGGCCGGGGAAAGAAATCTTAAATTTTGAAAAAATAGAAGTTTTGGCCGTTTATACGTGTGAATATACACATAAACATGCATTCGTATTTGATCATCCCGGCCGGGGAACGAAATCTAAAATTTTTAAATTTACCTTTTGGTCGTTTATAAGTGTGATTATGCACATAAAAATGCATTTGTATTTGTTCATCTCGGCCATACAACGAAATCTAACATTTTGAAAAATTAACTTCTGGCCATTTATATGTGTGAATTTACACATAAAAATGCATTTGTATTTGATTAACCCCGGCGGGGAAGGAAATCTTAGATATTGAAAAAATGCACGTTTTGGCCGTTTATATGTGTGATTAGGCAGATAAAAATGCATTTGTAATTGATGATCCCGGCCGGGGATTGAAATCTAAAATTATGAAATATTCACTTCTGGCCGTTTATATGTGTGAATCTACACCTAAACATGCATTTATATTTGATCATACCGGCCGGGGAACGAAATCTACAATTTTGAAAAATTCACTTCGGGCCGTTTATATGTGTGAATATACACATAAAAATGCATATGTAATTGATCATCCTGGCCGGGGAACAAAATCTAATTTTTTGAAAAATTCACTTCTGGCCGTTTATATGTGTGAATATACACATAAAAATACATTTGTATTTGATTAACCCGGGCGAGGAAGGAAATCTTAGATATTGAAAAAATGCACGTTTAGGCCGTTTATATGTGTGATTATGCACATAAAAATGCATTTGTAATTAATCATCCCGGCCGGGGAACGAAATCTACAATTTTGAAAAATTCACTTCTGGTCCTTGTTTATATATGTGAATATACACATAAAAATGCATTTGTATTTGATCATCTCGTCCGGGACACGAAATTTTAAATATTGAAAAAATAGACGTTTTGACCGTTTATAGGTGTGAATTTACACATAAAAGTGCATTTGTATTTGATCATCCCGGCCAGGGAACGAAATCTAAAATTTTAAAAAATTCACGATTTGACTGTTTATATGTGTGAATAAACACATAAAAATGCATTTGTAATTAATCATCCTGGCCGGCCACCGAAATCTAAAATTTTGAAAATTCACTTCTGGCCGTTTATATGTGTGAATATACACATAAAAATGCATATGTAATTGATCATCCTGGCCGGGGAACAAAATCTAATTTTTCGAAAAATTCACTTCTGGCCGCTTATATGTGAGAATATACACATAAAAATGCATTTGTAATTGATCATCTCGGCCGGGGAGCGAAATCGAAAATTCTAAAAAATTCGCGTTTTGGCTATTTATATGTGTGAATATACACATAAAAATGCATTTGTAATTGATCATTTCGGCAGGGGAACGAAATCTAAAATTTTAAAAAATTCGCGTTTTGGCTATTTATATGTGTGAATATACACATAAAAATGCATTTGTAATTGGATCTTCCCGGCCAGGGAACGAAATCTAAATTTTTAAAAATTCACTTCTGGCCATTTATATGTGTGAATTTACACATAAAAATGCATTTGTATTTGATTAACCCGGCGGGGAAGGAAATCTTAGATATTGAAAAAAATGCACGTTTTGGCCGTTTATATGTGTGATTAGGCAGATAAAAATGCTATTTTGTAATTGATCATACCGGCCGGGAACGAAATCCTACAATTTTGAAAAATTCACTTCTGGCCGTTTATATGTGTGAATATACACATAAAAATGCATTTGTATTTGTTCATTTTCGGCCGGAAAAACTAATCTAAAATTTTGAGAAAATAGACGTTTTGGCCGTTTATATGTGTGACTATGCACCTAAAAATGCATTTGTAATTTATCATCGCGGCGGGGAACGAAATCTAAAATTTTGAAAATTCACTTCTGGTCGTTTATATATGTGCATATACACATAAAAATGCATTTGTATTTGATCATCCCGGCCGGGGAACGTAATCTAAAATTTTGAAAATTCACTTCTGGCCGTTTATATGTGTGATTATGCACATAAAAATGCATATGTATTTGATCATCTCGGCCAGGGAAAGAAATCTAAAATTTTGAAAAAATAGAAGTTTTGGCCGTTTATACGTGTGAATATACACATAAAAATGCATTTGTATTTGATCATCCCGGCCGGGGAACGTAATCTAAAATTTTGAAAATTCACTTCTGGCCGTTTATATGTGTGATTATGCACATAAAAATGCATTTGTATTTGTTCATCTCGGCCATGGAACGAAATCTAACATTTTGAAAAATTAACTTCTGGCCATTTATATGTGTGAATTACACATAAACATGCATTTGTATTTGATCATCCCGGCCGGGGAACGAAATCTAAAATTTTTAATTTTTAACTTTTGGTCGTTTATAAGTGTGATTATGCACATAAAAATGCATTTGTATTTGATCATCCCGGCCAGGGAACGAAATCTAAAATTTTGAAAAATTCACTTCTGGCCATTTATATGTGTGAATTTACACATAAAATGCATTTGTATTTGATTAACCCCGGCGGGGAAGGAAATCTTAGATATTGAAAAAATGCACGTTTTGGCCGTTTATATGTGTGATTAGGCAGATAAAAATGCATTTGTAATTGATGATCCCGGCCGGGGATCGAAATCTAAAATTTTGAAAAATTCACTTCTGGCCGTTTATATGTGTGAATCTACACCTAAACATGCATTTGTATTTGATTAACCCCGGCGGGGAAGGAAATCTTAGATATTGAAAAAATGCACGTTTAGGCCGTTTATATGTGTGATTATGCACATAAAAATGCATTTGTAATTAATCATCCGGCCGGGGAACGAAATCTAATATTTTGAAATTTCACTTCTGGCCGTTTATATGTGTGAATATACACATAAAAATGCATTTGTAATTGATCATCTCGGCCGGGGAACGAAATTTAAAATATTGAAAAAATAGACGTTTTGGCCGTTTATATGTGTGATTATGCACATAAAAATGCATTTGTAATTGATCATCTCGGTAAGGAACGAAATCTAAAATTTGGAAAAATTCACTTCTGGCCGTTTATATGTGTGAATATAGACATAAAAATGCATTTGTATTTGATCATCCCGGCCGGGGAACGAAATCTAAAATTTTGAAAAAATAGACGTTTTGGCCGTTTATATGTGTGATTATGCACATAAAAATGCATTTGTAATTTATCATCGCGGCCGGGGAACGAAATCTAAAATTTTGAAAAATTCATTTCTGGTAGTTTATATATGTGCATATACACATAAAAATGCATTTGTATTTGATTAACCCCGGCGGGGAGGAAATCTTAGATATTGAAAAAATGCACGTTTAGGCCGTTTATATGTGTGATTAGGCACATAAAAATGCATTTGTAATTGATCATCTCGGCCGGGGAACGAAATCTAAAATTTTTAAAAAATTCGCGTTTTGGCTATTTATATGTGTGAATATACACATAAAAATGCATTTGTAATTGATCTTCCCGGCCGGGGAACAAAGTCTAATTTTTTGAAAAATTCACTTCTGGCCGTTTATATGTGTGATTATGCACATAAAAATGCATATGTATTTGATCATCTCGGCCGGGGAAAGAAATCTAAAATTTTGAAAAAATAGACGTTTTGGCCGTTTATATGTGTGAATCTACACCTAAACATGCATTTGTATTTGATCATACCGGCCGGGGAACGAAATCTACAATTTTGAAAAATTCACTTCGGGCCGTTTATATGTGTGATTATACACATAAAAATTTGTATTTGATCATCTCGGCCGGGGAACGAAATCTAAAATTTTGAAAAATTCACTTCTGGCCATTTATATGTGTGAATTTACACATAAAAATGCTTTTGTATTTGATTAACCCCGGCGGGGAAGGAAATCTTAGATATTGAAAAAATGCACGTTTAGGCCGTTTATATGTGTGATTATGCACATAAAAATGCATTTGTAATTAATCATCCCGGCCGGGGAACGAAATCTAATATTTTGAAATTTCACTTCTGGCCGTTTATATGTGTGAATATACACATAAAAATGCATTTGTAATTGATCATCTCGGCCGGGGAACGAAATTTAAAATATTGAAAAAATAGACGTTTTGGCCGTTTATATGTGTGATTATGCACATAAAAATGCATTTGTAATTGATCATCTCGGTAAGGAACGAAATCTAAAATTTGGAAAAATTCACTTCTGGGCCGTTTATATGTGTGAATATAGACATAAAAATGCATTTGTATTTGATCATCCCGGCCGGGGAACGAAATCTAAAATTTTGAAAAAATAGACGTTTTGGCCGTTTATATGTGTGATTATGCACATAAAATGCATTTGTAATTTATCATCGCGGCCGGGGAACGAAATCTAAAATTTTGAAAAATTCATTTCTGGTAGTTTATATATGTGCATATACACATAAAAATGCATTTGTATTTGATTAACCCGGGCGGGGAGGAAATCTTAGATATTGAAAAAATGCACGTTTAGGCCGTTTATATGTGTGATTAGGCACATAAAAATGCATTTGTAATTGATCATCTCGGCCGGGGAACAAAATCTAAAATTTAAAAAATTCGCGTTTTGGCTATTTATATGTGTGAATATACACATAAAAATGCATTTGTAATTGATCTTCCCGGCCGGGGAACAAAGTCTAATTTTTTGAAAATTCACTTCTGGCCGTTTATATGTGTGATTATGCACATAAAAATGCATATGTATTTGATCATCTCGGCCGGGGAAAGAAATCTAAAATTTTGAAAAAATAGAAGTTTTGGCCGTTTATATGTGTGAATCTACACCTAAACATGCATTTGTATTTGATCATACCGGCCGGGGAACGAAATCTACAATTTTGAAAAATTCACTTCGGGCCGTTTATATGTGTGATTATACACATAAAAATTTGTATTTGATCATCTCGGCCTGGGACCGAAATCTAAAATTTGAAAAATTCACTTCTGGCCATTTATATGTGTGAATTTACACATAAAAATGCTTTTGTATTTGATTAACCCCGGCGGGGAAGGAAATCTTAGATATTGAAAAAATGCACGTTTAGGCCGTTTATATGTGTGATTATGCACATAAAAATGCATTTGTAATTAATCATCCCGGCCGGGGAACGAAATCTAATATTTTGAAATTTCACTTCTGGCCGTTATATGTGTGAATATACACATAAAAATGCATTTGTAATTGATCATCTCGGCGGGGAACGAAATTTAAAATATTGAAAAATAGACGTTTTGGCCGTTTATATGTGTGATTATGCACATAAAAATGCATTTGTAATTGATCATCTCGGTGAGGAACGAAATCTAAATTTGGAAAAATTCACTTCTGGCCGTTTATATGTGTGAATATAGACAATAAAATGCATTTGTATTTGATCATCCCGGCCGGGGAACGAAATCTAAAATTTTGAAAAAATAGACGTTTTGGCCGTTTATATGTGTGATTATGCACATAAAAATGCATTTGTAATTTATCATCGCGGCCGGGGAACGAAATCTAAAATTTTGAAAAATTCATTTCTGGTAGTTTATATATGTGCATATACACATAAAAATGCATTTGTATTTGATTAACCCGGGCGGGGAGGAAATCTTAGATATTGAAAAAATGCACGTTTAGGCCGTTTATATGTGTGATTAGGCACATAAAAATGCATTTGTAATTGATCATCTCGGCCGGGGAACAAATCTAAAATTTTAAAAAATTCGCGTTTTGGCTATTTATATGTGTGAATATACACATAAAAATGCATTTGTAATTGATCTTCCCGGCCGGGGAACAAAGTCTAATTTTTTGAAAATTCACTTCTGGCCGTTTATATGTGTGATTATGCACATAAAATGCATATGTATTTGATCATCTCGGCCGGGGAAAGAAATCTAAAATTTTGAAAAAATAGAAGTTTTGGCCGTTTATATGTGTGAATCTACACCTAAACATGCATTTGTATTTGATCATACCGGCCGGGGAACGAAATCTACAATTTTGAAAAATTCACTTCGGGCCGTTTATATGTGTGATTATACACATAAAAATTTGTATTTGATCATCCCGGCCGGGGAACGAAATCTAAAATTTTGAAATTTCACTTCTGGCCGTTTATATGTGTGAATATACACATAAAAATGCATTGTATTTGTTCATTTCGGCCGGAAAACTAAATCTAAAATTTTGAGAAAATAGACGTTTTGGCCGTTTATATGTGTGACTATGCACATAAAAATGCATTTGTAATTGATTATCTCGGCCGGGGAACGAAATTTAAAATATCCAAAAAATAGACGTTTTGGCCGTTTATATGTGTGATTAGGCACATAAAAATGCATTTGTAATTGATCATCTCGGCCGGGGAACAAAATCAAATTTTTTGAAAAATTCACTTCTGGCCGTTTATATGTGTGAATATACACATAAAAATGCATTTGTAATTGATCATCTCGGCCGGGGAACGAAATTTAAATATTGAAAAAATAGACGTTTTGGCCGTTTATATGTGTGATTATGCACATAAAAATGCATTTGTAATTGATCATCTCGGTGAGGAACGAAATCTAAAATTTGGAAAAATTCACTTCTGGCCGTTTATATGTGTGAATATAGACATAAAAATGCATTTGTATTTGATCATCCCGGCCGGGGAACGAAATCTCAAATTTTGAAAAAATTGACGTTTTGGCCGTTTATATGTGTGATTATGCACATAAAAATGCATTTGTAATTGATCATCTCGGCCGGGGAACGAAATCTAAAATTTTGAAAAATTCACTTCTGGTCGTTTATATGTGTGAATATACACAAAAAAATACATTTGTATTTGATTAACCCGGGCGGGGAGGAAATCTTAGATATTGAAAAATGCACGTTTAGGCCGTTTATATGTGTGATTAGGCACATAAAAATTTGTATTTGATCATCTCGGCCTAGGATCGAAATCTAAAATTTTGAAAAATTTACTTCTGGCCGTTTATATGTGTGAATCTACACCTAAACATGCATTTGTATTTGATCATACCGGCCAGGGAACGAAATCTACAATATTGAAAAAATTCACTTCGGGCCGTTTATATGTGATTATACACATTAAAAATTTGTATTTGATCATCTCGGCCTGGGATCGAATCTAAATTTGAAAATTCCATTCGGTCGTTTATATGTGTGAATTATACACAAAAAATACATTTGTATTTGATTAACCCGGGCGAGGAAGGAAATCTTAGATATTGAAAAAATGCACGTTAGGCCGTTTTATATGTGTGATTATGCACATAAAAATGCATTTGTAATTAATCATCCCGGCCGGGGAACGAAATCTAAAATTTTAAATTTTTTGAAAAATTCACTTCTGGCCGTTTATATGTGTGAATATACACATAAAAATGCATTTGTAATTGATCTTCCAGGCCGGGGAACGAAGTCTAATTTTTTGAAAAATTCACTTCTGGCCGTTTATATGTGTGAATATGCACATAAAAATGCATTTGTAATTAATCATCCCGGCCGGGGAACGAAATCTAAAATTTTGAAAAAATAGAAGTTTTGGCCGTTTATATGTGTGATTAGGCACATAAAAATGCATTTGTAATTGATCATCTCGGCCGGGGAACAAAATCAAATTTTTTGAAAAATTCACTTCTGGCCGTTTATATGTGTGAATATACACATAAAAATGCATTTGTAATTGATCATCCCGGCCGGGGAACGAAATCTAAAATTTTGAAAAATGGACGTTTTGGCCGTTTATATGTGTGATTAGGCACATAAAAATGCATTTGTAATTAATCATCCCGGCCAGGGAACGAAATCTAAAATTTTGAAAAATTCACGTTTTGACCGTTCATATGTGTGAATTTACACATAAAAATGCATTTGTATTTGATCATCCCGGCCAGGGAACGAAATCTAAATTTTTAAAAATTCAGGTTTTGGCTGTTTATATGTGTGAATATACACATAAAAATGCATTTGTAATTGATCATCTCGGCCGGGGAACAAAATCTAAAATATCGAAAAATTCACTTCTGGTCGTTTATATGTGTGAAGATACACAAAAAAATACATTTGTATTTGATTAACCCGGGCGGGGAGGAAATCTTAGATATTGAAAAAATTCACGTTTTGGCCGTTTATATGTGTGAATATGCACATAAAATACATTTGTAATTGATCTTCTTGGCCGAGGAACGAAATCTAAAATTTGGAAAAATTCACTTCTCGCCGTTTATATGTGTGAATTTATACATAAAAATGTATTTCTATTTGATCATCCCGGCCGGGGAACAAAATCTAAAATTTTGAAAAATAGACGTTTTGGCCGTTTATATGTGTGAATATACACATAAAAATGCATTTGTAATTGATCATCTCGGCCGGGGAACAAAATCTAAAATATCGAAAATTCACTTCGGGTCGTTTATATGTGTGAATATACCAAATATACATTTGTATTTGATTAACCCGGGCGGGGAGGAATCTTAGATATTGAAAAAATTCACGTTTTGGCCGTTATATGTGTGAATATGCACATTAAAATACATTTGTAATTGATCTTCTTGGCCGAGGAACGAAATCTAAATTTGGAAAAATTCACTTCTCGCCGTTTATATGTGTGAATTTATACATAAAATGTATTTCTATTTGATCATCCCGGCCTGGGAACAAAATCTAAAATTTTGAAAATGGACGTTTTGGCCGTTATATGTGTGATTAGGCACATAAAAGCATTTGTAATTAATCATCCCGGCCAGGGAACGAAATCTAAATTTTGAAAAATTCACGTTTTGACCGTTCATATGTGTGAATTTACACATAAAAATGCATTTGTATTTGATCATCCCGGCCAGGGAACGAAATCTAAATTTTTAAAAATTCAGGTTTTGGCTGTTTATATGTGTGAATATACACATAAAAATGCATTTGTAATTGATCATCTCGGCCGGGGAACAAAATCTAAAATATCGAAAAATTCACTTCTGGTCGTTTATATGTGTGAATATACACAAAAAAATACATTTGTATTTGATTAACCCGGGCGGGGAGGAAATCTTAGATATTGAAAAATTCACGTTTTGGCCGTTTATATGTGTGAATATGCACATAAAATACATTTGTAATTGATCTTCTTGGCCGAGGAACGAAATCTAAAATTTGGAAAAATTCACTTCTCGCCGTTTATATGTGTGAATTTATACATAAAAATGTATTCTATTTGATCATCCCGGCCGGGGAACAAAATCTAAATTTTGAAAAATAGACGTTTTGGCCGTTTATATGTGTGATTAGGCACATAAAAATGCATTTGTAATTAATCATCCCGGCCGGGGAAAGAAATCTAAAATTTTGAAAAATTCACGTTTTGACCGTTCATATGTGTGAGTTTACACATAAAATGCATTTGTATTTGATCATCCCGGCCGGGGAACGAAATCTAAATTTTTAAAAATTCAGGTTTTGGCTGTTTATATGTGTGAATATACACATAAAATGCATTTGTAATTGATCATCTCGGCCGGGGAACGAAATCTAAATATCGAAAAATAGAGGTTTTGTCCGTTTATATGTGTGATGATGCACATAAAAATGCATTTGTATTTGTTCATCCCGGCCGGGGAACGAATTCTGAAATTTTACAAAATTCACGTTTTGGCTGTTTATATGTGTGAATAAACACATAAAAAGGCATTTGAAATTAATCATCCCGGCCGGGGAACAAAATCTAATTTTTTGAAAAAATCACTTCTGGCCGTTATATGTGTGAATATACTCATAAAAATGCATATGTAATTGATCATCTCGGCCGGGGAACGAAATCTAAAATATCGAAAAAATAGAGGTTTTGGCCGTTTATATGTGTGATGATGCACATAAAAATGCATTTGTATTTGATCATCCCGGCCGGGGAATTAAATTTAAAATTTTGAAAAATTCACGTTTTGACCGTTTATATGTGTGAATTTACACATAAAAATGCATTTGTATTTGATCATCCCGGCCAGGGAACAAAATCTAAAATTTTAAAAAATTCACGTTTTGACTGTTTATATGTGTGAATAAACACATAAGAAGGCATTTGTAATTAATCATCCCGACCGGCGACCGAAATCTAAAATTATGAAAATTCACTTCTGGCCGTTTATATGGGTGAATATACTCATAAAAATGCATATGTAATTGATCATCTCGGCCGGGGAACGAAATCTAAAATATCGAAAAAATAGACGTTTTGGCCGTTTATATGTGTGATGATGCACATAAAAATGCATTTGTATTTGATCATCCCGGCCGGGGAATGAAATTTAAAATTTTGAAAAATTCACTTCTGGCCTTTTATATGTGTAAATATACACATAAAATGCATATGTAATTGATCATTCCGGCCGGGGAACAAAATCTAATTTATTGAAAAATTGACTTCAGGCCGTTTATATGTGTGAATATACACATAAAAATGCATTTGTATTTGTTCATCCCGGCCGGGGAACGAATTCTGAAATTTTACAAAATTCACGTTTTGGCCGTTTATATGTGTGAATATACACATAAAAATGCATATGTAATTGATCATCCTGGCCGGGGAACAAAATCTAATTTTTGAAAAATTCACTTCTGGCCGCTTATATGTGTGAATATACACATAAAAATGCATTAGTATTTGTTCATCCCGGCCGGGGAACGAATTCTGAAATTTTACAAAATTCACGTTTTGGCCGTTTATATGTGTGAATATACACATAAAAATGCATATGTTATTGATCATCCTGGCCGGGGAACAAAATCTAATTTTTTGAAAAATTCACTTCTGGCCGTTTATATGTGTGAATATACTCATAAAAATGCATATGTAATTGATCATCTCGGCCGGGGAACGAAATCTAAAATATCGAAAAAATAGACGTTTTGGCCGTTTATATGTGTGATGATGCACATAAAAATGCATTTGTATTTGATCATCCCGGCCGGGGAATGAAATTTAAAATTTTGAAAAATTCACTTCTAGCCTTTTATATGTGTGAATAAACACATAAAAATGCATTTGAAATTAATCATCCCGGCCGGCGACCGAAATCTAAAATTTTGAAAATTCACTTCTGGTCGTTTATATGTGGGAATATACAAATAAAATGCATTTGTATTTGATCATCCCGGCCGGGGAACGAAATCTAAAATTTTGAAAAATTCACTTCTGGTCGTTTATATGTGTGAATATACACTTAAAAATGCATTTGTATTTGTTCATTTCGGCCGGAAAACTAAATCTAAAATTTTGAGAAAATAGACGTTTTGGCCGTTTATATGTGTGACTATGCACATAAAATGCATTTGTAATTGATCATCTCGGCCGGGGAACAAAATCTAAAATTTTAAAAATTCGCGTTTTGGCTATTTATATGTGTGAATATACACATAAAAATGCATTTGTATTTGATCATCCCGGCCGGGGAACGTAATCTAAAATTTTGAAAATTCACTTCTGGCCGTTTATATGTGTGATTATGCACATAAAAATGCATATGTATTTGATCATCTCGGCCGGGGAAAGAAATCTACAATTTTGAAAAAATAGAAGTTTTGGCCGTTTATACGTGTGAAAATACACATAAAAATGCATTTGTATTTGATCATCCCGGCCGGGGAACGTAATCTAAAATTTTGAAAATTCACTTCTGGTCGTTTATATGTGTGAATATACACAAAAAAATACATTTGTATTTGATTAACCCGGGCGGGGAAGGAAATCTTAGATATTGAAAAAATGCACGTTTAGGCCGTTTATATGTGTGATTATGCACATAAAAATGCATTTGAAATTAATCATCCCGGCCGGGGAACGAAATCTAAAATTTTGAAAAATAGAAGTTTTGGCCGTTTATACGTGTGAATATACACATAAACATGCATTTGTATTTGATCATCCCGGCCGGGGAACGAAATCTAAAATTTTTAAATTTAACTTTTGGTCGTTTATAAGTGTGATTATGCACATAAAAATGCATTTGTATTTGTTCATCTCGGCCATGGAACGAAATCTAACATTTTGAAAAATTCACTTCTGGTCATTTATATGTGTGAATTTACACATAAAAATGCATTTGTATTTGATTAACCCCGGCGGGGAAGGAAATCTTAGATATTGAAAAAATGCACGTTTTGGCCGTTTATATGTGTGATTAGGCAGATAAAAATGCATTTGTAATTGATGATCCCGGCCGGGGAACGAAATCTACAATTTTGAAAAATTCACTTCGGGCCGTTTATATGTGTGAATATACACATAAAAATGCATTTGTATTTGTTCATTTCGGCCGGAAAACTAAATCTAAAATTTTGAGAAAATAGACGTTTTGGCCGTTTATATGTGTGACTATGCACATAAAAATGCATTTGTAATTTATCATCGCGGCCGGGGAACGAAATCTAAAATTTTGAAAAATTCATTTCTGGTAGTTTATATATGTGCATATACACATAAAAATGCATTTGTATTTGATCATCCCGGCCGGGGAACGTAATCTAAAATTTTGAAAATTCACTTCTGGCCGTTTATATGTGTGATTATGCACATAAAAATGCATATGTATTTGATCATCTCGGCCGGGGAAAGAAATCTAAAATTTTGAAAAAATAGAAGTTTTGGCCGTTTATACGTGTGAATATACACATAAACATGCATTTGTATTTGATCATCCCGGCCGGGGAACGAAATCTAAAATCTTTAAATTTAACTTTTGGTCGTTTATAAGTGTGATTATGCACATAAAAATGCATTTGTATTTGTTCATCTCGGCCATGGAACGAAATCTAACATTTTGAAAAATTCACTTCTGGCCATTTATATGTGTGAATTTACACATAAAAATGCATTTGTATTTGATTAACCCCGGCGGGGAAGGAAATCTTAGATATTGAAAAAATGCACGTTTTGGCCGTTTATATGTGTGATTAGGCAGATAAAAATGCATTTGTAATTGATGATCCCGGCCGGGGATCGAAATCTAAAATTTTGAAAATTCACTTCTGGCCGTTTATATGTGTGAATATAGACATAAAAATGCATTTGTATTTGATCATCCCGGCCGGGGAACGAAATCTAAAATTTTGAAAAAATAGACGTTTTGGCCGTTTATATGTGTGATTATGCACATAAAAATGCATTTGTAATTGATCATCTCGGCCGGGGAACGAAATCTAAAATTTTGAAAAATTCACTTCTGGTCGTTTATATGTGTGAATATACACAAAAAAATACATTTGTATTTGATTAACCCGGCCGGGGAACGTAATCTAAAATTTTGAAAATTCACTTCTGGCCGTTTATATGTGTGATTATGCACATAAAAATGCATATGTATTTGATCATCTCGGCCGGGGAAAGAAATTTACAATTTTGAAAAAATAGAAGTTTTGGCCGTTTATACGTGTGAATATACACATAAACATGCATTTGTATTTGATCATCCCGGCCGGGGAACGAAATCTAAAATTTTTAATTTTTAACTTTTGGTCGTTTATAAGTGTGATTATGCACATAAAAATGCATTTGTATTTGTTCATCTCGGCCATGGAACGAAATCTAACATTTTGAAAAATTCACTTCTGGCCATTTATATGTGTGAATTTACACATAAAAATGCATTTGTATTTGATTAACCCCGGCGGGGAAGGAAATCTTAGATATTGAAAAAATGCACGTTTAGGCCGTTTATATGTGTGATTAGGCACATAAAAATGCATTTGTAATTGATCATCTCGGCCGGGGAACAAAATCTAAAATTTTAAAAAATTCGCGTTTTGGCTATTTATATGTGTGAATATACACATAAAAATGCATTTGTAATTGATCTTCCCGGCCGGGGAACAAAGTCTAATTTTTTGAAAATTTCACTTCTTGTCGTTTATATGTGTGAATATACACATAAAAATGCATTTGTATTTGATCATCCCGGCCGGGGAACGTAATCTAAAATTTTGAAAATTCACTTCTGGCCGTTTATATGTGTGATTATGCACATAAAAATGCATATGTATTTGATCATCTCGGCCGGGGAAAGAAATTTACAATTTTGAAAAAATAGAAGTTTTGGCCGTTTATACGTGTGAATATACACATAAACATGCATTTGTATTTGATCATCCCGGCCGGGGAACGAAATCTAAAATTTTTAATTTTTAACTTTTGGTCGTTTATAAGTGTGATTATGCACATAAAAATGCATTTGTATTTGTTCATCTCGGCCATGGAACGAAATCTAACATTTTGAAAAATTCACTTCTGGCCATTTATATGTGTGAATTTACACATAAAAATGCATTTGTATTTGATTAACCCCGGCGGGGAAGGAAATCTTAGATATTGAAAAAATGCACGTTTTGGCCGTTTATATGTGTGATTAGGCAGATAAAAATGCATTTGTAATTGATGATCCCGGCCGGGGATCGAAATCTAAAATTTTGAAAAATTCACTTCTGGCCGTTTATATGTGTGAATCTACACCTAAACATGCATTTGTATTTGATCATACCGGCCGGGGAACGAAATCTACAATTTTGAAAAATTCACTTCGGGCCGTTTATATGTGTGATTATACACATAAAAATTTGTATTTGATCATCTCGGCCTGGGACCGAAATCTAAAATTTGAAAAATTCACTTCTGGCCATTTATATGTGTGAATTTACACATAAAAATGCATTTGTATTTGATTAACCCCGGCGGGGAAGGAAATCTTAGATATTGAAAAAATGCACGTTTAGGCCGTTTATATGTGTGATTATGCACATAAAAATGCATTTGTAATTAATCATCCCGGCCGGGGAACGAAATCTAAAATTTTGAAATTTCACTTCTGGCCGTTTATATGTGTGAATATACACATAAAAATGCATTTGTAATTGATCATCTCGGCCGGGGAACGAAATTTAAAATATTGAAAAAATAGACGTTTTGGCCGTTTATATGTGTGATTATGCACATAAAAATGCATTTGTAATTGATCATCTCGGTGAGGAACGAAATCTAAAATTTGGAAAAATTCACTTCTGGCCGTTTATATGTGTGAATATAGACATAAAAATGCATTTGTATTTGATCATCCCGGCCGGGGAACGAAATCTAAAATTTTGAAAAAATAGACGTTTTGGCCGTTTATATGTGTGATTATGCACATAAAAATGCATTTGTAATTTATCATCGCGGCCGGGGAACGAAATCTAAAATTTTGAAAAATTCATTTCTGGTAGTTTATATATGTGCATATACACATAAAAATGCATTTGTATTTGATTAACCCGGGCGGGGAGGAAATCTTAGATATTGAAAAAATGCACGTTTAGGCCGTTTATATGTGTGATTAGGCACATAAAAATGCATTTGTAATTGATCATCTCGGCCGGGGAACAAAATCTAAAATTTTAAAAAATTCGCGTTTTGGCTATTTATATGTGTGAATATACACATAAAAATGCATTTGTAATTGATCTTCCCGGCCGGGGAACAAAGTCTAATTTTTTAAAATTCACTTCTGGCCGTTTATATGTGTGATTATGCACATAAAAATGCATATGTATTTGATCATCTCGGCCGGGGAAAGAAATCTAAAATTTTGAAAAAATAGAAGTTTTGGCCGTTTATATGTGTGAATCTACACCTAAACATGCATTTGTATTTGATCATACCGGCCGGGGAACGAAATCTACAATTTTGAAAAATTCACTTCGGGCCGTTTATATGTGTGAATTTACACATAAAAATGCATTTGTATTTGATTAACCCCGGCGGGGAAGGAAATCTTAGATATTGAAAAAATGCACGTTTAGGCCGTTTATATGTGTGATTATGCACATAAAAATGCATTTGTAATTAATCATCCCGGCCGGGGAACGAAATCTAAAATTTTGAAATTTCACTTCTGGCCGTTTATATGTGTGAATATACACATAAAAATGCATTTGTATTTGTTCATTTCGGCCGGAAAACTAAATCTAAAATTTTGAGAAAATAGACGTTTTGGCCGTTTATATGTGTGACTATGCACATAAAAATGCATTTGTAATTGATTATCTCGGCCGGGGAACGAAATTTAAAATATTCAAAAAATAGACGTTTTGGCCGTTTATATGTGTGATTAGGCACATAAAAATGCATTTGTAATTGATCATCTCGGCCGGGGAACGAAATCTAAAATTTTGAAAAAATAGACGTTTTGGCCGTTTATATGTGTGATTATGCACATAAAAATGCATTTGTAATTGATCATCTCGGCCGGGGAACGAAATCTAAAATTTTGAAAAATTCACTTCTGGTCGTTTATATGTGTGAATATACACAAAAAAATACATTTGTATTTGATTAACCCGGCCGGGGAACGTAATCTAAAATTTTGAAAATTCACTTCTGGCCGTTTATATGTGTGAATATAGACATAAAAATGCATTTGTATTTGATCATCCCGGCCGGGGAACGAAATCTAAAATTTTGAAAAAATAGACGTTTTGGCCGTTTATATGTGTGATTATGCACATAAAAATGCATTTGTAATTGATCATCTCGGCCGGGGAACGAAATCTAAAATTTTGAAAAATTCACTTCTGGTCGTTTATATGTGTGAATATACACAAAAAAATACATTTGTATTTGATTAACCCGGCCGGGGAACGTAATCTAAAATTTTGAAAATTCACTTCTGGCCGTTTATATGTGTGATTATGCACATAAAAATGCATATGTATTTGATCATCTCGGCCGGGGAAAGAAATTTACAATTTTGAAAAAATAGAAGTTTTGGCCGTTTATACGTGTGAATATACACATAAACATGCATTTGTATTTGATCATCCCGGCCGGGGAACGAAATCTAAAATTTTTAATTTTAACTTTTGGTCGTTTATAAGTGTGATTATGCACATAAAAATGCATTTGTATTTGTTCATCTCGGCCATGGAACGAAATCTAACATTTTGAAAAATTCACTTCTGGCCATTTATATGTGTGAATTTACACATAAAAATGCATTTGTATTTGATTAACCCCGGCGGGGAAGGAAATCTTAGATATTGAAAAAATGCACGTTTAGGCCGTTTATATGTGTGATTAGGCACATAAAAATGCATTTGTAATTGATCATCTCGGCCGGGGAACAAAATCTAAAATTTTAAAAAATTCGCGTTTTGGCTATTTATATGTGTGAATATACACATAAAAATGCATTTGTAATTGATCTTCCCGGCCGGGGAACAAAGTCTAATTTTTTGAAAATTTCACTTCTTGTCGTTTATATGTGTGAATATACACATAAAAATGCATTTGTATTTGATCATCCCGGCCGGGGAACGTAATCTAAAATTTTGAAAATTCACTTCTGGCCGTTTATATGTGTGATTATGCACATAAAAATGCATATGTATTTGATCATCTCGGCCGGGGAAAGAAATTTACAATTTTGAAAAAATAGAAGTTTTGGCCGTTTATACGTGTGAATATACACATAAACATGCATTTGTATTTGATCATCCCGGCCGGGGAACGAAATCTAAAATTTTTAATTTTTAACTTTTGGTCGTTTATAAGTGTGATTATGCACATAAAAATGCATTTGTATTTGTTCATCTCGGCCATGGAACGAAATCTAACATTTTGAAAAATTCACTTCTGGCCATTTATATGTGTGAATTTACACATAAAAATGCATTTGTATTTGATTAACCCCGGCGGGGAAGGAAATCTTAGATATTGAAAAAATGCACGTTTTGGCCGTTTATATGTGTGATTAGGCAGATAAAAATGCATTTGTAATTGATGATCCCGGCCGGGGATCGAAATCTAAAATTTTGAAAAATTCACTTCTGGCCGTTTATATGTGTGAATCTACACCTAAACATGCATTTGTATTTGATCATACCGGCCGGGGAACGAAATCTACAATTTTGAAAAATTCACTTCGGGCCGTTTATATGTGTGATTATACACATAAAAATTTGTATTTGATCATCTCGGCCTGGGACCGAAATCTAAAATTTGAAAAATTCACTTCTGGCCATTTATATGTGTGAATTTACACATAAAAATGCATTTGTATTTGATTAACCCCGGCGGGGAAGGAAATCTTAGATATTGAAAAAATGCACGTTTAGGCCGTTTATATGTGTGATTATGCACATAAAAATGCATTTGTAATTAATCATCCCGGCCGGGGAACGAAATCTAAAATTTTGAAATTTCACTTCTGGCCGTTTATATGTGTGAATATACACATAAAAATGCATTTGTATTTGTTCATTTCGGCCGGAAAACTAAATCTAAAATTATGAGAAAATAGACGTTTTGGCCGTTTATATTTGTGACTATGCACATAAAAATGCATTTGTAATTGATTATCTCGGCCGGGGAACGAAATTTAAAATATCCAAAAAATAGACGTTTTGGCCGTTTATATGTGTGATTAGGCACATAAAAATGCATTTGTAATTGATCATCTCGGCCGGGGAACAAAATCAAATTTTTTGAAAAATTCACTTCTGGCCGTTTATATGTGTGAATATACACATAAACATGCATTTGTATTTGATCATCCCGGCCGGGGAACGAAATCTAAAATTTTTAATTTTTAACTTTTGGTCGTTTATAAGTGTGATTATGCACATAAAAATGCATTTGTAATTGATCATCCTGGCCGGGGAACAAAATCTAATTTTTTGAAAAATTCACTTCTGGCCGTTTATATGTGTGAATATACACATAAAAATGCATATGTAATTGATCATCCTGGCCGGGGAACAAAATCTAATTTTTCGAAAAATTCACTTCTGGCCGCTTATATGTGAGAATATACACATAAAAATGCATTTGTATTTGTTCATCCCGGCCGGGGAACGAAATCTGAAATTTTACAAAATTCACGTTTTGGCTGTTTATATGTGTGAATAAACACATAAAAATGCATTTGTAATTAATCAACCCGGCCGGCGACCGAAATCTAAAATTTTGAAAATTCACTTCTGGCCGTTTATTTGTGTGAATATACACATAAAAATGCATATGTAATTGATCATCCCGGCCGGGGAACAAAGTCTAATTTTTTGAAAAATTCACTTCTGGCCAGTTATATGTGTGAATATACACATAAAAATGCATTTGTAATTGATCATCCCGGCCGGGGAACAAAGTCTAATTTTTTGAAAAATTCACTTCTGGCCAGTTATATGTGTGAATATACACATAAAAATGCATTTGTAATTGATCATCTCGGCAGGGGAACGAAATCGAAAATTTTAAAAAATTCACCTATTGGCTGTTTATATGTGTGAATTTACACATAAAAATGCATTTGTAATTGATCATCTCGGCCGGGGAGCGAAATCGAAAATTCTAAAAAATTCGCGTTTTGGCTATTTATATGTGTGAATATACACATAAAAATGCATTTGTAATTGATCATTTCGGCAGGGGAACGAAATCTAAAATTTTAAAAAATTCGCGTTTTGGCTATTTATATGTGTGAATATACACATAAAAATGCATTTGTAATTGATCTTCCCGGCCAGGGAACGAAATCTAAATTTTTAAAAATTCACTTCTGGCCATTTATATGTGTGAATTTACACATAAAAATGCATTTGTATTTGATTAACCCCGGCGGGGAAGGAAATCTTAGATATTGAAAAAATGCACGTTTTGGCCGTTTATATGTGTGATTAGGCAGATAAAAATGCATTTGTAATTGATCATACCGGCCGGGGAACGAAATCTACAATTTTGAAAAATTCACTTCTGGCCGTTTATATGTGTGAATATACACATAAAAATGCATTTGTATTTGTTCATTTCGGCCGGAAAACTAAATCTAAAATTTTGAGAAAATAGACGTTTTGGCCGTTTATATGTGTGACTATGCACATAAAAATGCATTTGTAATTTATCATCGCGGCCGGGGAACGAAATCTAAAATTTTGAAAAATTCACTTCTGGTCGTTTATATATGTGCATATACACATAAAAATGCATTTGTATTTGATCATCCCGGCCGGGGAACGTAATCTAAAATTTTGAAAATTCACTTCTGGCCGTTTATATGTGTGATTATGCACATAAAAATGCATATGTATTTGATCATCTCGGCCAGGGAAAGAAATCTAAAATTTTGAAAAAATAGAAGTTTTGGCCGTTTATACGTGTGAATATACACATAAAAATGCATTTGTATTTGATCATCCCGGCCGGGGAACGTAATCTAAAATTTTGAAAATTCACTTCTGGCCGTTTATATGTGTGATTATGCACATAAAAATGCATATGTATTTGATCATCTCGGCCGGGGAATGAAATCTAAAATTTTGAAAAAATAGAAGTTTTGGCCATTTATACGTGTGAATATACACATAAACATGCATTTGTATTTGATCATCCCGGCCGGGGAACGAAATCTAAAATTTTTAATTTTTAACTTTTGGTCGTTTATAAGTGTGATTATGCACATAAAAATGCATTTGTATTTGTTCATCTCGGCCATGGAACGAAATCTAACATTTTGAAAAATTCACTTCTGGCCATTTATATGTGTGAATTTACACATAAAAATGCATTTGTATTTGATTAACCCCGGCGGGGAAGGAAATCTTAGATATTGAAAAAATGCACGTTTTGGCCGTTTATATGTGTGATTAGGCAGATAAAAATGCATTTGTAATTGATGATCCCGGCCGGGGATCGAAATCTAAAATTTTGAAAAATTCACTTCTGGCCGTTTATATGTGTGAATCTACACCTAAACATGCATTTGTATTTGATTAACCCCGGCGGGGAAGGAAATCTTAGATATTGAAAAAATGCACGTTTAGGCCGTTTATATGTGTGATTATGCACATAAAAATGCATTTGTAATTAATCATCCCGGCCGGGGAACGAAATCTAATATTTTGAAATTTCACTTCTGGCCGTTTATATGTGTGAATATACACATAAAAATGCATTTGTAATTGATCATCTCGGCCGGGGAACAAAATCTAAAATATCGAAAAATTCACTTCGGGTCGTTTATATGTGTGAATATACACAAAATATACATTTGTATTTGATTAACCCGGGCGGGGAGGAAATCTTAGATATTGAAAAAATTCACGTTTTGGCCGTTTATATGTGTGAATATGCACATAAAATACATTTGTAATTGATCTTCTTGGCCGAGGAACGAAATCTAAAATTTGGAAAAATTCACTTCTCGCCGTTTATATGTGTGAATTTATACATAAAAATGTATTTCTATTTGATCATCCCGGCCTGGGAACAAAATCTAAAATTTTGAAAAATGGACGTTTTGGCCGTTTATATGTGTGATTAGGCACATAAAAATGCATTTGTAATTAATCATCCCGGCCAGGGAACGAAATCTAAAATTTTGAAAAATTCACGTTTTGACCGTTCATATGTGTGAATTTACACATAAAAATGCATTTGTATTTGATCATCCCGGCCAGGGAACGAAATCTAAATTTTTAAAAATTCAGGTTTTGGCTGTTTATATGTGTGAATATACACATAAAAATGCATTTGTAATTGATCATCTCGGCCGGGGAACAAAATCTAAAATATCGAAAAATTCACTTCTGGTCGTTTATATGTGTGAATATACACAAAAAAATACATTTGTATTTGATTAACCCGGGCGGGGAGGAAATCTTAGATATTGAAAAAATTCACGTTTTGGCCGTTTATATGTGTGAATATGCACATAAAATACATTTGTAATTGATCTTCTTGGCCGAGGAACGAAATCTAAAATTTGGAAAAATTCACTTCTCGCCGTTTATATGTGTGAATTTATACATAAAAATGTATTTCTATTTGATCATCCCGGCCGGGGAACAAAATCTAAAATTTTGAAAAATAGACGTTTTGGCCGTTTATATGTGTGATTAGGCACATAAAAATGCATTTGTAATTAATCATCCCGGCCGGGGAAAGAAATCTAAAATTTTGAAAAATTCACGTTTTGACCGTTCATATGTGTGAGTTTACACATAAAAATGCATTTGTATTTGATCATCCCGGCCGGGGAACGAAATCTAAATTTTTAAAAATTCAGGTTTTGGCTGTTTATATGTGTGAATATACACATAAAAATGCATTTGTAATTGATCATCTCGGCCGGGGAACGAAATCTAAAATATCGAAAAAATAGAGGTTTTGTCCGTTTATATGTGTGATGATGCACATAAAAATGCATTTGTATTTGTTCATCCCGGCCGGGGAACGAATTCTGAAATTTTACAAAATTCACGTTTTGGCTGTTTATATGTATGAATAAACACATAAAAAGGCATTTGAAATTAATCATCCCGGCCGGGGAACAAAATCTAATTTTTTGAAAAAATCACTTCTGGCCGTTTATATGTGTGAATATACTCATAAAAATGCATATGTAATTGATCATCTCGGCCGGGGAACGAAATCTAAAATATCGAAAAAATAGAGGTTTTGGCCGTTTATATGTGTGATGATGCACATAAAAATGCATTTGTATTTGATCATCCCGGCCGGGGAATTAAATTTAAAATTTTGAAAAATTCACGTTTTGACCGTTTATATGTGTGAATTTACACATAAAAATGCATTTGTATTTGATCATCCCGGCCAGGGAACAAAATCTAAAATTTTAAAAAATTCACGTTTTGACTGTTTATATGTGTGAATAAACACATAAGAAGGCATTTGTAATTAATCATCCCGACCGGCGACCGAAATCTAAAATTATGAAAATTCACTTCTGGCCGTTTATATGGGTGAATATACTCATAAAAATGCATATGTAATTGATCATCTCGGCCGGGGAACGAAATCTAAAATATCGAAAAAATAGACGTTTTGGCCGTTTATATGTGTGATGATGCACATAAAAATGCATTTGTATTTGATCATCCCGGCCGGGGAATGAAATTTAAAATTTTGAAAAATTCACTTCTGGCCTTTTATATGTGTAAATATACACATTAAAATGCATATGTAATTGATCATTCCGGCCGGGGAACAAAATCTAATTTATTGAAAATTGACTTCAGGCCGTTTATATGTGTGAATATACACATAAAAATGCATTTGTATTTGTTCATCCCGGCCGGGGAACGAATTCTGAAATTTTACAAAATTCACGTTTTGGCCGTTTATATGTGTGAATATACACATAAAAATGCATATGTAATTGATCATCCTGGCCGGGGAACAAAATCTAATTTTTTGAAAAATTCACTTCTGGCCGCTTATATGTGTGAATATACACATAAAAATGCATTAGTATTTGTTCATCCCGGCCGGGGAACGAATTCTGAAATTTTACAAAATTCACGTTTTGGCCGTTTATATGTGTGAATATACACATAAAAATGCATATGTTATTGATCATCCTGGCCGGGGAACAAAATCTAATTTTTTGAAAAATTCACTTCTGGCCGTTTATATGTGTGAATATACTCATAAAAATGCATATGTAATTGATCATCTCGGCCGGGGAACGAAATCTAAAATATCGAAAAAATAGACGTTTTGGCCGTTTATATGTGTGATGATGCACATAAAAATGCATTTGTATTTGATCATCCCGGCCGGGGAATGAAATTTAAAATTTTGAAAAATTCACTTCTAGCCTTTTATATGTGTGAATAAACACATAAAAATGCATTTGAAATTAATCATCCCGGCCGGCGACCGAAATCTAAAATTTTGAAAATTCACTTCTGGTCGTTTATATGTGGGAATATACAAATAAAATGCATTTGTATTTGATCATCCCGGCCGGGGAACGAAATCTAAAATTTTGAAAAATTCACTTCTGGTCGTTTATATGTGTGAATATACACTTAAAAATGCATTTGTATTTGTTCATTTCGGCCGGAAAACTAAATCTAAAATTTTGAGAAAATAGACGTTTTGGCCGTTTATATGTGTGACTATGCACATAAAATGCATTTGTAATTGATCATCTCGGCCGGGGAACAAAATCTAAAATTTTAAAAAATTCGCGTTTTGGCTATTTATATGTGTGAATATACACATAAAAATGCATTTGTATTTGATCATCCCGGCCGGGGAACGTAATCTAAAATTTTGAAAATTCACTTCTGGCCGTTTATATGTGTGATTATGCACATAAAAATGCATATGTATTTGATCATCTCGGCCGGGGAAAGAAATCTACAATTTTGAAAAAATAGAAGTTTTGGCCGTTTATACGTGTGAAAATACACATAAAAATGCATTTGTATTTGATCATCCCGGCCGGGGAACGTAATCTAAAATTTTGAAAATTCACTTCTGGTCGTTTATATGTGTGAATATACACAAAAAAATACATTTGTATTTGATTAACCCGGGCGGGGAAGGAAATCTTAGATATTGAAAAAATGCACGTTTAGGCCGTTTATATGTGTGATTATGCACATAAAAATGCATTTGAAATTAATCATCCCGGCCGGGGAACGAAATCTAAAATTTGAAAAAATAGAAGTTTTGGCCGTTTATACGTGTGAATATACACATAAACATGCATTTGTATTTGATCATCCCGGCCGGGGAACGAAATCTAAAATTTTTAAATTTAACTTTTGGTCGTTTATAAGTGTGATTATGCACATAAAAATGCATTTGTATTTGTTCATCTCGGCCATGGAACGAAATCTAACATTTTGAAAAATTCACTTCTGGTCATTTATATGTGTGAATTTACACATAAAAATGCATTTGTATTTGATTAACCCCGGCGGGGAAGGAAATCTTAGATATTGAAAAAATGCACGTTTTGGCCGTTTATATGTGTGATTAGGCAGATAAAAATGCATTTGTAATTGATGATCCCGGCCGGGGAACGAAATCTACAATTTTGAAAAATTCACTTCGGGCCGTTTATATGTGTGAATATACACATAAAATGCATTTGTATTTGTTCATTTCGGCCGGAAAACTAAATCTAAAATTTTGAGAAAATAGACGTTTTGGCCGTTTATATGTGTGACTATGCACATAAAAATGCATTTGTAATTTATCATCGCGGCCGGGGAACGAAATCTAAAATTTTGAAAAATTCATTTCTGGTAGTTTATATATGTGCATATACACATAAAAATGCATTTGTATTTGATCATCCCGGCCGGGGAACGTAATCTAAAATTTTGAAAATTCACTTCTGGCCGTTTATATGTGTGATTATGCACATAAAAATGCATATGTATTTGATCATCTCGGCCGGGGAAAGAAATCTAAAATTTTGAAAAAATAGAAGTTTTGGCCGTTTATACGTGTGAATATACACATAAACATGCATTTGTATTTGATCATCCCGGCCGGGGAACGAAATCTAAAATCTTTAAATTTAACTTTTGGTCGTTTATAAGTGTGATTATGCACATAAAAATGCATTTGTATTTGTTCATCTCGGCCATGGAACGAAATCTAACATTTTGAAAAATTCACTTCTGGCCATTTATATGTGTGAATTTACACATAAAAATGCATTTGTATTTGATTAACCCCGGCGGGGAAGGAAATCTTAGATATTGAAAAAATGCACGTTTTGGCCGTTTATATGTGTGATTAGGCAGATAAAAATGCATTTGTAATTGATGATCCCGGCCGGGGATCGAAATCTAAAATTTTGAAAATTCACTTCTGGCCGTTTATATGTGTGAATATAGACATAAAAATGCATTTGTATTTGATCATCCCGGCCGGGGAACGAAATCTAAAATTTTGAAAAAATAGACGTTTTGGCCGTTTATATGTGTGATTATGCACATAAAAATGCATTTGTAATTGATCATCTCGGCCGGGGAACGAAATCTAAAATTTTGAAAATTCACTTCTGGTCGTTTATATGTGTGAATATACACAAAAAAATACATTTGTATTTGATTAACCCGGCCGGGGAACGTAATCTAAAATTTTGAAAATTCACTTCTGGCCGTTTATATGTGTGATTATGCACATAAAAATGCATATGTATTTGATCATCTCGGCCGGGGAAAGAAATTTACAATTTTGAAAAAATAGAAGTTTTGGCCGTTTATACGTGTGAATATACACATAAACATGCATTTGTATTTGATCATCCCGGCCGGGGAACGAAATCTAAAATTTTTAATTTTTAACTTTTGGTCGTTTATAAGTGTGATTATGCACATAAAAATGCATTTGTATTTGTTCATCTCGGCCATGGAACGAAATCTAACATTTTGAAAAATTCACTTCTGGCCATTTATATGTGTGAATTTACACATAAAAATGCATTTGTATTTGATTAACCCCGGCGGGGAAGGAAATCTTAGATATTGAAAAAATGCACGTTTAGGCCGTTTATATGTGTGATTAGGCACATAAAAATGCATTTGTAATTGATCATCTCGGCCGGGGAACAAAATCTAAAATTTTAAAAAATTCGCGTTTTGGCTATTTATATGTGTGAATATACACATAAAAATGCATTTGTAATTGATCTTCCCGGCCGGGGAACAAAGTCTAATTTTTTGAAAATTTCACTTCTTGTCGTTTATATGTGTGAATATACACATAAAAATGCATTTGTATTTGATCATCCCGGCCGGGGAACGTAATCTAAAATTTTGAAAATTCACTTCTGGCCGTTTATATGTGTGATTATGCACATAAAAATGCATATGTATTTGATCATCTCGGCCGGGGAAAGAAATTTACAATTTTGAAAAAATAGAAGTTTTGGCCGTTTATACGTGTGAATATACACATAAACATGCATTTGTATTTGATCATCCCGGCCGGGGAACGAAATCTAAAATTTTTAATTTTTAACTTTTGGTCGTTTATAAGTGTGATTATGCACATAAAAATGCATTTGTATTTGTTCATCTCGGCCATGGAACGAAATCTAACATTTTGAAAAATTCACTTCTGGCCATTTATATGTGTGAATTTACACATAAAAATGCATTTGTATTTGATTAACCCCGGCGGGGAAGGAAATCTTAGATATTGAAAAAATGCACGTTTTGGCCGTTTATATGTGTGATTAGGCAGATAAAAATGCATTTGTAATGATGATCCCGGCCGGGGATCGAAATCTAAAATTTGAAAAATTCACTTCTGGCCGTTTATATGTGTGAATCTACACCTAAACATGCATTTGTATTTGATCATACCGGCCGGGGAACGAAATCTACAATTTTGAAAATTCACTTCGGGCCGTTTATATGTGTGATTATACACATAAAATTTGTATTTGATCATCTCGGCCTGGGACCGAAATCTAAAATTTGAAAAATTCACTTCTGGCCATTTATATGTGTGAATTTACACATAAAAATGCATTTGTATTTGATTAACCCCGGCGGGGAAGGAAATCTTAGATATTGAAAAATGCACGTTTAGCCGTTTATATGTGTGATTATGCACATAAAAAATGCATTTGTAATTAATCATCCCGGCCGGGGAACGAAATCTAAAATTTGAAATTTCACTTTCTGGCCGTTTATATGTGGGAATATACACCTAAAAATGCATTTGTAATTGATCATCTCGGCCGGGGAACGAAATTTAAAATATTGAAAAATAGACGTTTTGGCCGTTTATATGTGTGATTATGCACATAAAAATGCATTTGTAATTGATCATCTCGGTGAGGAACGAATCTAAAATTTGGAAAAATTCACCTTCTGGCCGTTTATATGTGTGAATATAGACATAAAAATGCATTTGTATTTGATCATCCCGGCCGGGGAACGAAATCTAAAATTTTGAAAAAATAGACGTTTTGGCCGTTTATATGTGTGATTATGCACATAAAATGCATTGTAATTTATCCATCGCGGCCGGGGAACGAAATCTAAAATTTTGAAAAATTCATTTCTGGTAGTTTATATATGTGCATATACACATAAAAATGCATTTGTATTTGATTAACCCGGGCCGGGGAGGAAATCTTAGATATTGAAAAAATGCACGTTTAGGCCGTTTATATGTGTGATTAGGCACATAAAATGCATTTGTAATTGATCATCTCGGCGGGGAACAAAATCTAAAATTTTAAAAAATTCGCGTTTTGGCTATTATATGTGTGAATATACACATAAAATGCATTTGTAATTGATCTTCCCGGCCGGGGAACAAAGTCTAATTTTTTTAAAATTCACTTCTGGCCGTTTATATGTGTGATTATGCACATAAAAATGCATATGTATTTGATCATCTCGGCCGGGGAAAGAAATCTAAAATTTTGAAAAAATAGAAGTTTTGGCCGTTTATATGTGTGAATCTACACCTAAACATGCATTTGTATTTGATCATACCGGCCGGGGAACGAAATCTACAATTTTGAAAAATTCACTTCGGGCCGTTTATATGTGTGAATTTACACATAAAATGCATTTGTATTTGATTAACCCCGGCGGGGAAGGAAATCTTAGATATTGAAAAAATGCACGTTTAGGCCGTTTATATGTGTGTATGCACATAAAAATGCATTTGTAATTAATCATCCCGGCCGGGGAACGAAATCTAAAATTTTGAAATTTCACTTCTGGCCGTTATATGTGTGAATATACACATAAAAATGCATTTGTATTTGTTCATTTCGGCCGGAAACTAAATCTAAAATTTTGAGAAAATAGACGTTTTGGCCGTTTATATGTGTGACTATGCACATAAAAATGCATTTGTAATTGATTATCTCGGCCGGGGAACGAAATTTAAAATATTCAAAAAATAGACGTTTTTGGCCGTTTATATGTGTGATTAGGCACATAAAAATGCATTTGTAATTGATCATCTCGGCCGGGGAACGAAATCTAAAATTTTGAAAAAATAGACGTTTTGGCCGTTTATATGTGTGATTATGCACATAAAAATGCATTTGTAATTGATCATCTCGGCCGGGGAACGAAATCTAAAATTTTGAAAAATTCACTTCTGGTCGTTTATATGTGTGAATATACACAAAAAAATACATTTGTATTTGATTAACCCGGCCGGGGAACGTAATCTAAAATTTTGAAAATTCACTTCTGGCCGTTTATATGTGTGAATATAGACATAAAAATGCATTTGTATTGATCATCCCGGCCGGGGAACGAAATCTAAAATTTTGAAAAAATAGACGTTTTGGCCGTTTATATGTGTGATTATGCACATAAAAATGCATTTGTAATTGATCATCTCGGCCGGGGAACCGAAATCTAAAATTTTGAAAAATTCACTTCTGGTCGTTTATATGTGTGAATATACACAAAAAAATACATTTGTATTTGATTAACCCGGCCGGGGAACGTAATCTAAAATTTTGAAAATCACTTCTGGCCGTTTATATGTGTGATATGCACATACAAATGCATATGTATTTGATCATCTCGGCCGGGGAAAGAAATTTACAATTTTGAAAAAATAGAAGTTTTGGCCGTTTATACGTGTGAATATACACATAAACATGCATTTGTATTTGATCATCCCGGCCGGGGAACGAAATCTAAAATTTTTAATTTTTAACTTTTGGTCGTTTATAAGTGTGATTATGCACATAAAATGCATTTGTATTTGTTCATCTCGGCCATGGAACGCAATCTAACATTTTGAAAAATTCACTTCTGGCCATTATATGTGTGAATTTACACATAAAAATGCATTTGTATTTGATTAACCCGGCGGGGAAGGAAATCTTAGATATTGAAAAATGCACGTTTAGGCCGTTTATATGTGTGATTAGGCACATAAAAATGCATTTGTAATTGATCATCTCGGCCGGGGAACAAATCTAAAATTTTTAAAACAATTCGCGTTTTGGCTATTTATATGTGTGAATATACACCTAAAATGCATTTGTAATTGATCTTCCCGGCGGGAACAAAGTCTAATTTTTTTGAAATTTCACTTCTTGTCGTTTATATGTGTGAATATACACATAAAAATGCATTTGTATTTGATCATCCCGGCCGGGGAACGTAATCTAAAATTTTGAAATTCACTTCTGGCGTTTATATGTGTGATTATGCACATAAAATGCATATGTATTTGATCATCTCGGCCGGGGAAAGAATTTACAATTTTGAAAAAATAGAAGTTTTTGGCCGTTTATACGTGTGAATATACACATAAACATGCATTTGTATTGATCATCCCGGCCGGGGAACGAATCTAAAATTTTAATTTTTAACTTTTGGTCGTTTATAAGTGTGATTATGCACATAAAAATGCATTGTATTTGTTCATCTCGGCCATGGAACGAAATCTAACATTTTGAAAAATTCACTTCTGGCCATTTATATGTGTGAATTTACACATAAAAATGCATTTGTATTTGATTAACCCCGGCGGGGAAGGAAATCTTAGATATTGAAAAAAATGCACGTTTTGGCCGTTTATATGTGTGATTAGGCAGATAAAATGCATTTGTAATTGATGATCCCGGCCGGGGATCGAAATCTAAAAATTTTGAAAAATTCACTTCTGGCCGTTTATATGTGTGAATCTACACCTAAACATGCATTGTATTTGATCATACCGGCCGGGGAACGAAATCTACAATTTTGAAAAATTCACTTCGGGCCGTTTATATGGTGATTATACACATAAAAATTTGTATTTGATCATCTCGGCCTGGGACCGAAATCTAAAATTTTGAAAATTCACTTCTGGCCATTATATGTGTGAATTTACACATAAAAATGCATTTGTATTTGATTAACCCGGCGGGGAAGGAATCTTAGATATTGAAAAAATGCACGTTTAGGCCGTTTATATGTGTGATTATGCACATAAAAATGCATTGTAATTAATCATCCCGGCCGGGGAACGAAATCTAAAATTTTGAAATTTCACTTCTGGCCGTTTATATGTGTGAATATACACATAAAAATGCATTTGTATTTGTTCATTTCGGCCGGAAAACTAAATCTAAAATTATGAGAAAATAGACGTTTTGGCCGTTTAATTTGTGACTATGCACATAAAAATGCATTTGTAATTGATTATCTCGGCCGGGGACGAAATTTAAAATATCCAAAAAATAGACGTTTTGGCCGTTTATATGTGTGATTAGGCACATAAAAATGCATTTGTAATTGATCATCTCGGCCGGGGAACAAAATCAAATTTTTTGAAAAAATTCACTTCTGGCCGTTTATATGTGTGAATATACACTAAACATGCATTTGTATTTGATCATCCCGGCCGGGGAACGAAATCTAAATTTTTAATTTTTAACTTTTGGTCGTTTATAAGTGTGATTATGCACATAAAATGCATTTGTAATTGATCATCCTGGCCGGGGAACAAAATCTAATTTTTTGAAAAATTCACTTCTGGCCGTTATATGTGTGAATATACACATAAAAATGCATATGTAATTGATCATCCTGGCCGGGGAACAAAATCTAATTTTTCGAAAAATTCACTTCGGCGCTTATATGTGAGAATATACACATAAAAATGCATTTGTATTGTGTTCATCCCGGCCGGGGAACGAAATCTGAAATTTTACAAAATTCACGTTTTGGCTTTATATGTGTGAATAAACACATAAAAATGCATTTGTAATAATCAACCCGGCCGGCGACCGAAATCTAAAATTTTGAAAAATTCACTTCTGGCCGTTATTTGTGTGAATATACACATAAAAATGCATATGTAATTGATCATCCCGGCCGGGGAACAAAGTCTAATTTTTTGAAAAATTCACTTCTGGCCAGTTATATGTGTGAATATACACATAAAAATGCATTTGTAATTGATCATCCCGGCCGGGGAACAAAGTCTAATTTTTTGAAAAATTCACTTTGGCCAGTTATATGTGTGAATATACACATAAAAATGCATTTGTAATTGATCATCTCGGCGGGGAACGAAATCTAAAATTTTGAAAAATTCACTTCTGGTCGTTTATATGTGTGAATATACACAAAAAAATACATTTGTATTTGATTAACCCGGCCGGGGAACGTAATCTAAAATTTTGAAAATTCACTTCTGGCCGTTTATATGTGTGATTATGCACTAAAAATGCATATGTATTTGATCTCTCGGCGGGGAAAGAAATTTACATTTTGAAAAAATAGAAGTTTTGGCGTTTATACGTGTGAATATACACATAAACATGCATTTGTATTTGATCATCCCGGCCGGGGAACGAAATCTAAATTTTAATTTTTAACTTTTGGTCGTTTATAAGTGTGATATGCACATAAAAATGCATTTGTATTGTTCATCTCGGCCATGGAACGAAATCTAACATTTGAAAAATTCACTTCTGGCCATTATATGTGTGAATTTACACATAAAAATGCATTGTATTTGATTAACCCGGCGGGGAAGGAAATCTTAGATATTGAAAAAATGCACGTTTAGGCCGTTATATGTGTGATTAGGCACATAAAAATGCATTTGTAATTGATCATCTCGGCCGGGGAACAAAATCTAAAATTTTAAAAAATTCGCGTTTTGGCTATTTATATGTGTGATATACACATAAAAATGCATTTGTAATTGATCTTCCGGCCGGGGAACAAAGTCTAATTTT
Source organism: Theocolax elegans (assembly GCA_026168455.1). Taxonomy (NCBI): domain Eukaryota; kingdom Metazoa; phylum Arthropoda; class Insecta; order Hymenoptera; family Cerocephalidae; genus Theocolax; species Theocolax elegans. The sequence continues at coordinate 65,972,273 of CM047431.1, read as the reverse complement.
TTGAAAATTCACTTCTTGTCGTTTATATGTGAATATACACATAAAAATGCATTTGTATTTGATCATCCGGCCGGGGAACGTAATCTAAAATTTTGAAAAATTCACTTCTGGCCGTTTATATGTGTGATTATGCACATAAAAATGCATATGTATTTGATCATCTCGGCCGGGGAAAGAAATTTACAATTTTGAAAAAATAGAAGTTTTGGCCGTTTATACGTGTGAATATACACATAAACATGCATTGTATTTGATCATCCCGGCCGGGGAACGAAATCTAAATTTTAATTTTAACTTTTGGTCGTTTATAAGTGTGATTATGCACATAAAAATGCATTTGTATTTGTTCATCTCGGCCATGGAACGAAATCTAACATTTGAAAAATTCACTTCTGGCCATTTATAGTGTGAATTTACACATAAAAATGCATTTGTATTTGATTAACCCGGCGGGGAAGGAAATCTTAGATATTGAAAAAATGCACGTTTTGGCCGTTTATAGTGTGATTAGGCAGATAAAAATGCATTTGTAATTGATGATCCCGGCCGGGGATCGAAATCTAAAATTTTGAAAAATTCACTTCTGGCCGTTTATATGTGTGGAATCTACACCTAAACATGCATTTGTATTTGATCATACCGGCCGGGGAACGAAATCTACAATTTTGAAAAATTCACTTCGGGCCGTTTATATGGTGATTATACACATAAAAATTTGTATTTGATCATATCGGCCTGGGACCGAAATCTAAAATTTTGAAAATTCACTTCTGGCCATTATATGTGTGAATTTACACATAAAAATGCATTTGTATTTGATTAACCCGGCGGGGAAGGAAATCTTAGATATTGAAAAAATGCACGTTTAGGCCGTTTATATGTGTGATTATGCACATAAAAATGCATTTGTAATTAATCATCCCGGCCGGGGAACGAAATCTAAAATTTTGAAATTTCACTTCTGGCCGTTTATATGTGTGAATATCACATAAAAATGCATTTGTATTGTTCATTTCGGCCGGAAAACTAAATCTAAAATTATGAGAAAATAGACGTTTTGGCCGTTTAATTTGTGCAGATGCACATAAAAATGCATTTGTAATTGATTATCTCGGCCGGGGAACGAAATTTAAAATATCCAAAAAATAGACGTTTTGGCCGTTATATGTGTGATTAGGCACATAAAAATGCATTTGTAATTGATCATCTCGGCCGGGGAACAAAATCAAATTTTTTGAAAAATTCACTTCTGGCCGTTTATATGTGTGAATATACACATAAACATGCATTTGTATTTGATCATCCCGGCCGGGGAACGAAATCTAAATTTTAATTTTTAACTTTTGGTCGTTTATAAGTGTGATTATGCACATAAAAATGCATTTGTAATTGATCATCCTGGCCGGGGAAAAAATCTAATTTTTTGAAAAATTCACTTCTGGCCGTTTATATGTGTGAATATACACATAAAAATGCATATGTAATTGATCATCCTGGCCGGGGAACAAAATCTAATTTTCGAAAAATTCACTTCTGGCCGCTTATATGTGAGATATACACATAAAAATGCATTTGTATTTGTTCATCCGGCCGGGGAACGAAATCTGAAATTTTACAAAATTCACGTTTTGGCTGTTATATGTGTGAATAAACACATAAAAATGCATTTGTAATTAATCAACCCGGCCGGCGACCGAAATCTAAAATTTTGAAAAATTCACTTCTGGCCGTTATTTGTGTGAATATACACATAAAAATGCATATGTAATTGATCATCCCGGCCGGGGAACAAAGTCTAATTTTTTGAAAAATTCACTTCTGGCCAGTTATATGTGGTGAATATACAATAAAAATGCATTTGTAATTGATCATCCCGGCCGGGGAACAAAGTCTAATTTTTTGAAAAATTCCTTGGCCAGTTATATGTGTGAATATACACATAAAAAGATTTGTAATTGATCATCCTCGGCCGGGGAACGAAATCTAAATTTTCGAAAATTCACTATCTGGCCGCTTATATGTGTGAATATACACATAAAAATGCATTTGTAATTGATCATCTCGGCCGGGGAGCGAATCGAAAATTCTAAAAATTCGCGTTTGGCTATTTATATGTGTGAATATACACATAAAAATGCATTGTAATTGATCATTTCGGCAGGGGAACGAAATCTAAAATTTAAAAAATTCGCGTTTTGGCTATTATATGTGTGAATATACACATAAAAATGCATTTGTAATTGATCTTCCCGGCCAGGGAACGAAATCTAAATTTTTAAAAATTCACTTCTGGCCATTTATATGTGTGAATTTACACATAAAAATGCATTTGTATTTGATTAACCCCGGCGGGGAAGGAAATCTTAGATATTGAAAAAATGCCCGTTTTGGCCGTTTATATGTGTGATTAGGCAGATAAAAATGCATTTGTAATTGATCATACCGGCCGGGGAACGAAATCTACAATTTTGAAAAATTCACTTCTGGCCGTTTATATGTGTGAATATACACATAAAAATGCATTTGTATTTGTTCATTTCGGCCGGAAAACTAAATCTAAAATTTTGAGAAAATAGACGTTTTGGCCGTTTATATGTGTGACTATGCACATAAAAATGCATTTGTAATTTATCATCGCGGCCGGGGAACGAAATCTAAAATTTTGAAAAATTCACTTCTGGTCGTTTATATATGTGCATATACACATAAAAATGCATTTGTATTTGATCATCCGGCCGGGGAACGTAATCTAAAATTTTGAAAATTCACTTTCTGGCCGTTATATGTGTGATTATGCACATAAAAATGCATATGTATTTGATCATCTCGGCCAGGGAAAGAAATCTAAAATTTTGAAAAAATAGAAGTTTTGGCCGTTTATACGTGAATATACACATAAAAATGCATTTGTATTTGATCATCCCGGCCGGGGAACGTAATCTAAAATTTTGAAAATTCACTTCTGGCCGTTTATATGTGTGATTATGCACATAAAATGCATATGTATTTGATCATCTCGGCCGGGGAATGAAATCTAAAATTTTGAAAAAATAGAAGTTTTGGCCATTTATACGTGTGAATATACACATAAACATGCATTGTATTTGATCATCCCGGCCGGGGAACGAAATCTAAATTTTTAATTTTTAACTTTTGGTCGTTTATAAGTGTGATTATGCACATAAAAATGCATTTGTATTTGTTCATCTCGGCCATGGAACGAAATCTAACATTTTGAAAAATTCACTTCTGGCCATTTATATGTGTGAATTTACACATAAAATGCATTTGTATTGATTAACCCCGGCGGGGAAGGAAATCTAGATATTGAAAAAATGCACGTTTTGGCCGTTTATATGTGTGATTAGGCAGATAAAATGCATTTGTATTGATGATCCCGGCCGGGGATCGAAATCTAAAATTTTGAAAAATTCACTTCTGGCCGTTTATATGTGTGAATCTACACCTAAACATGCATTTGTATTTGATTAACCCCGGCGGGGAAGGAAATCTTAGATATTGAAAAAATGCACGTTTAGGCCGTTTATATGTGTGATTATGCACATAAAAATGCATTTGTAATTAATCATCCCGGCCGGGGAACGAAATCTAATATTTTGAAATTTCACTTCTGGCCGTTTATATGTGTGAATATACACATAAAAATGCATTTGTAATTGATCATCTCGGCCGGGGAAACGAAATTTAAAATATTGAAAAAATAGACGTTTTGGCCGTTTATATGTGTGATTATGCACATAAAAATGCATTTGTAATTGATCATCTCGGTAAGGAACGAAATCTAAAATTTGGAAAAATTCACTTCTGGCCGTTTATATGTGTGAATATAGACATAAAAATGCATTTGTATTTGATCATCCCGGCCGGGGAACGAAATCTAAAATTTTGAAAAAATAGACGTTTTGGCCGTTTATATGTGTGATTATGCACATAAAAATGCATTTGTAATTTATCATCGCGGCCGGGGAACGAAATCTAAAATTTTGAAAAATTCATTTCTGGTAGTTTATATATGTGCATATACACATAAAAATGCATTTGTATTTGATTAACCCGGGCGGGGAGGAAATCTTAGATATTGAAAAATGCACGTTTAGGCCGTTTATATGTGTGATTAGGCACATAAAATGCATTGTTAATTGATCATCTCGGCCGGGGAACAAAATCTAAAATTTTAAAAAATTCGCGTTTTGGCTATTTATATGTGTGAATATACACATAAAAATGCATTTGTAATTGATCTTCCCGGCCGGGGAACAAAGTCTAATTTTTTGAAAATTCACTTCTGGCCGTTTATATGTGTGATTATGCACATAAAAATGCATATGTATTTGATCATCTCGGCCGGGGAAAGAAATCTAAATTTTGAAAAAATAGAAGTTTTGGCCGTTTATATGTGTGAATCTACACCTAAACATGCATTTGTATTTGATCATACCGGCCGGGGAACGAAATCTACAATTTTGAAAAATTCACTTCGGGCCGTTTATATGTGTGATTATACACATAAAAATTTGTATTTGATCATCTCGGCCTGGGACCGAAATCTAAAATTTGAAAAATTCACTTCTGGCCATTTATATGTGTGAATTTACACATAAAAATGCTTTTGTATTTGATTAACCCCGGCGGGGAAGGAAATCTTAGATATTGAAAAAATGCACGTTTAGGCCGTTTATATGTGTGATTATGCACATAAAAATGCATTTGTAATTAATCATCCCGGCCGGGGAACGAAATCTAATATTTTGAAATTTCACTTCTGGCCGTTTATATGTGTGAATATACACATAAAAATGCATTTGTAATTGATCATCTCGGCCGGGGAACGAAATTTAAAATATTGAAAAAATAGACGTTTTGGCCGTTTATATGTGTGATTATGCACATAAAAATGCATTTGTAATTGATCATCTCGGTGAGGAACGAAATCTAAAATTTGGAAAAATTCACTTCTGGCCGTTATATGTGTGAATATAGACATAAAAATGCATTTGTATTTGATCATCCCGGCCGGGGAACGAAATCTAAAATTTTGAAAAATAGACGTTTTGGCCGTTTATATGTGTGATTATGCACATAAAAATGCATTTGTAATTTATCATCGCGGCCGGGGAACGAAATCTAAAATTTTGAAAAATTCATTTCTGTAGTTTATATATGTGCATATACAAATAAAATGCATTTGTATTTGATTAACCCGGGCGGGGAGGAAATCTTAGATATGAAAAAATGCACGTTTAGGCCGTTATAGTGTGATTAGGCACATAAAAATGCATTTGTAATTGATCATCTCGGCCGGGGAACAAAATCTAAAATTTTAAAAAATTCGCGTTTGGCTATTATATGTGTGAATATACACATAAAAATGCATTTGTATTGATCTTCCCGGCCGGGGAACAAAGTCTAATTTTTTGAAAAATTCACTTCTGGCCGTTTATATGTGTGATTATGCACATAAAAATGCATATGTATTTGATCATCTCGGCCGGGGAACAAAATCTAAAATTTTAAAAAATTCGCGTTTTGGCTATTTATATGTGTGAATATACACATAAAAATGCATTTGTAATTGATCTTCCCGGCCGGGGAACAAAGTCTAATTTTTTGAAAAATTCACTTCTGGCCGTTTATATGTGTGATTATGCACATAAAAATGCATATGTATTTGATCATCTCGGCCGGGGAAAGAAATCTAAAATTTTGAAAAAATAGAAGTTTTGGCCGTTTATATGTGTGAATCTACACCTAAACATGCATTTGTATTTGATCATACCGGCCGGGGAACGAAATCTACAATTTTGAAAAATTCATTCGGGCCGTTTATATGGTGATTATACACATAAAAATTTGTATTTGATCATCTCGGCCTGGGACCGAAATCTAAAATTTTGAAAATTCACTTCTGGCCATTATATGTGTGAATTTACACAAAAATGCATTTGTATTTGATTAACCCGGCGGAATGTGTGATTATACACATAAAAATTTGTATTTGATCATCCCGGCCGGGGAACGAAATCTAAAATTTTGAAATTTCACTTCTGGCCCGTTTATATGTGTGAATATACACATAAAAATGCATTTGTATTTGTTCATTTCGGCCGGAAAACTAAATCTAAAATTTTGAGAAAATAGACGTTTTTGGCCGTTTATATGTGTGACTATGCACATAAAATGCATTTGTAATTGATTATCTCGGCCGGGGAACGAAATTTAAAATATCCAAAAAATAGACGTTTTGGCCGTTTATATGTGTGATTAGGCACATAAAAATGCATTTGTAATTGATCATCTCGGCCGGGGAACAAAATCAAATTTTTTGAAAAATTCACTTCTGGCCGTTTATATGTGTGAATATACACATAAAAATGCATTTGTAATTGATCATCTCGGCCGGGGAACGAAATTTAAAATATTGAAAAAATAGACGTTTTGGCCGTTTATATGTGTGATTATGCACATAAAAATGCATTTGTAATTGATCATCTCGGTGAGGAACGAAATCTAAAATTTGGAAAAATTCACTTCTGGCCGTTTATATGTGTGAATATAGACATAAAAATGCATTTGTATTTGATCATCCCGGCCGGGGAACGAAATCTCAAATTTTGAAAAAATTGACGTTTTGGCCGTTTATATGTGTGATTATGCACATAAAAATGCATTTGTAATTGATCATCTCGGCCGGGGAACGAAATCTAAAATTTTGAAAAATTCACTTCTGGTCGTTTATATGTGTGAATATACACAAAAAAATACATTTGTATTTGATTAACCCGGGCGGGGAGGAAATCTTAGATATTGAAAAAATGCACGTTTAGGCCGTTTATATGTGTGATTAGGCACATAAAAATTTGTATTTGATCATCTCGGCCTAGGATCGAAATCTAAAATTTTGAAAAATTTACTTCTGGCCGTTTATATGTGTGAATCTACACCTAAACATGCATTTGTATTTGATCATACCGGCCAGGGAACGAAATCTACAATATTGAAAAATTCACTTCGGGCCGTTTATATGTGTGATTATACACATAAAAATTTGTATTTGATCATCTCGGCCTGGGATCGAAATCTAAAATTTTGAAAAATTCACTTCTGGTCGTTTATATGTGTGAATATACACAAAAAAAATACATTTGTATTTGATTAACCCGGGCGAGGAAGGAAATCTTAGATATTGAAAAAATGCACGTTTAGGCCGTTTATATGTGTGATTATGCACATAAAAATGCATTTGTAATTAATCATCCCGGCCGGGGAACGAAATCTAAAATTTTGAAAAAATAGAAGTTTTGGCCGTTTATATGTGTGATTAGGCACATAAAAATGCATTTGTAATTGATCATCTCGGCCGGGGAACAAAATCAAATTTTTTGAAAAATTCACTTCTGGCCGTTTATATGTGTGAATATACACATAAAAATGCATTTGTATTGATCTTCCAGGCCGGGGAACGAAGTCTAATTTTTTGAAAAATTCACTTCTGGCCGTGTATATGTGTGAATATACACATAAAAATGCATTTGTAATTGATCATCTCGGCCGGGGAACGAATTTAAAATATTGAAAAAATAGACGTTTTGGCCGTTTATATGTGTGATTATGCACATAAAAATGCATTTGTAATTGATCATCTCCGTGAGGAACGAAATCTAAAATTTGGAAAAATTTCACTTCTGGCCGTTTATATGTGTGAATATAGACAAAAATGCATATTGTATTTGCTCATCCCGGCCGGGGAACGAAAATATAAAATTTTGAAAAAATAGACGTTTTGGCCGTTTATATGTGTGATTATGCACATAAAAAGGCATTTGTAATTGATCATCTCGGCCGGGGGAACGAAATCTTAGATATTGAAAAAATGCACGTTTAGGCCGTTTATATGTGTGATTAGGCACATAAAATGCATTTGTATATAATAATCCCGGCCGGGGAACGAAATCTAAATTTTGAAAAATTCACTTCTGGTCGTTTATATGTATGAATATACACATTAAAATGCATTTGAATTGATCATCTCGGCCGGGGGAACAAAATCTAAATTTTAAAATTCAGTTTTGGCTGTTTATATGTGTGAATATACACATAAAATGCATTGTAATTGATCATCTCGGCCGGGAACAAATCTAAAATAATCGAAAATTCACTTCGGGTCGTTTATATGTGTGAATATACACAAAATATACATTGTATTTGATTAACCCGGGCGGGGAGGAAATCTTAGATATTGAAAAAATTCACGTTTTGGCCGTTTATATGTGTGAATATGCACATAAATACATTTGTAATTGATCTTCTTGGCCGAGGAACGAAATCTAAAATTTGGAAAAATTCACTTCTCGCCGTTTATATGTGTGAATTTATACATAAAAATGTATTTCTATTTGATCATCCCGGCCTGGGAACAAAATCTAAAATTTTGAAAAATGGACGTTTTGGCCGTTTATATGTGTGATTAGGCACATAAAATGCATTTGTAATTAATCATCCCGGCCAGGGAACGAAATCTAAAATTTTGAAAAATTCACGTTTTGACCGTTCATATGTGTGAATTTACACATAAAAATGCATTTGTATTTGATCATCCCGGCCAGGGAACGAAATCTAAATTTTTAAAAATTCAGGTTTTGGCTGTTTATATGTGTGAATATACACATAAAAATGCATTTGTAATTGATCATCTCGGCCGGGGAACAAAATCTAAAATATCGAAAAATTCACTTCTGGTCGTTTATATGTGTGAATATACACAAAAAAATACATTTGTATTTGATTAACCCGGGCGGGGAGGAAATCTTAGATATTGAAAAAATTCACGTTTGGCCGTTATATGTGTGAATATGCACATAAAATACATTTGTAATTGATCTTCTTGGCCGAGGAACGAAATCTAAAATTTGGAAAAATTCACTTCTCGCCGTTTATATGTGTGAATTTATACATAAAAATGTATTTCTATTTGATCATCCCGGCCGGGGAACAAAATCTAAAATTTTGAAAAATAGACGTTTTGGCCGTTTATATGTGTGATTAGGCACATAAAAATGCATTTGTAATTAATCATCCCGGCCGGGGAAAGAAATCTAAAATTTTGAAAAATTCACGTTTTGACCGTTCATATGTGTGAGTTTACACATAAAAATGCATTTGTATTTGATCATCCCGGCCGGGGAACGAAATCTAAATTTTTAAAAATTCAGGTTTTGGCTGTTTATATGTGTGAATATACACATAAAAATGCATTGTAATTGATCATCTCGGCCGGGGAACGAAATCTAAAATATCGAAAAAATAGAGGTTTTGTCCGTTTATATGTGTGATGATGCACATAAAAATGCATTTGTATTTGTTCATCCCGGCCGGGGAACGAATTCTGAAATTTTACAAAATTCACGTTTTGGCTGTTTATATGTGTGAATAAACACATAAAAAGGCATTTGAAATTAATCATCCCGGCCGGGGAACAAAATCTAATTTTTTGAAAAAATCACTTCTGGCCGTTTATATGTGTGAATATACTCATAAAAATGCATATGTAATTGATCATCTCGGCCGGGGAACGAAATCTAAAATATCGAAAAAATAGAGGTTTTGGCCGTTTATATGTGTGATGATGCACATAAAAATGCATTTGTATTTGATCATCCCGGCCGGGGAATTAAATTTAAAATTTTGAAAAATTCACGTTTTGACCGTTTATATGTGTGAATTTACACATAAAAATGCATTTGTATTTGATCATCCCGGCCAGGGAACAAAATCTAAAATTTTAAAAAATTCACGTTTTGACTGTTTATATGTGTGAATAAACACATAAGAAGGCATTTGTAATTAATCATCCCGACCGGCGACCGAAATCTAAAATTATGAAAATTCACTTCTGGCCGTTTATATGGGTGAATATACTCATAAAAATGCATATGTAATTGATCATCTCGGCCGGGGAACGAAATCTAAAATATCGAAAAAATAGACGTTTTGGCCGTTTATATGTGTGATGATGCACATAAAAATGCATTTGTATTTGATCATCCCGGCCGGGGAATGAAATTTAAAATTTTGAAAAATTCACTTCTGGCCTTTTATATGTGTAAATATACACATAAAAATGCATATGTAATTGATCATTCCGGCCGGGGAACAAAATCTAATTTATTGAAAAATTGACTTCAGGCCGTTTATATGTGTGAATATACACATAAAAATGCATTTGTATTTGTTCATCCCGGCCGGGGAACGAATTCTGAAATTTTACAAAATTCACGTTTTGGCCGTTTATATGTGTGAATATACACATAAAAATGCATATGTAATTGATCATCCTGGCCGGGGAACAAAATCTAATTTTTTGAAAAATTCACTTCTGGCCGCTTATATGTGTGAATATACACATAAAAATGCATTAGTATTTGTTCATCCCGGCCGGGGAACGAATTCTGAAATTTTACAAAATTCACGTTTTGGCCGTTTATATGTGTGAATATACACATAAAAATGCATATGTTATTGATCATCCTGGCCGGGGAACAAAATCTAATTTTTTGAAAAATTCACTTCTGGCCGTTTATATGTGTGAATATACTCATAAAAATGCATATGTAATTGATCATCTCGGCCGGGGAACGAAATCTAAAATATCGAAAAAATAGACGTTTGGCCGTTTATATGTGTGATGATGCACATAAAAATGCATTTGTATTTGATCATCCCGGCCGGGGAATGAAATTTAAAATTTGAAAAATTCACTTCTAGCCTTTTATATGTGTGAATAAACACATAAAATGCATTTGAAATTAATCATCCCGGCCGGCGACCGAAATCTAAAATTTTGAAAATTCACTTCTGGTCGTTTATATGTGGGAATATACAAATAAAATGCATTTGTATTTGATCATCCCGGCCGGGGAACGAAATCTAAATTTTGAAAAATTCACTTCTGGTCGTTTATATGTGTGAATATACACTTAAAAATGCATTTGTATTTGTTCATTTCGGCCGGAAAACTAAATCTAAAATTTTGAGAAAATAGACGTTTTGGCCGTTTATATGTGTGACTATGCACATAAAAATGCATTTGTAATTGATCATCTCGGCCGGGGAACAAAATCTAAAATTTTAAAAAATTCGCGTTTTGGCTATTTATATGTGTGAATATACACATAAAAATGCATTTGTATTTGATCATCCCGGCCGGGGAACGTAATCTAAAATTTGAAAATTCACTTCTGGCCGTTTATATGTGTGATTATGCACATAAAAATGCATATGTATTTGATCATCTCGGCCGGGGAAAGAAATCTACAATTTTGAAAAAATAGAAGTTTTGGCCGTTTATACGTGTGAAAATACACATAAAAATGCATTTGTATTTGATCATCCCGGCCGGGGAACGTAATCTAAAATTTTGAAAATTCACTTCTGGTCGTTTATATGTGTGAATATACACAAAAAAATACATTTGTATTTGATTAACCCGGGCGGGGAAGGAAATCTTAGATATTGAAAAAATGCACGTTTAGGCCGTTTATATGTGTGATTATGCACATAAAAATGCATTTGAAATAATCATCCCGGCCGGGGAACGAAATCTAAAATTTTGAAAAAATAGAAGTTTTGGCCGTTTATACGTGTGAATATACACATAAACATGCATTTGTATTTGATCATCCCGGCCGGGGAACGAAATCTAAAATTTTTAAATTTAACTTTTGGTCGTTTATAAGTGTGATTATGCACATAAAAATGCATTTGTATTTGTTCATCTCGGCCATGGAACGAAATCTAACATTTTGAAAAATTCACTTCTGGTCATTTATATGTGTGAATTTACACATAAAAATGCATTTGTATTTGATTAAACCCCGGCGGGGAAGGAAATCTTAGATATTGAAAAAATGCACGTTTTGGCCGTTTATATGTGTGATTAGGCAGATAAAAATGCATTTGTAATTGATGATCCCGGCCGGGGAACGAAATCTACAATTTTGAAAAATTCACTTCGGGCCGTTTATATGTGTGAATATACACATAAAAATGCATTTGTATTTGTTCATTTCGGCCGGAAAACTAAATCTAAAATTTTGAGAAAATAGACGTTTTGGCCGTTTATATGTGTGACTATGCACATAAAAATGCATTTGTAATTTATCATCGCGGCCGGGGAACGAAATCTAAAATTTTGAAAAATTCATTTCTGGTAGTTTATATATGTGCATATACACATAAAAATGCATTTGTATTTGATCATCCCGGCCGGGGAACGTAATCTAAAATTTTGAAAATTCACTTCTGGCCGTTTATATGTGTGATTATGCACATAAAAATGCATATGTATTTGATCATCTCGGCCGGGGAAAGAAATCTAAAATTTTGAAAAAATAGAAGTTTTGGCCGTTTATACGTGTGAATATACACATAAACATGCATTTGTATTTGATCATCCCGGCCGGGGAACGAAATCTAAAATCTTTAAATTTAACTTTTGGTCGTTTATAAGTGTGATTATGCACATAAAAATGCATTTGTATTTGTTCATCTCGGCCATGGAACGAAATCTAACATTTTGAAAAATTCACTTCTGGCCATTTATATGTGTGAATTTACACATAAAAATGCATTTGTATTTGATTAACCCCGGCGGGGAAGGAAATCTTAGATATTGAAAAATGCACGTTTTGGCCGTTTATATGTGTGATTAGGCAGATAAAAATGCATTTGTAATTGATGATCCCGGCCGGGGATCGAAATCTAAAATTTTGAAAATTCACTTCTGGCCGTTTATATGTGTGAATATAGACATAAAAATGCATTTGTATTTGATCATCCCGGCCGGGGAACGAAATCTAAAATTTTGAAAAAATAGACGTTTTGGCCGTTTATATGTGTGATTATGCACATAAAAATGCATTTGTAATTGATCATCTCGGCCGGGGAACGAAATCTAAAATTTTGAAAAATTCACTTCTGGTCGTTTATATGTGTGAATATACACAAAAAAATACATTTGTATTTGATTAACCCGGCCGGGGAACGTAATCTAAAATTTTGAAAATTCACTTCTGGCCGTTTATATGTGTGATTATGCACATAAAAATGCATATGTATTTGATCATCTCGGCCGGGGAAAGAAATTTACAATTTTGAAAAAAGAAGTTTTGGCCGTTTATACGTGTGAATATACACATAAACATGCATTTGTATTTGATCATCCCGGCCGGGGAACGAAATCTAAAATTTTTAATTTTTAACTTTTGGCCGTTTATATGTGTGATTATGCACATAAAAATGCATTTGTAATTGATCATCTCGGCCGGGGAACGAAATCTAAAATTTTGAAAAATTCACTTCTGGTCGTTTATATGTGTGAATATACACAAAAAAATACATTTGTATTTGATTAACCCGGCCGGGGAACGTAATCTAAAATTTTGAAAATTCACTTCTGGCCGTTTATATGTGTGATTATGCACATAAAAATGCATATGTATTTGATCATCTCGCCGGGGAAAGAAATTTACAATTTTGAAAAAATAGAAGTTTTGGCCGTTTATACGTGTGAATATACACATAAACATGCATTTGTATTTGATCATCCCGGCCGGGGAACGAAATCTAAAATTTTTAATTTTTAACTTTTGGTCGTTTATAAGTGTGATTATGCACATAAAAATGCATTGTATTTGTTCATCTCGGCCATGGAACGAAATCTAACATTTTGAAAAATTCACTTCTGGCCATTTATATGTGTGAATTTACACATAAAAATGCATTTGTATTTGATTAACCCCGGCGGGGAAGGAAATCTTAGATATTGAAAAAATGCACGTTTAGGCCGTTTATATGTGTGATTAGGCACATAAAAATGCATTTGTAATTGATCATCTCGGCCGGGGAACAAAATCTAAAATTTTAAAAAATTCGCGTTTTGGCTATTTATATGTGTGAATATACACATAAAAATGCATTTGTAATTGATCTTCCCGGCCGGGGAACAAAGTCTAATTTTTTGAAAATTTCACTTCTTGTCGTTTATATGTGTGAATATACACATAAAAATGCATTTGTATTTGATCATCCCGGCCGGGGAACGTAATCTAAAATTTTGAAAATTCACTTCTGGCCGTTTATATGTGTGATTATGCACATAAAAATGCATATGTATTTGATCATCTCGGCCGGGGAAGAAATTTACAATTTTGAAAAAATAGAAGTTTTGGCCGTTTATACGTGTGAATATACACATAAACATGCATTTGTATTTGATCATCCCGGCCGGGGAACGAAATCTAAAATTTTTAATTTTTAACTTTTGGTCGTTTATAAGTGTGATTATGCACATAAAAATGCATTTGTATTTGTTCATCTCGGCCATGGAACGAAATCTAACATTTTGAAAAATTCACTTCTGGCCATTTATATGTGTGAATTTACACATAAAAATGCATTGTATTTGATTAACCCCGGCGGGGAAGGAATCTTAGATATTGAAAAAATGCACGTTTTGGCCGTTTATATGTGTGATTAGGCAGATAAAAATGCATTTGTAATTGATGATCCCGGCCGGGGATCGAAATCTAAAATTTTGAAAAATTCACTTCTGGCCGTTATATGTGTGAATCTACACCTAAACATGCATTTGTATTTGATCATACCGGCCGGGGAACGAAATCTACAATTTGAAAAATTCACTTCGGGCCGTTTATATGTGTGATTATACACATAAAAATTTGTATTTGATCATCTCGGCCTGGGACCGAAATCTAAAATTTGAAAAATTCACTTCTGGCCATTTATATGTGTGAATTTACACATAAAAATGCATTTGTATTTGATTAACCCCGGCGGGGAAGGAAATCTTAGATATTGAAAAAATGCACGTTTAGGCCGTTTATATGTGTGATTATGCACATAAAAATGCATTTGTAATTAATCATCCCGGCCGGGGAACGAAATCTAAAATTTTGAAATTTCACTTCTGGCCGTTTATATGTGTGAATATACACATAAAAATGCATTTGTAATTGATCATCTCGGCCGGGGAACGAAATTTAAAATATTGAAAAAATAGACGTTTTGGCCGTTTATATGTGTGATTATGCACATAAAAATGCATTTGTAATTGATCATCTCGGTGAGGAACGAAATCTAAAATTTGGAAAAATTCACTTCTGCCGTTTATATGTGTGAATATAGACATAAAAATGCATTTGTATTTGATCATCCCGGCCGGGGAACGAAATCTAAAATTTTGAAAAAATAGACGTTTTGGCCGTTTATATGTGTGATTATGCACATAAAATGCATTTGTAATTTATCATCGCGGCCGGGGAACGAAATCTAAAATTTTGAAAAATTCATTTCTGGTAGTTTTATATATGTGCCTATACACATAAAAATGCATTTGTATTTGATTAACCCGGGCGGGGAGGAAATCTTAGATATTGAAAAAATGCACGTTTAGGCCGTTTATATGTGTGATTAGGCACATAAAAATGCATTTGTAATTGATCATCTCGGCCGGGGAACAAATCTAAAATTTTAAAAAATTCGCGTTTTGGCTATTTATATGTGTGAATATACACATAAAAATGCATTTGTAATTGATCTTTCCCGGCCGGGGAACAAAGTCTAATTTTTTAAAATTCACTTCTGGCCGTTTATATGTGTGATTATGCACATAAAAATGCATATGTATTTGATCATCTCGGCCGGGGAAAGAAATCTAAAATTTTGAAAAAATAGAAGTTTTGGCCGTTATATGTGTGAATCTACACCTAAACATGCATTTGTATTTGATCATACCGGCCGGGGAACGAAATCTACAATTTTGAAAAATTCACTTCGGGCCGTTTATATGTGTGAATTTACACATAAAAATGCATTTGTATTGATTAACCCCGGCGGGGAAGGAAATCTTAGATATTGAAAAAATGCACGTTTAGGCCGTTTATATGTGTGATTATGCACATAAAAATGCATTTGTAATTAATCATCCCGGCCGGGGAAACGAAATCTAAAATTTTGAAATTTCACTTCTGGCCGTTTATATGTGTGAATATACACATAAAAATGCATTTGTATTTGTTCATTTCGGCCGGAAAACTAAATCTAAAATTTGAGAAAATAGACGTTTTGGCCGTTTATATGTGTGACTATGCACATAAAAATGCATTTGTAATTGATTATCTCGGCCGGGGAACGAAATTTAAAATATTCAAAAAATAGACGTTTTGGCCGTTTATATGTGTGATTAGGCACATAAAAATGCATTTGTAATTGATCATCTCGGCCGGGGAACGAAATCTAAAATTTTGAAAAAATAGACGTTTTGGCCGTTTATATGTGTGATTATGCACATAAAAATGCATTTGTAATTGATCATCTCGGCCGGGGAACGAAATCTAAAATTTTGAAAAATTCACTTCTGGTCGTTTATATGTGTGAATATACACAAAAAAATACATTTGTATTTGATTAACCCGGCCGGGGAACGTAATCTAAAATTTTGAAAATTCACTTCTGGCCGTTATATGTGTGAATATAGACATAAAAATGCATTTGTATTTGATCATCCCGGCCGGGGAACGAAATCTAAAATTTTGAAAAAATAGACGTTTTGGCCGTTTATATGTGTGATTATGCACATAAAAATGCATTTGTAATTGATCATCTCGGCCGGGGAACGAAATCTAAATTTTGAAAAATTCACTTCTGGTCGTTTATATGTGTGAATATACACAAAAAATACATTTGTATTTGATTAACCCGGCCGGGGAACGTAATCTAAAATTTTGAAAATTCACTTCTGGCCGTTTATATGTGTGATTATGCACATAAAAATGCATATGTATTTGATCATCTCGGCCGGGAAAGAAATTTACAATTTTGAAAAAATAGAAGTTTTGGCCGTTTATACGTGTGAATATACACATAAACATGCATTTGTATTTGATCATCCCGGCCGGGGAACGAAATCTAAAATTTTTAATTTTTAACTTTTGGTCGTTTATAAGTGTGATTATGCACATAAAAATGCATTTGTATTTGTTCATCTCGGCCATGGAACGAAATCTAACATTTTGAAAAATTCACTTCTGGCCATTTATATGTGTGAATTTACACATAAAAATGCATTTGTATTTGATTAACCCGGCGGGGAAGGAAATCTTAGATATTGAAAAAATGCACGTTTAGGCCGTTTATATGTGTGATTAGGCACATAAAAATGCATTTGTAATTGATCATCTCGGCCGGGGAACAAAATCTAAAATTTTAAAAAATTCGCGTTTTGGCTATTTATATGTGTGAATATACACATAAAAATGCATTTGTAATTGATCTTCCCGGCCGGGGAACAAAGTCTAATTTTTTGAAAATTTCACTTCTTGTCGTTTATATGTGTGAATATACACATAAAAATGCATTTGTATTTGATCATCCCGGCCGGGGAACGTAATCTAAAATTTTGAAAATTCACTTCTGGCCGTTTATATGTGTGATTATGCACATAAAAATGCATATGTATTTGATCATCTCGGCCGGGGAAAGAAATTTACAATTTTGAAAAAATAGAAGTTTTGGCCGTTTATACGTGTGAATATACACATAAACATGCATTTGTATTTGATCATCCCGGCCGGGGAACGAAATCTAAAATTTTTAATTTTTAACTTTTGGTCGTTTATAAGTGTGATTATGCACATAAAAATGCATTTGTATTTGTTCATCTCGGCCATGGAACGAAATCTAACATTTTGAAAAATTCACTTCTGGCCATTTATATGTGTGAATTTACACATAAAAATGCATTTGTATTTGATTAACCCCGGCGGGGAAGGAAATCTTAGATATTGAAAAAATGCACGTTTTGGCCGTTTATATGTGTGATTAGGCAGATAAAAATGCATTTGTAATTGATGATCCCGGCCGGGGATCGAAATCTAAAATTTTGAAAAATTCACTTCTGGCCGTTTATATGTGTGAATCTACACCTAAACATGCATTTGTATTTGATCATACCGGCCGGGGAACGAAATCTACAATTTTGAAAAATTCACTTCGGGCCGTTTATATGTGTGATTATACACATAAAAATTTGTATTTGATCATCTCGGCCTGGGACCGAAATCTAAAATTTGAAAAATTCACTTCTGGCCATTTATATGTGTGAATTTACACATAAAAATGCATTTGTATTTGATTAACCCCGGCGGGGAAGGAAATCTTAGATATTGAAAAAATGCACGTTTAGGCCGTTTATATGTGTGATTATGCACATAAAAATGCATTTGTAATTAATCATCCCGGCCGGGGAACGAAATCTAAAATTTTGAAATTTCACTTCTGGCCGTTTATATGTGTGAATATACACATAAAAATGCATTTGTATTTGTTCATTTCGGCCGGAAAACTAAATCTAAAATTATGAGAAAATAGACGTTTTGGCCGTTTATATTTGTGACTATGCACATAAAAATGCATTTGTAATTGATTATCTCGGCCGGGGAACGAAATTTAAAATATCCAAAAAATAGACGTTTTGGCCGTTTATATGTGTGATTAGGCACATAAAAATGCATTTGTAATTGATCATCTCGGCCGGGGAACAAAATCAAATTTTTTGAAAAATTCACTTCTGGCCGTTTATATGTGTGAATATACACATAAACATGCATTTGTATTTGATCATCCCGGCCGGGGAACGAAATCTAAAATTTTTAATTTTAACTTTTGGTCGTTTATAAGTGTGATTATGCACATAAAAATGCATTTGTAATTGATCATCCTGGCCGGGGAACAAAATCTAATTTTTTGAAAAATTCACTTCTGGCCGTTTATATGTGTGAATATACACATAAAAATGCATATGTAATTGATCATCCTGGCCGGGGAACAAAATCTAATTTTTCGAAAAATTCACTTCTGGCCGCTTATATGTGAGAATATACACATAAAAATGCATTTGTATTTGTTCATCCCGGCCGGGGAACGAAATCTGAAATTTTACAAAATTCACGTTTTGGCTGTTTATATGTGTGAATAAACACATAAAAATGCATTTGTAATTAATCAACCCGGCCGGCGACCGAAATCTAAAATTTTGAAAATTCACTTCTGGCCGTTTATTTGTGTGAATATACACATAAAAATGCATATGTAATTGATCATCCCGGCCGGGGAACAAAGTCTAATTTTTTGAAAAATTCACTTCTGGCCAGTTATATGTGTGAATATACACATAAAAATGCATTTGTAATTGATCATCCCGGCCGGGGAACAAAGTCTAATTTTTGAAAAAATTCACTTCTGGCCAGTTATATGTGTGAATATACACATAAAAATGCATTTGTAATTGATCATCTCGGCAGGGGAACGAAATCGAAAATTTTAAAAAATTCACCTATTGGCTGTTTATATGTGTGAATTTACACATAAAAATGCATTTGTAATTGATCATCTCGGCCGGGGAGCGAAATCGAAAATTCTAAAAAATTCGCGTTTTGGCTATTTATATGTGTGAATATACACATAAAAATGCATTTGTAATTGATCATTTCGGCAGGGGAACGAAATCTAAAATTTTAAAAAATTCGCGTTTTGGCTATTTATATGTGTGAATATACACATAAAAATGCATTTGTAATTGATCTTCCCGGCCAGGGAACGAAATCTAAATTTTTAAAAATTCACTTCTGGCCATTTATATGTGTGAATTTACACATAAAAATGCATTTGTATTTGATTAACCCCGGCGGGGAAGGAAATCTTAGATATTGAAAAAATGCACGTTTTGGCCGTTTATATGTGTGATTAGGCAGATAAAAATGCATTTGTAATTGATCATACCGGCCGGGGAACGAAATCTACAATTTTGAAAAATTCACTTCTGGCCGTTTATATGTGTGAATATACACATAAAAATGCATTTGTATTTGTTCATTTCGGCCGGAAAACTAAATCTAAAATTTTGAGAAAATAGACGTTTTGGCCGTTTATATGTGTGACTATGCACATAAAAATGCATTTGTAATTTATCATCGCGGCCGGGGAACGAAATCTAAAATTTTGAAAAATTCACTTCTGGTCGTTTATATATGTGCATATACACATAAAAATGCATTTGTATTTGATCATCCCGGCCGGGGAACGTAATCTAAAATTTTGAAAATTCACTTCTGGCCGTTTATATGTGTGATTATGCACATAAAAATGCATATGTATTTGATCATCTCGGCCAGGGAAAGAAATCTAAAATTTTGAAAAAATAGAAGTTTTGGCCGTTTATACGTGTGAATATACACATAAAAATGCATTTGTATTTGATCATCCCGGCCGGGGAACGTAATCTAAAATTTTGAAAATTCACTTCTGGCCGTTTATATGTGTGATTATGCACATAAAAATGCATATGTATTTGATCATCTCGGCCGGGGAATGAAATCTAAAATTTTGAAAAAATAGAAGTTTTGGCCATTTATACGTGTGAATATACACATAAACATGCATTTGTATTTGATCATCCCGGCCGGGGAACGAAATCTAAAATTTTTAATTTTTAACTTTTGGTCGTTTATAAGTGTGATTATGCACATAAAAATGCATTTGTATTTGTTCATCTCGGCCATGGAACGAAATCTAACATTTTGAAAAATTCACTTCTGGCCATTTATATGTGTGAATTTACACATAAAAATGCATTTGTATTTGATTAACCCCGGCGGGGAAGGAAATCTTAGATATTGAAAAAATGCACGTTTTGGCCGTTTATATGTGTGATTAGGCAGATAAAAATGCATTTGTAATTGATGATCCCGGCCGGGGATCGAAATCTAAAATTTTGAAAAATTCACTTCTGGCCGTTTATATGTGTGAATCTACACCTAAACATGCATTTGTATTTGATTAACCCCGGCGGGGAAGGAAATCTTAGATATTGAAAAAATGCACGTTTAGGCCGTTTATATGTGTGATTATGCACATAAAAATGCATTTGTAATTAATCATCCCGGCCGGGGAACGAAATCTAATATTTTGAAATTTCACTTCTGGCCGTTTATATGTGTGAATATACACATAAAAATGCATTTGTAATTGATCATCTCGGCCGGGGAACAAAATCTAAAATATCGAAAAATTCACTTCGGGTCGTTTATATGTGTGAATATACACAAAATATACATTTGTATTTGATTAACCCGGGCGGGGAGGAAATCTTAGATATTGAAAAAATTCACGTTTTGGCCGTTTATATGTGTGAATATGCACATAAAATACATTTGTAATTGATCTTCTTGGCCGAGGAACGAAATCTAAAATTTGGAAAAATTCACTTCTCGCCGTTTATATGTGTGAATTTATACATAAAAATGTATTTCTATTTGATCATCCCGGCCTGGGAACAAAATCTAAAATTTTGAAAAATGGACGTTTTGGCCGTTTATATGTGTGATTAGGCACATAAAAATGCATTTGTAATTAATCATCCCGGCCAGGGAACGAAATCTAAAATTTTGAAAAATTCACGTTTTGACCGTTCATATGTGTGAATTTACACATAAAAATGCATTTGTATTTGATCATCCCGGCCAGGGAACGAAATCTAAATTTTTAAAAATTCAGGTTTTGGCTGTTTATATGTGTGAATATACACATAAAAATGCATTTGTAATTGATCATCTCGGCCGGGGAACAAAATCTAAAATATCGAAAAATTCACTTCTGGTCGTTTATATGTGTGAATATACACAAAAAAATACATTTGTATTTGATTAACCCGGGCGGGGAGGAAATCTTAGATATTGAAAAAATTCACGTTTTGGCCGTTTATATGTGTGAATATGCACATAAAATACATTTGTAATTGATCTTCTTGGCCGAGGAACGAAATCTAAAATTTGGAAAAATTCACTTCTCGCCGTTTATATGTGTGAATTTATACATAAAAATGTATTTCTATTTGATCATCCCGGCCGGGGAACAAAATCTAAAATTTTGAAAAATAGACGTTTTGGCCGTTTATATGTGTGATTAGGCACATAAAAATGCATTTGTAATTAATCATCCCGGCCGGGGAAAGAAATCTAAAATTTTGAAAAATTCACGTTTTGACCGTTCATATGTGTGAGTTTACACATAAAAATGCATTTGTATTTGATCATCCCGGCCGGGGAACGAAATCTAAATTTTTAAAAATTCAGGTTTTGGCTGTTTATATGTGTGAATATACACATAAAAATGCATTTGTAATTGATCATCTCGGCCGGGGAACGAAATCTAAAATATCGAAAAAATAGAGGTTTTGTCCGTTTATATGTGTGATGATGCACATAAAAATGCATTTGTATTTGTTCATCCCGGCCGGGGAACGAATTCTGAAATTTTACAAAATTCACGTTTTGGCTGTTTATATGTATGAATAAACACATAAAAAGGCATTTGAAATTAATCATCCCGGCCGGGGAACAAAATCTAATTTTTTGAAAAAATCACTTCTGGCCGTTTATATGTGTGAATATACTCATAAAAATGCATATGTAATTGATCATCTCGGCCGGGGAACGAAATCTAAAATATCGAAAAAATAGAGGTTTTGGCCGTTTATATGTGTGATGATGCACATAAAAATGCATTTGTATTTGATCATCCCGGCCGGGGAATTAAATTTAAAATTTTGAAAAATTCACGTTTTGACCGTTTATATGTGTGAATTTACACATAAAAATGCATTTGTATTTGATCATCCCGGCCAGGGAACAAAATCTAAAATTTTAAAAAATTCACGTTTTGACTGTTTATATGTGTGAATAAACACATAAGAAGGCATTTGTAATTAATCATCCCGACCGGCGACCGAAATCTAAAATTATGAAAATTCACTTCTGGCCGTTTATATGGGTGAATATACTCATAAAAATGCATATGTAATTGATCATCTCGGCCGGGGAACGAAATCTAAAATATCGAAAAAATAGACGTTTTGGCCGTTTATATGTGTGATGATGCACATAAAAATGCATTTGTATTTGATCATCCCGGCCGGGGAATGAAATTTAAAATTTTGAAAAATTCACTTCTGGCCTTTTATATGTGTAAATATACACATTAAAATGCATATGTAATTGATCATTCCGGCCGGGGAACAAAATCTAATTTATTGAAAAATTGACTTCAGGCCGTTTATATGTGTGAATATACACATAAAAATGCATTTGTATTTGTTCATCCCGGCCGGGGAACGAATTCTGAAATTTTACAAAATTCACGTTTTGGCCGTTTATATGTGTGAATATACACATAAAAATGCATATGTAATTGATCATCCTGGCCGGGGAACAAAATCTAATTTTTTGAAAAATTCACTTCTGGCCGCTTATATGTGTGAATATACACATAAAAATGCATTAGTATTTGTTCATCCCGGCCGGGGAACGAATTCTGAAATTTTACAAAATTCACGTTTTGGCCGTTTATATGTGTGAATATACACATAAAAATGCATATGTTATTGATCATCCTGGCCGGGGAACAAAATCTAATTTTTTGAAAAATTCACTTCTGGCCGTTTATATGTGTGAATATACTCATAAAAATGCATATGTAATTGATCATCTCGGCCGGGGAACGAAATCTAAAATATCGAAAAAATAGACGTTTTGGCCGTTTATATGTGTGATGATGCACATAAAAATGCATTTGTATTTGATCATCCCGGCCGGGGAATGAAATTTAAAATTTTGAAAAATTCACTTCTAGCCTTTTATATGTGTGAATAAACACATAAAAATGCATTTGAAATTAATCATCCCGGCCGGCGACCGAAATCTAAAATTTTGAAAATTCACTTCTGGTCGTTTATATGTGGGAATATACAAATAAAATGCATTTGTATTTGATCATCCCGGCCGGGGAACGAAATCTAAAATTTTGAAAAATTCACTTCTGGTCGTTTATATGTGTGAATATACACTTAAAAATGCATTTGTATTTGTTCATTTCGGCCGGAAAACTAAATCTAAAATTTTGAGAAAATAGACGTTTTGGCCGTTTATATGTGTGACTATGCACATAAAAATGCATTTGTAATTGATCATCTCGGCCGGGGAACAAAATCTAAAATTTTAAAAAATTCGCGTTTTGGCTATTTATATGTGTGAATATACACATAAAAATGCATTTGTATTTGATCATCCCGGCCGGGGAACGTAATCTAAAATTTTGAAAATTCACTTCTGGCCGTTTATATGTGTGATTATGCACATAAAAATGCATATGTATTTGATCATCTCGGCCGGGGAAAGAAATCTACAATTTTGAAAAAATAGAAGTTTTGGCCGTTTATACGTGTGAAAATACACATAAAAATGCATTTGTATTTGATCATCCCGGCCGGGGAACGTAATCTAAAATTTTGAAAATTCACTTCTGGTCGTTTATATGTGTGAATATACACAAAAAAATACATTTGTATTTGATTAACCCGGGCGGGGAAGGAAATCTTAGATATTGAAAAAATGCACGTTTAGGCCGTTTATATGTGTGATTATGCACATAAAAATGCATTTGAAATTAATCATCCCGGCCGGGGAACGAAATCTAAAATTTTGAAAAAATAGAAGTTTTGGCCGTTTATACGTGTGAATATACACATAAACATGCATTTGTATTTGATCATCCCGGCCGGGGAACGAAATCTAAAATTTTTAAATTTAACTTTTGGTCGTTTATAAGTGTGATTATGCACATAAAAATGCATTTGTATTTGTTCATCTCGGCCATGGAACGAAATCTAACATTTTGAAAAATTCACTTCTGGTCATTTATATGTGTGAATTTACACATAAAAATGCATTTGTATTTGATTAACCCCGGCGGGGAAGGAAATCTTAGATATTGAAAAAATGCACGTTTTGGCCGTTTATATGTGTGATTAGGCAGATAAAAATGCATTTGTAATTGATGATCCCGGCCGGGGAACGAAATCTACAATTTTGAAAAATTCACTTCGGGCCGTTTATATGTGTGAATATACACATAAAAATGCATTTGTATTTGTTCATTTCGGCCGGAAAACTAAATCTAAAATTTTGAGAAAATAGACGTTTTGGCCGTTTATATGTGTGACTATGCACATAAAAATGCATTTGTAATTTATCATCGCGGCCGGGGAACGAAATCTAAAATTTTGAAAAATTCATTTCTGGTAGTTTATATATGTGCATATACACATAAAAATGCATTTGTATTTGATCATCCCGGCCGGGGAACGTAATCTAAAATTTTGAAAATTCACTTCTGGCCGTTTATATGTGTGATTATGCACATAAAAATGCATATGTATTTGATCATCTCGGCCGGGGAAAGAAATCTAAAATTTTGAAAAAATAGAAGTTTTGGCCGTTTATACGTGTGAATATACACATAAACATGCATTTGTATTTGATCATCCCGGCCGGGGAACGAAATCTAAAATCTTTAAATTTAACTTTTGGTCGTTTATAAGTGTGATTATGCACATAAAAATGCATTTGTATTTGTTCATCTCGGCCATGGAACGAAATCTAACATTTTGAAAAATTCACTTCTGGCCATTTATATGTGTGAATTTACACATAAAAATGCATTTGTATTTGATTAACCCCGGCGGGGAAGGAAATCTTAGATATTGAAAAAATGCACGTTTTGGCCGTTTATATGTGTGATTAGGCAGATAAAAATGCATTTGTAATTGATGATCCCGGCCGGGGATCGAAATCTAAAATTTTGAAAATTCACTTCTGGCCGTTTATATGTGTGAATATAGACATAAAAATGCATTTGTATTTGATCATCCCGGCCGGGGAACGAAATCTAAAATTTTGAAAAAATAGACGTTTTGGCCGTTTATATGTGTGATTATGCACATAAAAATGCATTTGTAATTGATCATCTCGGCCGGGGAACGAAATCTAAAATTTTGAAAAATTCACTTCTGGTCGTTTATATGTGTGAATATACACAAAAAAATACATTTGTATTTGATTAACCCGGCCGGGGAACGTAATCTAAAATTTTGAAAATTCACTTCTGGCCGTTTATATGTGTGATTATGCACATAAAAATGCATATGTATTTGATCATCTCGGCCGGGGAAAGAAATTTACAATTTTGAAAAAATAGAAGTTTTGGCCGTTTATACGTGTGAATATACACATAAACATGCATTTGTATTTGATCATCCCGGCCGGGGAACGAAATCTAAAATTTTTAATTTTTAACTTTTGGTCGTTTATAAGTGTGATTATGCACATAAAAATGCATTTGTATTTGTTCATCTCGGCCATGGAACGAAATCTAACATTTTGAAAAATTCACTTCTGGCCATTTATATGTGTGAATTTACACATAAAAATGCATTTGTATTTGATTAACCCCGGCGGGGAAGGAAATCTTAGATATTGAAAAAATGCACGTTTAGGCCGTTTATATGTGTGATTAGGCACATAAAAATGCATTTGTAATTGATCATCTCGGCCGGGGAACAAAATCTAAAATTTTAAAAAATTCGCGTTTTGGCTATTTATATGTGTGAATATACACATAAAAATGCATTTGTAATTGATCTTCCCGGCCGGGGAACAAAGTCTAATTTTTTGAAAATTTCACTTCTTGTCGTTTATATGTGTGAATATACACATAAAAATGCATTTGTATTTGATCATCCCGGCCGGGGAACGTAATCTAAAATTTTGAAAATTCACTTCTGGCCGTTTATATGTGTGATTATGCACATAAAAATGCATATGTATTTGATCATCTCGGCCGGGGAAAGAAATTTACAATTTTGAAAAAATAGAAGTTTTGGCCGTTTATACGTGTGAATATACACATAAACATGCATTTGTATTTGATCATCCCGGCCGGGGAACGAAATCTAAAATTTTTAATTTTTAACTTTTGGTCGTTTATAAGTGTGATTATGCACATAAAAATGCATTTGTATTTGTTCATCTCGGCCATGGAACGAAATCTAACATTTTGAAAAATTCACTTCTGGCCATTTATATGTGTGAATTTACACATAAAAATGCATTTGTATTTGATTAACCCCGGCGGGGAAGGAAATCTTAGATATTGAAAAAATGCACGTTTTGGCCGTTTATATGTGTGATTAGGCAGATAAAAATGCATTTGTAATTGATGATCCCGGCCGGGGATCGAAATCTAAAATTTTGAAAAATTCACTTCTGGCCGTTTATATGTGTGAATCTACACCTAAACATGCATTTGTATTTGATCATACCGGCCGGGGAACGAAATCTACAATTTTGAAAAATTCACTTCGGGCCGTTTATATGTGTGATTATACACATAAAAATTTGTATTTGATCATCTCGGCCTGGGACCGAAATCTAAAATTTGAAAAATTCACTTCTGGCCATTTATATGTGTGAATTTACACATAAAAATGCATTTGTATTTGATTAACCCCGGCGGGGAAGGAAATCTTAGATATTGAAAAAATGCACGTTTAGGCCGTTTATATGTGTGATTATGCACATAAAAATGCATTTGTAATTAATCATCCCGGCCGGGGAACGAAATCTAAAATTTTGAAATTTCACTTCTGGCCGTTTATATGTGTGAATATACACATAAAAATGCATTTGTAATTGATCATCTCGGCCGGGGAACGAAATTTAAAATATTGAAAAAATAGACGTTTTGGCCGTTTATATGTGTGATTATGCACATAAAAATGCATTTGTAATTGATCATCTCGGTGAGGAACGAAATCTAAAATTTGGAAAAATTCACTTCTGGCCGTTTATATGTGTGAATATAGACATAAAAATGCATTTGTATTTGATCATCCCGGCCGGGGAACGAAATCTAAAATTTTGAAAAAATAGACGTTTTGGCCGTTTATATGTGTGATTATGCACATAAAAATGCATTTGTAATTTATCATCGCGGCCGGGGAACGAAATCTAAAATTTTGAAAAATTCATTTCTGGTAGTTTATATATGTGCATATACACATAAAAATGCATTTGTATTTGATTAACCCGGGCGGGGAGGAAATCTTAGATATTGAAAAAATGCACGTTTAGGCCGTTTATATGTGTGATTAGGCACATAAAAATGCATTTGTAATTGATCATCTCGGCCGGGGAACAAAATCTAAAATTTTAAAAAATTCGCGTTTTGGCTATTTATATGTGTGAATATACACATAAAAATGCATTTGTAATTGATCTTCCCGGCCGGGGAACAAAGTCTAATTTTTTAAAATTCACTTCTGGCCGTTTATATGTGTGATTATGCACATAAAAATGCATATGTATTTGATCATCTCGGCCGGGGAAAGAAATCTAAAATTTTGAAAAAATAGAAGTTTTGGCCGTTTATATGTGTGAATCTACACCTAAACATGCATTTGTATTTGATCATACCGGCCGGGGAACGAAATCTACAATTTTGAAAAATTCACTTCGGGCCGTTTATATGTGTGAATTTACACATAAAAATGCATTTGTATTTGATTAACCCCGGCGGGGAAGGAAATCTTAGATATTGAAAAAATGCACGTTTAGGCCGTTTATATGTGTGATTATGCACATAAAAATGCATTTGTAATTAATCATCCCGGCCGGGGAACGAAATCTAAAATTTTGAAATTTCACTTCTGGCCGTTTATATGTGTGAATATACACATAAAAATGCATTTGTATTTGTTCATTTCGGCCGGAAAACTAAATCTAAAATTTTGAGAAAATAGACGTTTTGGCCGTTTATATGTGTGACTATGCACATAAAAATGCATTTGTAATTGATTATCTCGGCCGGGGAACGAAATTTAAAATATTCAAAAAATAGACGTTTTGGCCGTTTATATGTGTGATTAGGCACATAAAAATGCATTTGTAATTGATCATCTCGGCCGGGGAACGAAATCTAAAATTTTGAAAAAATAGACGTTTTGGCCGTTTATATGTGTGATTATGCACATAAAAATGCATTTGTAATTGATCATCTCGGCCGGGGAACGAAATCTAAAATTTTGAAAAATTCACTTCTGGTCGTTTATATGTGTGAATATACACAAAAAATACATTTGTATTTGATTAACCCGGCCGGGGAACGTAATCTAAAATTTTGAAAATTCACTTCTGGCCGTTTATATGTGTGAATATAGACATAAAAATGCATTTGTATTTGATCATCCCGGCCGGGGAACGAAATCTAAAATTTTGAAAAAATAGACGTTTTGGCCGTTTATATGTGTGATTATGCACATAAAAATGCATTTGTAATTGATCATCTCGGCCGGGGAACGAAATCTAAAATTTTGAAAAATTCACTTCTGGTCGTTTATATGTGTGAATATACACAAAAAAATACATTTGTATTTGATTAACCCGGCCGGGGAACGTAATCTAAAATTTTGAAAATTCACTTCTGGCCGTTTATATGTGTGATTATGCACATAAAAATGCATATGTATTTGATCATCTCGGCCGGGGAAAGAAATTTACAATTTTGAAAAAATAGAAGTTTTGGCCGTTTATACGTGTGAATATACACATAAACATGCATTTGTATTTGATCATCCCGGCCGGGGAACGAAATCTAAAATTTTTAATTTTTAACTTTTGGTCGTTTATAAGTGTGATTATGCACATAAAAATGCATTTGTATTTGTTCATCTCGGCCATGGAACGAAATCTAACATTTTGAAAAATTCACTTCTGGCCATTTATATGTGTGAATTTACACATAAAAATGCATTTGTATTTGATTAACCCCGGCGGGGAAGGAAATCTTAGATATTGAAAAAATGCACGTTTAGGCCGTTTATATGTGTGATTAGGCACATAAAAATGCATTTGTAATTGATCATCTCGGCCGGGGAACAAAATCTAAAATTTTAAAAAATTCGCGTTTTGGCTATTTATATGTGTGAATATACACATAAAAATGCATTTGTAATTGATCTTCCCGGCCGGGGAACAAAGTCTAATTTTTTGAAAATTTCACTTCTTGTCGTTTATATGTGTGAATATACACATAAAAATGCATTTGTATTTGATCATCCCGGCCGGGGAACGTAATCTAAAATTTTGAAAATTCACTTCTGGCCGTTTATATGTGTGATTATGCACATAAAAATGCATATGTATTTGATCATCTCGGCCGGGGAAAGAAATTTACAATTTTGAAAAAATAGAAGTTTTGGCCGTTTATACGTGTGAATATACACATAAACATGCATTTGTATTTGATCATCCCGGCCGGGGAACGAAATCTAAAATTTTTAATTTTTAACTTTTGGTCGTTTATAAGTGTGATTATGCACATAAAAATGCATTTGTATTTGTTCATCTCGGCCATGGAACGAAATCTAACATTTTGAAAAATTCACTTCTGGCCATTTATATGTGTGAATTTACACATAAAAATGCATTTGTATTTGATTAACCCCGGCGGGGAAGGAAATCTTAGATATTGAAAAAATGCACGTTTTGGCCGTTTATATGTGTGATTAGGCAGATAAAAATGCATTTGTAATTGATGATCCCGGCCGGGGATCGAAATCTAAAATTTTGAAAAATTCACTTCTGGCCGTTTATATGTGTGAATCTACACCTAAACATGCATTTGTATTTGATCATACCGGCCGGGGAACGAAATCTACAATTTTGAAAAATTCACTTCGGGCCGTTTATATGTGTGATTATACACATAAAAATTTGTATTTGATCATCTCGGCCTGGGACCGAAATCTAAAATTTGAAAAATTCACTTCTGGCCATTTATATGTGTGAATTTACACATAAAAATGCATTTGTATTTGATTAACCCCGGCGGGGAAGGAAATCTTAGATATTGAAAAAATGCACGTTTAGGCCGTTTATATGTGTGATTATGCACATAAAAATGCATTTGTAATTAATCATCCCGGCCGGGGAACGAAATCTAAAATTTTGAAATTTCACTTCTGGCCGTTTATATGTGTGAATATACACATAAAAATGCATTTGTATTTGTTCATTTCGGCCGGAAAACTAAATCTAAAATTATGAGAAAATAGACGTTTTGGCCGTTTATATTTGTGACTATGCACATAAAAATGCATTTGTAATTGATTATCTCGGCCGGGGAACGAAATTTAAAATATCCAAAAAATAGACGTTTTGGCCGTTTATATGTGTGATTAGGCACATAAAAATGCATTTGTAATTGATCATCTCGGCCGGGGAACAAAATCAAATTTTTTGAAAAATTCACTTCTGGCCGTTTATATGTGTGAATATACACATAAACATGCATTTGTATTTGATCATCCCGGCCGGGGAACGAAATCTAAAATTTTTAATTTTTAACTTTTGGTCGTTTATAAGTGTGATTATGCACATAAAAATGCATTTGTAATTGATCATCCTGGCCGGGGAACAAAATCTAATTTTTTGAAAAATTCACTTCTGGCCGTTTATATGTGTGAATATACACATAAAAATGCATATGTAATTGATCATCCTGGCCGGGGAACAAAATCTAATTTTTCGAAAAATTCACTTCTGGCCGCTTATATGTGAGAATATACACATAAAAATGCATTTGTATTTGTTCATCCCGGCCGGGGAACGAAATCTGAAATTTTACAAAATTCACGTTTTGGCTGTTTATATGTGTGAATAAACACATAAAAATGCATTTGTAATTAATCAACCCGGCCGGCGACCGAAATCTAAAATTTTGAAAATTCACTTCTGGCCGTTTATTTGTGTGAATATACACATAAAAATGCATATGTAATTGATCATCCCGGCCGGGGAACAAAGTCTAATTTTTTGAAAAATTCACTTCTGGCCAGTTATATGTGTGAATATACACATAAAAATGCATTTGTAATTGATCATCCCGGCCGGGGAACAAAGTCTAATTTTTTGAAAAATTCACTTCTGGCCAGTTATATGTGTGAATATACACATAAAAATGCATTTGTAATTGATCATCTCGGCCGGGGAACGAAATCTAAAATTTTGAAAAATTCACTTCTGGTCGTTTATATGTGTGAATATACACAAAAAAATACATTTGTATTTGATTAACCCGGCCGGGGAACGTAATCTAAAATTTGAAAATTCACTTCTGGCCGTTTATATGTGTGATTATGCACATAAAAATGCATATGTATTTGATCATCTCGGCCGGGGAAAGAAATTTACAATTTTGAAAAAATAGAAGTTTTGGCCGTTTATACGTGTGAATATACACATAAACATGCATTTGTATTTGATCATCCCGGCCGGGGAACGAAATCTAAAATTTTTAATTTTTAACTTTTGGTCGTTTATAAGTGTGATTATGCACATAAAATGCATTTGTATTTGTTCATCTCGGCCATGGAACGAAATCTAACATTTTGAAAAATTCACTTCTGGCCATTTATATGTGTGAATTTACACATAAAAATGCATTTGTATTTGATTAACCCCGGCGGGGAAGGAAATCTTAGATATTGAAAAAATGCACGTTTAGGCCGTTTATATGTGTGATTAGGCACATAAAAATGCATTTGTAATTGATCATCTCGGCCGGGGAACAAAATCTAAAATTTTAAAAAATTCGCGTTTTGGCTATTTATATGTGTGAATATACACATAAAAATGCATTTGTAATTGATCTTCCCGGCCGGGGAACAAAGTCTAATTTTTTGAAAATTTCACTTCTTGTCGTTTATATGTGTGAATATACACATAAAAATGCATTTGTATTTGATCATCCCGGCCGGGGAACGTAATCTAAAATTTTGAAAATTCACTTCTGGCCGTTTATATGTGTGATTATGCACATAAAAATGCATATGTATTTGATCATCTCGGCCGGGGAAAGAAATTTACAATTTTGAAAAAATAGAAGTTTTGGCCGTTTATACGTGTGAATATACACATAAACATGCATTTGTATTTGATCATCCCGGCCGGGGAACGAAATCTAAAATTTTTAATTTTTAACTTTTGGTCGTTTATAAGTGTGATTATGCACATAAAAATGCATTTGTATTTGTTCATCTCGGCCATGGAACGAAATCTAACATTTTGAAAAATTCACTTCTGGCCATTTATATGTGTGAATTTACACATAAAATGCATTTGTATTTGATTAACCCCGGCGGGGAAGGAAATCTTAGATATTGAAAAAATGCACGTTTTGGCCGTTTATATGTGTGATTAGGCAGATAAAAATGCATTTG
This sequence comes from Theocolax elegans, assembly GCA_026168455.1. Classification (NCBI taxonomy): domain Eukaryota; kingdom Metazoa; phylum Arthropoda; class Insecta; order Hymenoptera; family Cerocephalidae; genus Theocolax; species Theocolax elegans. Next base: position 65,939,008 of record CM047431.1, on the reverse strand, counting down.
TAATTGATGATCCCGGCCGGGGATCGAAATCTAAAATTTTGAAAAATTCACTTCTGGCCGTTTATATGTGTGAATCTACACCTAAACATGCATTTGTATTTGATCATACCGGCCGGGGAACGAAATCTACAATTTTGAAAAATTCACTTCGGGCCGTTTATATGTGTGATTATACACATAAAAATTTGTATTTGATCATCTCGGCCTGGGACCGAAATCTAAAATTTGAAAAATTCACTTCTGGCCATTTATATGTGTGAATTTACACATAAAAATGCATTTGTATTTGATTAACCCCGGCGGGGAAGGAAATCTTAGATATTGAAAAAATGCACGTTTAGGCCGTTTATATGTGTGATTATGCACATAAAAATGCATTTGTAATTAATCATCCCGGCCGGGGAACGAAATCTAAAATTTTGAAATTTCACTTCTGGCCGTTTATATGTGTGAATATACACATAAAAATGCATTTGTATTTGTTCATTTCGGCCGGAAAACTAAATCTAAAATTATGAGAAAATAGACGTTTTGGCCGTTTATATTTGTGACTATGCACATAAAAATGCATTTGTAATTGATTATCTCGGCCGGGGAACGAAATTTAAAATATCCAAAAAATAGACGTTTTGGCCGTTTATATGTGTGATTAGGCACATAAAAATGCATTTGTAATTGATCATCTCGGCCGGGGAACAAAATCAAATTTTTTGAAAAATTCACTTCTGGCCGTTTATATGTGTGAATATACACATAAACATGCATTTGTATTTGATCATCCCGGCCGGGGAACGAAATCTAAAATTTTTAATTTTTAACTTTTGGTCGTTTATAAGTGTGATTATGCACATAAAAATGCATTTGTAATTGATCATCCTGGCCGGGGAACAAAATCTAATTTTTTGAAAAATTCACTTCTGGCCGTTTATATGTGTGAATATACACATAAAAATGCATATGTAATTGATCATCCTGGCCGGGGAACAAAATCTAATTTTTCGAAAAATTCACTTCTGGCCGCTTATATGTGAGAATATACACATAAAAATGCATTTGTATTTGTTCATCCCGGCCGGGGAACGAAATCTGAAATTTTACAAAATTCACGTTTTGGCTGTTTATATGTGTGAATAAACACATAAAAATGCATTTGTAATTAATCAACCCGGCCGGCGACCGAAATCTAAAATTTTGAAAATTCACTTCTGGCCGTTTATTTGTGTGAATATACACATAAAAATGCATATGTAATTGATCATCCCGGCCGGGGAACAAAGTCTAATTTTTTGAAAAATTCACTTCTGGCCAGTTATATGTGTGAATATACACATAAAAATGCATTTGTAATTGATCATCCCGGCCGGGGAACAAAGTCTAATTTTTTGAAAAATTCACTTCTGGCCAGTTATATGTGTGAATATACACATAAAATGCATTTGTAATTGATCATCTCGGCAGGGGAACGAAATCGAAAATTTTAAAAAATTCACCTATTGGCTGTTTATATGTGTGAATTTACACATAAAAATGCATTTGTAATTGATCATCTCGGCCGGGGAGCGAAATCGAAAATTCTAAAAAATTCGCGTTTTGGCTATTTATATGTGTGAATATACACATAAAAATGCATTTGTAATTGATCATTTCGGCAGGGGAACGAAATCTAAAATTTTAAAAAATTCGCGTTTTGGCTATTTATATGTGTGAATATACACATAAAAATGCATTTGTAATTGATCTTCCCGGCCAGGGAACGAAATCTAAATTTTTAAAAATTCACTTCTGGCCATTTATATGTGTGAATTTACACATAAAAATGCATTTGTATTTGATTAACCCCGGCGGGGAAGGAAATCTTAGATATTGAAAAAATGCACGTTTTGGCCGTTTATATGTGTGATTAGGCAGATAAAAATGCATTTGTAATTGATCATACCGGCCGGGGAACGAAATCTACAATTTTGAAAAATTCACTTCTGGCCGTTTATATGTGTGAATATACACATAAAAATGCATTTGTATTTGTTCATTTCGGCCGGAAAACTAAATCTAAAATTTTGAGAAAATAGACGTTTTGGCCGTTTATATGTGTGACTATGCACATAAAAATGCATTTGTAATTTATCATCGCGGCCGGGGAACGAAATCTAAAATTTTGAAAAATTCACTTCTGGTCGTTTATATATGTGCATATACACATAAAAATGCATTTGTATTTGATCATCCCGGCCGGGGAACGTAATCTAAAATTTTGAAAATTCACTTCTGGCCGTTTATATGTGTGATTATGCACATAAAAATGCATATGTATTTGATCATCTCGGCCAGGGAAAGAAATCTAAAATTTTGAAAAAATAGAAGTTTTGGCCGTTTATACGTGTGAATATACACATAAAAATGCATTTGTATTTGATCATCCCGGCCGGGGAACGTAATCTAAAATTTTGAAAATTAACTTCTGGCCGTTTATATGTGTGATTATGCACATAAAAATGCATATGTATTTGATCATCTCGGCCGGGGAATGAAATCTAAAATTTTGAAAAAATAGAAGTTTTGGCCATTTATACGTGTGAATATACACATAAACATGCATTTGTATTTGATCATCCCGGCCGGGGAACGAAATCTAAAATTTTTAATTTTTAACTTTTGGTCGTTTATAAGTGTGATTATGCACATAAAAATGCATTTGTATTTGTTCATCTCGGCCATGGAACGAAATCTAACATTTTGAAAAATTCACTTCTGGCCATTTATATGTGTGAATTTACACATAAAAATGCATTTGTATTTGATTAACCCCGGCGGGGAAGGAAATCTTAGATATTGAAAAAATGCACGTTTTGGCCGTTTATATGTGTGATTAGGCAGATAAAAATGCATTTGTAATTGATGATCCCGGCCGGGGATCGAAATCTAAAATTTTGAAAAATTCACTTCTGGCCGTTTATATGTGTGAATCTACACCTAAACATGCATTTGTATTTGATTAACCCCGGCGGGGAAGGAAATCTTAGATATTGAAAAAATGCACGTTTAGGCCGTTTATATGTGTGATTATGCACATAAAAATGCATTTGTAATTAATCATCCCGGCCGGGGAACGAAATCTAATATTTTGAAATTTCACTTCTGGCCGTTTATATGTGTGAATATACACATAAAAATGCATTTGTAATTGATCATCTCGGCCGGGGAACGAAATTTAAAATATTGAAAAAATAGACGTTTTGGCCGTTTATATGTGTGATTATGCACATAAAAATGCATTTGTAATTGATCATCTCGGTAAGGAACGAAATCTAAAATTTGGAAAAATTCACTTCTGGCCGTTTATATGTGTGAATATAGACATAAAAATGCATTTGTATTTGATCATCCCGGCCGGGGAACGAAATCTAAAATTTTGAAAAAATAGACGTTTTGGCCGTTTATATGTGTGATTATGCACATAAAAATGCATTTGTAATTTATCATCGCGGCCGGGGAACGAAATCTAAAATTTTGAAAAATTCATTTCTGGTAGTTTATATATGTGCATATACACATAAAAATGCATTTGTATTTGATTAACCCGGGCGGGGAGGAAATCTTAGATATTGAAAAAATGCACGTTTAGGCCGTTTATATGTGTGATTAGGCACATAAAAATGCATTTGTAATTGATCATCTCGGCCGGGGAACAAAATCTAAAATTTTAAAAAATTCGCGTTTTGGCTATTTATATGTGTGAATATACACATAAAAATGCATTTGTAATTGATCTTCCCGGCCGGGGAACAAAGTCTAATTTTTTGAAAATTCACTTCTGGCCGTTTATATGTGTGATTATGCACATAAAAATGCATATGTATTTGATCATCTCGGCCGGGGAAAGAAATCTAAAATTTTGAAAAAATAGAAGTTTTGGCCGTTTATATGTGTGAATCTACACCTAAACATGCATTTGTATTTGATCATACCGGCCGGGGAACGAAATCTACAATTTTGAAAAATTCACTTCGGGCCGTTTATATGTGTGATTATACACATAAAAATTTGTATTTGATCATCTCGGCCTGGGACCGAAATCTAAAATTTGAAAAATTCACTTCTGGCCATTTATATGTGTGAATTTACACATAAAAATGCTTTTGTATTTGATTAACCCCGGCGGGGAAGGAAATCTTAGATATTGAAAAAATGCACGTTTAGGCCGTTTATATGTGTGATTATGCACATAAAAATGCATTTGTAATTAATCATCCCGGCCGGGGAACGAAATCTAATATTTTGAAATTTCACTTCTGGCCGTTTATATGTGTGAATATTCACATAAAAATGCATTTGTAATTGATCATCTCGGCCGGGGAACGAAATTTAAAATATTGAAAAAATAGACGTTTTGGCCGTTTATATGTGTGATTATGCACATAAAAATGCATTTGTAATTGATCATCTCGGTGAGGAACGAAATCTAAAATTTGGAAAAATTCACTTCTGGCCGTTTATATGTGTGAATATAGACATAAAAATGCATTTGTATTTGATCATCCCGGCCGGGGAACGAAATCTAAAATTTTGAAAAAATAGACGTTTTGGCCGTTTATATGTGTGATTATGCACATAAAAATGCATTTGTAATTTATCATCGCGGCCGGGGAACGAAATCTAAAATTTTGAAAAATTCATTTCTGGTAGTTTATATATGTGCATATACACATAAAAATGCATTTGTATTTGATTAACCCGGGCGGGGAGGAAATCTTAGATATTGAAAAAATGCACGTTTAGGCCGTTTATATGTGTGATTAGGCACATAAAAATGCATTTGTAATTGATCATCTCGGCCGGGGAACAAAATCTAAAATTTTAAAAAATTCGCGTTTTGGCTATTTATATGTGTGAATATACACATAAAAATGCATTTGTAATTGATCTTCCCGGCCGGGGAACAAAGTCTAATTTTTTGAAAATTCACTTCTGGCCGTTTATATGTGTGATTATGCACATAAAAATGCATATGTATTTGATCATCTCGGCCGGGGAACAAAATCTAAAATTTTAAAAAATTCGCGTTTTGGCTATTTATATGTGTGAATATACACATAAAAATGCATTTGTAATTGATCTTCCCGGCCGGGGAACAAAGTCTAATTTTTTGAAAATTCACTTCTGGCCGTTTATATGTGTGATTATGCACATAAAAATGCATATGTATTTGATCATCTCGGCCGGGGAAAGAAATCTAAAATTTTGAAAAAATAGAAGTTTTGGCCGTTTATATGTGTGAATCTACACCTAAACATGCATTTGTATTTGATCATACCGGCCGGGGAACGAAATCTACAATTTTGAAAAATTCACTTCGGGCCGTTTATATGTGTGATTATACACATAAAAATTTGTATTTGATCATCTCGGCCTGGGACCGAAATCTAAAATTTGAAAAATTCACTTCTGGCCATTTATATGTGTGAATTTACACATAAAAATGCATTTGTATTTGATTAACCCCGGCGGGGAAGGAAATCTTAGATATTGAAAAAATGCACGTTTAGGCCGTTTATATGTGTGATTATGCACATAAAAATGCATTTGTAATTAATCATCCCGGCCGGGGAACGAAATCTAAAATTTTGAAATTTCACTTCTGGCCGTTTATATGTGTGAATATACACATAAAAATGCATTTGTATTTGTTCATTTCGGCCGGAAAACTAAATCTAAAATTTTGAGAAAATAGACGTTTTGGCCGTTTATATGTGTGACTATGCACATAAAAATGCATTTGTAATTGATTATCTCGGCCGGGGAACGAAATTTAAAATATCCAAAAAATAGACGTTTTGGCCGTTTATATGTGTGATTAGGCACATAAAAATGCATTTGTAATTGATCATCTCGGCCGGGGAACAAAATCAAATTTTTTGAAAAATTCACTTCTGGCCGTTTATATGTGTGAATATACACATAAAAATGCATTTGTAATTGATCATCTCGGCCGGGGAACGAAATTTAAAATATTGAAAAAATAGACGTTTTGGCCGTTTATATGTGTGATTATGCACATAAAAATGCATTTGTAATTGATCATCTCGGTGAGGAACGAAATCTAAAATTTGGAAAAATTCACTTCTGGCCGTTTATATGTGTGAATATAGACATAAAAATGCATTTGTATTTGATCATCCCGGCCGGGGAACGAAATCTCAAATTTTGAAAAAATTGACGTTTTGGCCGTTTATATGTGTGATTATGCACATAAAAATGCATTTGTAATTGATCATCTCGGCCGGGGAACGAAATCTAAAATTTTGAAAAATTCACTTCTGGTCGTTTATATGTGTGAATATACACAAAAAAATACATTTGTATTTGATTAACCCGGGCGGGGAGGAAATCTTAGATATTGAAAAAATGCACGTTTAGGCCGTTTATATGTGTGATTAGGCACATAAAAATTTGTATTTGATCATCTCGGCCTAGGATCGAAATCTAAAATTTTGAAAAATTTACTTCTGGCCGTTTATATGTGTGAATCTACACCTAAACATGCATTTGTATTTGATCATACCGGCCAGGGAACGAAATCTACAATATTGAAAAATTCACTTCGGGCCGTTTATATGTGTGATTATACACATAAAAATTTGTATTTGATCATCTCGGCCTGGGATCGAAATCTAAAATTTTGAAAAATTCACTTCTGGTCGTTTATATGTGTGAATATACACAAAAAAATACATTTGTATTTGATTAACCCGGGCGAGGAAGGAAATCTTAGATATTGAAAAAATGCACGTTTAGGCCGTTTATATGTGTGATTATGCACATAAAAATGCATTTGTAATTAATCATCCCGGCCGGGGAACGAAATCTAAAATTTTGAAAAAATAGAAGTTTTGGCCGTTTATATGTGTGATTAGGCACATAAAAATGCATTTGTAATTGATCATCTCGGCCGGGGAACAAAATCAAATTTTTTGAAAAATTCACTTCTGGCCGTTTATATGTGTGAATATACACATAAAAATGCATTTGTAATTGATCTTCCAGGCCGGGGAACGAAGTCTAATTTTTTGAAAAATTCACTTCTGGCCGTTTATATGTGTGAATATACACATAAAAATGCATTTGTAATTGATCATCTCGGCCGGGGAACAAAATCTAAAATTTTGAAAAATAGACGTTTTGGCCGTTTATATGTGTGATTATGCACATAAAAATGCATTTGTAATTGATCATCTCCGTGAGGAACGAAATCTAAAATTTGGAAAAATTCACTTCTGGCCGTTTATATGTATGAATATACACATTAAAATGCATTTGTAATTGATCATCTCGGCCGGGGAACAAAATCTAAATTTTTAAAAATTCAGGTTTTGGCTGTTTATATGTGTGAATATACACATAAAAATGCATTTGTAATTGATCATCTCGGCCGGGGAACAAAATCTAAAATATCGAAAAATTCACTTCGGGTCGTTTATATGTGTGAATATACACAAAATATACATTTGTATTTGATTAACCCGGGCGGGGAGGAAATCTTAGATATTGAAAAAATTCACGTTTTGGCCGTTTATATGTGTGAATATGCACATAAAATACATTTGTAATTGATCTTCTTGGCCGAGGAACGAAATCTAAAATTTGGAAAAATTCACTTCTCGCCGTTTATATGTGTGAATTTATACATAAAAATGTATTTCTATTTGATCATCCCGGCCGGGGAACAAAATCTAAAATTTTGAAAAATGGACGTTTTGGCCGTTTATATGTGTGATTAGGCACATAAAAATGCATTTGTAATTAATCATCCCGGCCAGGGAACGAAATCTAAAATTTTGAAAAATTCACGTTTTGACCGTTCATATGTGTGAATTTACACATAAAAATGCATTTGTATTTGATCATCCCGGCCAGGGAACGAAATCTAAATTTTTAAAAATTCAGGTTTTGGCTGTTTATATGTGTGAATATACACATAAAAATGCATTTGTAATTGATCATCTCGGCCGGGGAACAAAATCTAAAATATCGAAAAATTCACTTCTGGTCGTTTATATGTGTGAATATACACAAAAAAATACATTTGTATTTGATTAACCCGGGCGGGGAGGAAATCTTAGATATTGAAAAAATTCACGTTTTGGCCGTTTATATGTGTGAATATGCACATAAAATACATTTGTAATTGATCTTCTTGGCCGAGGAACGAAATCTAAAATTTGGAAAAATTCACTTCTCGCCGTTTATATGTGTGAATTTATACATAAAAATGTATTTCTATTTGATCATCCCGGCCGGGGAACAAAATCTAAAATTTTGAAAAATAGACGTTTTGGCCGTTTATATGTGTGATTAGGCACATAAAAATGCATTTGTAATTAATCATCCCGGCCGGGGAACGAAATCTAAAATTTTGAAAAATTCACGTTTTGACCGTTCATATGTGTGAATTTACACATAAAAATGCATTTGTATTTGATCATCCCGGCCAGGGAACGAAATCTAAATTTTTAAAAATTCAGGTTTTGGCTGTTTATATGTGTGAATATACACATAAAAATGCATTTGTAATTGATCATCTCGGCCGGGGAACGAAATCTAAAATATCGAAAAAATAGAGGTTTTGTCCGTTTATATGTGTGATGATGCACATAAAAATGCATTTGTATTTGTTCATCCCGGCCGGGGAACGAATTCTGAAATTTTACAAAATTCACGTTTTGGCTGTTTATATGTGTGAATAAACACATAAAAAGGCATTTGAAATTAATCATCCCGGCCGGGGAACAAAATCTAATTTTTTGAAAAAATCACTTCTGGCCGTTTATATGTGTGAATATACTCATAAAAATGCATATGTAATTGATCATCTCGGCCGGGGAACGAAATCTAAAATATCGAAAAAATAGAGGTTTTGGCCGTTTATATGTGTGATGATGCACATAAAAATGCATTTGTATTTGATCATCCCGGCCGGGGAATTAAATTTAAAATTTTGAAAAATTCACGTTTTGACCGTTTATATGTGTGAATTTACACATAAAAATGCATTTGTATTTGATCATCCCGGCCAGGGAACAAAATCTAAAATTTTAAAAAATTCACGTTTTGACTGTTTATATGTGTGAATAAACACATAAGAAGGCATTTGTAATTAATCATCCCGACCGGCGACCGAAATCTAAAATTATGAAAATTCACTTCTGGCCGTTTATATGGGTGAATATACTCATAAAAATGCATATGTAATTGATCATCTCGGCCGGGGAACGAAATCTAAAATATCGAAAAAATAGACGTTTTGGCCGTTTATATGTGTGATGATGCACATAAAAATGCATTTGTATTTGATCATCCCGGCCGGGGAATGAAATTTAAAATTTTGAAAAATTCACTTCTGGCCTTTTATATGTGTAAATATACACATAAAAATGCATATGTAATTGATCATTCCGGCCGGGGAACAAAATCTAATTTATTGAAAAATTGACTTCAGGCCGTTTATATGTGTGAATATACACATAAAAATGCATTTGTATTTGTTCATCCCGGCCGGGGAACGAATTCTGAAATTTTACAAAATTCACGTTTTGGCCGTTTATATGTGTGAATATACACATAAAAATGCATATGTAATTGATCATCCTGGCCGGGGAACAAAATCTAATTTTTTGAAAAATTCACTTCTGGCCGCTTATATGTGTGAATATACACATAAAAATGCATTAGTATTTGTTCATCCCGGCCGGGGAACGAATTCTGAAATTTTACAAAATTCACGTTTTGGCCGTTTATATGTGTGAATATACACATAAAAATGCATATGTTATTGATCATCCTGGCCGGGGAACAAAATCTAATTTTTTGAAAAATTCACTTCTGGCCGTTTATATGTGTGAATATACTCATAAAAATGCATATGTAATTGATCATCTCGGCCGGGGAACGAAATCTAAAATATCGAAAAAATAGACGTTTTGGCCGTTTATATGTGTGATGATGCACATAAAAATGCATTTGTATTTGATCATCCCGGCCGGGGAATGAAATTTAAAATTTTGAAAAATTCACTTCTAGCCTTTTATATGTGTGAATAAACACATAAAAATGCATTTGAAATTAATCATCCCGGCCGGCGACCGAAATCTAAAATTTTGAAAATTCACTTCTGGTCGTTTATATGTGGGAATATACAAATAAAATGCATTTGTATTTGATCATCCCGGCCGGGGAACGAAATCTAAAATTTTGAAAAATTCATTTCTGGTCGTTTATATGTGTGAATATACACTTAAAAATGCATTTGTATTTGTTCATTTCGGCCGGAAAACTAAATCTAAAATTTTGAGAAAATAGACGTTTTGGCCGTTTATATGTGTGACTATGCACATAAAAATGCATTTGTAATTGATCATCTCGGCCGGGGAACAAAATCTAAAATTTTAAAAAATTCGCGTTTTGGCTATTTATATGTGTGAATATACACATAAAAATGCATTTGTATTTGATCATCCCGGCCGGGGAACGTAATCTAAAATTTTGAAAATTCACTTCTGGCCGTTTATATGTGTGATTATGCACATAAAAATGCATATGTATTTGATCATCTCGGCCGGGGAAAGAAATCTACAATTTTGAAAAAATAGAAGTTTTGGCCGTTTATACGTGTGAAAATACACATAAAAATGCATTTGTATTTGATCATCCCGGCCGGGGAACGTAATCTAAAATTTTGAAAATTCACTTCTGGTCGTTTATATGTGTGAATATACACAAAAAAATACATTTGTATTTGATTAACCCGGGCGGGGAAGGAAATCTTAGATATTGAAAAAATGCACGTTTAGGCCGTTTATATGTGTGATTATGCACATAAAAATGCATTTGAAATTAATCATCCCGGCCGGGGAACGAAATCTAAAATTTTGAAAAAATAGAAGTTTTGGCCGTTTATACGTGTGAATATACACATAAACATGCATTTGTATTTGATCATCCCGGCCGGGGAACGAAATCTAAAATTTTTAAATTTAACTTTTGGTCGTTTATAAGTGTGATTATGCACATAAAAATGCATTTGTATTTGTTCATCTCGGCCATGGAACGAAATCTAACATTTTGAAAAATTCACTTCTGGTCATTTATATGTGTGAATTTACACATAAAAATGCATTTGTATTTGATTAACCCCGGCGGGGAAGGAAATCTTAGATATTGAAAAAATGCACGTTTTGGCCGTTTATATGTGTGATTAGGCAGATAAAAATGCATTTGTAATTGATGATCCCGGCCGGGGAACGAAATCTACAATTTTGAAAAATTCACTTCGGGCCGTTTATATGTGTGAATATACACATAAAAATGCATTTGTATTTGTTCATTTCGGCCGGAAAACTAAATCTAAAATTTTGAGAAAATAGACGTTTTGGCCGTTTATATGTGTGACTATGCACATAAAAATGCATTTGTAATTTATCATCGCGGCCGGGGAACGAAATCTAAAATTTTGAAAAATTCATTTCTGGTAGTTTATATATGTGCATATACACATAAAAATGCATTTGTATTTGATCATCCCGGCCGGGGAACGTAATCTAAAATTTTGAAAATTCACTTCTGGCCGTTTATATGTGTGATTATGCACATAAAAATGCATATGTATTTGATCATCTCGGCCGGGGAAAGAAATCTAAAATTTTGAAAAAATAGAAGTTTTGGCCGTTTATACGTGTGAATATACACATAAACATGCATTTGTATTTGATCATCCCGGCCGGGGAACGAAATCTAAAATCTTTAAATTTAACTTTTGGTCGTTTATAAGTGTGATTATGCACATAAAAATGCATTTGTATTTGTTCATCTCGGCCATGGAACGAAATCTAACATTTTGAAAAATTCACTTCTGGCCATTTATATGTGTGAATTTACACATAAAAATGCATTTGTATTTGATTAACCCCGGCGGGGAAGGAAATCTTAGATATTGAAAAAATGCACGTTTTGGCCGTTTATATGTGTGATTAGGCAGATAAAAATGCATTTGTAATTGATGATCCCGGCCGGGGATCGAAATCTAAAATTTTGAAAATTCACTTCTGGCCGTTTATATGTGTGAATATAGACATAAAAATGCATTTGTATTTGATCATCCCGGCCGGGGAACGAAATCTAAAATTTTGAAAAAATAGACGTTTTGGCCGTTTATATGTGTGATTATGCACATAAAAATGCATTTGTAATTGATCATCTCGGCCGGGGAACGAAATCTAAAATTTTGAAAAATTCACTTCTGGTCGTTTATATGTGTGAATATACACAAAAAAATACATTTGTATTTGATTAACCCGGCCGGGGAACGTAATCTAAAATTTTGAAAATTCACTTCTGGCCGTTTATATGTGTGATTATGCACATAAAAATGCATATGTATTTGATCATCTCGGCCGGGGAAAGAAATTTACAATTTTGAAAAAATAGAAGTTTTGGCCGTTTATACGTGTGAATATACACATAAACATGCATTTGTATTTGATCATCCCGGCCGGGGAACGAAATCTAAAATTTTTAATTTTTAACTTTTGGTCGTTTATAAGTGTGATTATGCACATAAAAATGCATTTGTATTTGTTCATCTCGGCCATGGAACGAAATCTAACATTTTGAAAAATTCACTTCTGGCCATTTATATGTGTGAATTTACACATAAAAATGCATTTGTATTTGATTAACCCCGGCGGGGAAGGAAATCTTAGATATTGAAAAAATGCACGTTTTGGCCGTTTATATGTGTGATTAGGCAGATAAAAATGCATTTGTAATTGATGATCCCGGCCGGGGATCGAAATCTAAAATTTTGAAAAATTCACTTCTGGCCGTTTATATGTGTGAATCTACACCTAAACATGCATTTGTATTTGATCATACCGGCCGGGGAACGAAATCTACAATTTTGAAAAATTCACTTCGGGCCGTTTATATGTGTGATTATACACATAAAAATTTGTATTTGATCATCTCGGCCTGGGACCGAAATCTAAAATTTGAAAAATTCACTTCTGGCCATTTATATGTGTGAATTTACACATAAAAATGCATTTGTATTTGATTAACCCCGGCGGGGAAGGAAATCTTAGATATTGAAAAAATGCACGTTTAGGCCGTTTATATGTGTGATTATGCACATAAAAATGCATTTGTAATTAATCATCCCGGCCGGGGAACGAAATCTAAAATTTTGAAATTTCACTTCTGGCCGTTTATATGTGTGAATATACACATAAAAATGCATTTGTAATTGATCATCTCGGCCGGGGAACGAAATTTAAAATATTGAAAAAATAGACGTTTTGGCCGTTTATATGTGTGATTATGCACATAAAAATGCATTTGTAATTGATCATCTCGGTGAGGAACGAAATCTAAAATTTGGAAAAATTCACTTCTGGCCGTTTATATGTGTGAATATAGACATAAAAATGCATTTGTATTTGATCATCCCGGCCGGGGAACGAAATCTAAAATTTTGAAAAAATAGACGTTTTGGCCGTTTATATGTGTGATTATGCACATAAAAATGCATTTGTAATTTATCATCGCGGCCGGGGAACGAAATCTAAAATTTTGAAAAATTCATTTCTGGTAGTTTATATATGTGCATATACACATAAAAATGCATTTGTATTTGATTAACCCGGGCGGGGAGGAAATCTTAGATATTGAAAAAATGCACGTTTAGGCCGTTTATATGTGTGATTAGGCACATAAAAATGCATTTGTAATTGATCATCTCGGCCGGGGAACAAAATCTAAAATTTTAAAAAATTCGCGTTTTGGCTATTTATATGTGTGAATATACACATAAAAATGCATTTGTAATTGATCTTCCCGGCCGGGGAACAAAGTCTAATTTTTTAAAATTCACTTCTGGCCGTTTATATGTGTGATTATGCACATAAAAATGCATATGTATTTGATCATCTCGGCCGGGGAAAGAAATCTAAAATTTTGAAAAAATAGAAGTTTTGGCCGTTTATATGTGTGAATCTACACCTAAACATGCATTTGTATTTGATCATACCGGCCGGGGAACGAAATCTACAATTTTGAAAAATTCACTTCGGGCCGTTTATATGTGTGAATTTACACATAAAAATGCATTTGTATTTGATTAACCCCGGCGGGGAAGGAAATCTTAGATATTGAAAAAATGCACGTTTAGGCCGTTTATATGTGTGATTATGCACATAAAAATGCATTTGTAATTAATCATCCCGGCCGGGGAACGAAATCTAAAATTTTGAAATTTCACTTCTGGCCGTTTATATGTGTGAATATACACATAAAAATGCATTTGTATTTGTTCATTTCGGCCGGAAAACTAAATCTAAAATTTTGAGAAAATAGACGTTTTGGCCGTTTATATGTGTGACTATGCACATAAAAATGCATTTGTAATTGATTATCTCGGCCGGGGAACGAAATTTAAAATATTCAAAAAATAGACGTTTTGGCCGTTTATATGTGTGATTAGGCACATAAAAATGCATTTGTAATTGATCATCTCGGCCGGGGAACGAAATCTAAAATTTTGAAAAAATAGACGTTTTGGCCGTTTATATGTGTGATTATGCACATAAAAATGCATTTGTAATTGATCATCTCGGCCGGGGAACGAAATCTAAAAGGAACGAAATCTAAAATTTGAAAAAATAGACGTTTTGGCCGTTTATATGTGTGATTATGCACATAAAAATGCATTTGTAATTGATCATCTCGGCCGGGGAACGAAATCTAAAATTTTGAAAAATTCACTTCTGGTCGTTTATATGTGTGAATATACACAAAAAAATACATTTGTATTTGATTAACCCGGCCGGGGAACGTAATCTAAAATTTTGAAAATTCACTTCTGGCCGTTTATATGTGTGAATATAGACATAAAATGCATTTGTATTTGATCATCCCGGCCGGGGAACGAAATCTAAAATTTTGAAAAAATAGACGTTTTGGCCGTTTATATGTGTGATTATGCACATAAAAATGCATTTGTAATTGATCATCTCGGCCGGGGAACGAAATCTAAAATTTTGAAAAATTCACTTCTGGTCGTTTATATGTGTGAATATACACAAAAAAATACATTTGTATTTGATTAACCCGGCCGGGGAACGTAATCTAAAATTTTGAAAATTCACTTCTGGCCGTTTATATGTGTGATTATGCACATAAAAATGCATATGTATTTGATCATCTCGGCCGGGGAAAGAAATTTACAATTTTGAAAAAATAGAAGTTTTGGCCGTTTATACGTGTGAATATACACATAAACATGCATTTGTATTTGATCATCCCGGCCGGGGAACGAAATCTAAAATTTTTAATTTTTAACTTTTGGTCGTTTATAAGTGTGATTATGCACATAAAAATGCATTTGTATTTGTTCATCTCGGCCATGGAACGAAATCTAACATTTTGAAAAATTCACTTCTGGCCATTTATATGTGTGAATTTACACATAAAAATGCATTTGTATTTGATTAACCCCGGCGGGGAAGGAAATCTTAGATATTGAAAAAATGCACGTTTAGGCCGTTTATATGTGTGATTAGGCACATAAAAATGCATTTGTAATTGATCATCTCGGCCGGGGAACAAAATCTAAAATTTTAAAAAATTCGCGTTTTGGCTATTTATATGTGTGAATATACACATAAAAATGCATTTGTAATTGATCTTCCCGGCCGGGGAACAAAGTCTAATTTTTTGAAAATTTCACTTCTTGTCGTTTATATGTGTGAATATACACATAAAAATGCATTTGTATTTGATCATCCCGGCCGGGGAACGTAATCTAAAATTTTGAAAATTCACTTCTGGCCGTTTATATGTGTGATTATGCACATAAAAATGCATATGTATTTGATCATCTCGGCCGGGGAAAGAAATTTACAATTTTGAAAAAATAGAAGTTTTGGCCGTTTATACGTGTGAATATACACATAAACATGCATTTGTATTTGATCATCCCGGCCGGGGAACGAAATCTAAAATTTTTAATTTTTAACTTTTGGTCGTTTATAAGTGTGATTATGCACATAAAAATGCATTTGTATTTGTTCATCTCGGCCATGGAACGAAATCTAACATTTTGAAAAATTCACTTCTGGCCATTTATATGTGTGAATTTACACATAAAAATGCATTTGTATTTGATTAACCCCGGCGGGGAAGGAAATCTTAGATATTGAAAAAATGCACGTTTTGGCCGTTTATATGTGTGATTAGGCAGATAAAAATGCATTTGTAATTGATGATCCCGGCCGGGGATCGAAATCTAAAATTTTGAAAAATTCACTTCTGGCCGTTTATATGTGTGAATCTACACCTAAACATGCATTTGTATTTGATCATACCGGCCGGGGAACGAAATCTACAATTTTGAAAAATTCACTTCGGGCCGTTTATATGTGTGATTATACACATAAAAATTTGTATTTGATCATCTCGGCCTGGGACCGAAATCTAAAATTTGAAAAATTCACTTCTGGCCATTTATATGTGTGAATTTACACATAAAAATGCATTTGTATTTGATTAACCCCGGCGGGGAAGGAAATCTTAGATATTGAAAAAATGCACGTTTAGGCCGTTTATATGTGTGATTATGCACATAAAAATGCATTTGTAATTAATCATCCCGGCCGGGGAACGAAATCTAAAATTTTGAAATTTCACTTCTGGCCGTTTATATGTGTGAATATACACATAAAAATGCATTTGTATTTGTTCATTTCGGCCGGAAAACTAAATCTAAAATTATGAGAAAATAGACGTTTTGGCCGTTTATATTTGTGACTATGCACATAAAAATGCATTTGTAATTGATTATCTCGGCCGGGGAACGAAATTTAAAATATCCAAAAAATAGACGTTTTGGCCGTTTATATGTGTGATTAGGCACATAAAAATGCATTTGTAATTGATCATCTCGGCCGGGGAACAAAATCAAATTTTTTGAAAAATTCACTTCTGGCCGTTTATATGTGTGAATATACACATAAACATGCATTTGTATTTGATCATCCCGGCCGGGGAACGAAATCTAAAATTTTTAATTTTTAACTTTTGGTCGTTTATAAGTGTGATTATGCACATAAAAATGCATTTGTAATTGATCATCTCGGTGAGGAACGAAATCTAAAATTTGGAAAAATTCACTTCTGGCCGTTTATATGTGTGAATATAGACATAAAAATGCATTTGTATTTGATCATCCCGGCCGGGGAACGAAATCTCAAATTTTGAAAAAATAGACGTTTTGGCCGTTTATATGTGTGATTATGCACATAAAAATGCATTTGTAATTGATCATCTCGGCCGGGGAACGAAATCTAAAATTTTGAAAAATTCACTTCTGGTCGTTTATATGTGTGAATATACACAAAAAAATACATTTGTATTTGATTAACCCGGGCGGGGAGGAAATCTTAGATATTGAAAAAATGCACGTTTAGGCCGTTTATATGTGTGATTAGGCACATACAAATTTGTATTTGATCATCTCGGCCTGGCACCGAAATCTAAAATTTGAAAAATTCACTTCTGGTCGTTTATATGTGTGAATATACACAAAAAAATACATTTGTATTTGATTAACCCGGGCGAGGAGGGAAATCTTAGATATTGAAAAAATGCACGTTTAGGCCGTTTATATGTGTGATTATGCACATAAAAATGCATTCGTAATTAATCATCCCGGCCGGGGAACGAAATCTAAAATTTTGAAAAAATAGAAGTTTTGGCCGTTTATACGTGTGAATATACACATAAAAATGCATTTGTATTTGTTCATCTCGGCCATGGAACGAAATCTAACATTTTGAAAAATTCACTTCTGGCCATTTATATGTGTGAATTTACACATAAAAATGCATTTGTATTTGATTAACCCCGGCGGGGAAGGAAATCGTAGATATTGAAAAACTGCACGTTTTGGCCGTTTATATGTGTGATTAGGCAGATAAAAATGCATTTGTAATTGATGATCCCGGCCGGGGATCGAAATCTAAAATTTTGAAAAATTTACTTCTGGCCGTTTATATGTGTGAATCTACACCTAAACATGCATTTGTATTTTATCATACCGGCCGGGGAACGAAATCTACAATATTGAAAAATTCACTTCGGGCCGTTTATATGTGTGATTATACACATAAAAATTTGTATTTGATCATCTCGGCCTGGGACCGAAATCTAAAATTTGAAAAATTCACTTCTGGTCGTTTATATGTGTGAATATACACAAAAAAATGCATTTGTATTTGTTCATTTCGGCCGGAAAACTAAACCTAAAATTTTGAAAAAATAGACGTTTTGGCCGTTTATATGTGTGACTATGCACATAAAAATGCATTTGTAATTGATCATCTCGGCCGGGGAACGAAATTTAAAATATTGAAAAAATAGACGTTTTGGCCGTTTATATGTGTGATTAGGCACATAAAAATGCATTTGTAATTAATCATCCCGGCCGGGGAACGAAATCTAAAATTTTGAAAAATTCACTTCTGGCCGTTTATATGTGTGAATATACACATAAAAATGCATTTGTATTTGTTCATTTCGGCCGGAAAACTAACCTAAAATTTTGAAAAAATAGACGTTTTGGCCGTTTATATGTGTGACTATGCACATAAAAATGCATTTGTAATTGATCATCTCGGCCGGGGACGAAATTTAAAATATTGAAAAAATAGACGTTTTGGCCGTTTATATGTGTGATTAGGCCACTAAAAATGCATTGTAATTGATCATCTCGGCCCGGGGAACAAAATCAAATTTTTTGAAAAATTCACTTCTGGCCGTTTATATGTGTGAATATACACATAAAAATGCATTTGTAATTGATCTTCCAGGCCGGGGAACGAAGTCTAATTTTAAAACGAAATCTATTTGAAAAATTCACTTCTGGCCGTTTATATTGTGTGGAATATACACATAAAATGCATTTGTATTTGTTCATTTTCGGCCGGAAAACTCAACCTAGAATTTTGGAAAAAAAATAGAACGTTTTTGCCGTTTATAGTGTGTGACTATGCACCTAAAAATGCATTTGTAATTGACATCTCGGCCGGGGTAACGAATATTAAAATATTGAAAAAATAGACGTTTTGGCCGTTTATATGTGTGATTAGGCACATAAAAATGCATTTGTAATTGATCATCCTCTGCCGGGGAACAAAAATCAAATTTTTTGAAAAATTTCAATCTGGGCCCGTTTATAATGTGTGAATATACACATAAAAATGCATTTGTAATTGATCTTCCAGGCCGGGGAACGAAGTCTAATTTTTTGAAAAATTCACTTCTGGCCGTTTATATGTGTGAATATACACATAAAAATGCATTTGTAATTGATCATCTCGGCCGGGGAACGAAATTTAAAATATTGAAAAAATAGACGTTTTGGCCGTTTATATGTGTGATTATGCACATAAAAATGCATTTGTAATTGATCATCTCGGTGAGGAACGAAATCTAAAATTTGGAAAAATTCACTTCTGGCCGTTTATATGTGTGAATATAGACATAAAAATGCATTTGTATTTGATCATCCCGGCCGGGGAACGAAATCTAAAATTTTGAAAAAATAGACGTTTTGGCCGTTTATATGTGTGATTATGCACATAAAAATGCATTTGTAATTGATCATCTCGGCCGGGGAACGAAATCTTAGATATTGAAAAAATGCACGTTTAGGCCGTTTATATGTGTGATTAGGCACATAAAAATGCATTTGTAATTAATAATCCCGGCCGGGGAACGAAATCTAAAATTTTGAAAAATTCACTTCTGGTCGTTTATATGTATGAATATACACATTAAAATGCATTTGTAATTGATCATCTCGGCCGGGGAACAAAATCTAAATTTTTAAAAATTCAGGTTTTGGCTGTTTATATGTGTGAATATACACATAAAAATGCATTTGTAATTGATCATCTCGGCCGGGGAACAAAATCTAAAATATCGAAAAATTCACTTCTGGTCGTTTATATGTGTGAATATACACAAAAAAATACATTTGTATTTGATTAACCCGGGCGGGGAGGAAATCTTAGATATTGAAAAAATTCACGATTTGGCCGTTTATATGTGTGAATATGCACATAAAATACATTTGTAATTGATCTTCTTGGCCGAGGAACGAAATCTAAAATTTGGAAAAATTCACTTCTCGCCGTTTATATGTGTGAATTTATACATAAAAATGTATTTCTATTTGATCATCCCGGCCGGGGAACGAAATCTAAAATTTTGAAAAATTCACGTTTTGACCGTTCATATGTGTGAATTTACACATAAAAATGCATTTGTAATTGATCATCTCGGCCGGGGAACGAAATCTAAAATATCGAAAAAATAGAGGTTTTGTCCGTTTATATGTGTGATGATGCACATAAAAATGCATTTGTATTTGTTCATCCCGGCCGGGGAACGAATTCTGAAATTTTACAAAATTCACGTTTTGGCCGTTTATATGTGTGAATATACTCATAAAAATGCATATGTAATTGATCATCTCGGCCGGGGAACGAAATCTAAAATATCGAAAAAATAGACGTTTTGGCCGTTTATATGTGTGATGATGCACATAAAAATGCATTTGTATTTGATCATCCCGGCCGGGGAATTAAATTTAAAATTTTGAAAAATTCACGTTTTGACCGTTTATATGTGTGAATTTACACATAAAAATGCATTTGTATTTGATCATCCCGGCCAGGGAACAAAATCTAAAATTTTAAAAAATTCACGTTTTGACTGTTTATATGTGTGAATAAACACATAAGAAGGCATTTGTAATTAATCATCCCGACCGGCGACCGAAATCTAAAATTATGAAAATTCACTTCTGGCCGTTTATATGGGTGAATATACTCATAAAAATGCATATGTAATTGATCATCTCGGCCGGGGAACGAAATCTAAAATATCGAAAAAATAGACGTTTTGGCCGTTTATATGTGTGATGATGCACATAAAAATGCATTTGTATTTGATCATCCCGGCCGGGGAATGAAATTTAAAATTTTGAAAAATTCACTTCTGGCCTTTTATATGTGTAAATATACACATAAAAATGCATATGTAATTGATCATTCCGGCCGGGGAACAAAATCTAATTTTTTGAAAAATTCACTTCAGGCCGTTTATATGTGTAAATATACACATAAAAATGCATTTGTATTTGTTCATCCCGGCCGGGGAACGAATTCTGAAATTTTACAAAATTCACGTTTTGGCCGTTTATATGTGTGAATATACACATAAAAATGCATATGTAATTGATCATCCTGGCCGGGGAACAAAATCTAATTTTTTGAAAAATTCACTTCTGGCCGCTTATATGTGTGAATATACACATAAAAATGCATTAGTATTTGTTCATCCCGGCCGGGGAACGAATTCTCAAATTTTACAAAATTCACGTTTTGGCCGTTTATATGTGTGAATATACACATAAAAATGCATATGTAATTGATCATCCTGGCCGGGGAACAAAATCTAATTTTTTGAAAAATTCACTTCTGGCCGTTTATATGTGTGAATATACTCATAAAAATGCATATGTAATTGATCATCTCGGCCGGGGAACGAAATCTAAAATATCGAAAAAATAGACGTTTTGGCCGTTTATATGTGTGATGATGCACATAAAAATGCATTTGTATTTGATCATCCCGGCCGGGGAATGAAATTAAAATTTTGAAAAATTCACTTCTAGCCTTTTATATGTGTGAATAAACACATAAAAATGCATTTGAAATTAATCATCCCGGCCGGCGACCGAAATCTAAAATTTTGAAAATTCACTTCTGGTCGTTTATATGTGGGAATGTACAAATAAAATGCATTTGTATTTGATCATCCCGGCCGGGGAACGAAATCTAAAATTTTGAAAAATTCACTTCTGGTCGTTTATATGTGTGAATATACACAAAAAAATACATTTGTATTTGATTAACCCGGGCGGGGAGGAAATCTTAGATATTGAAAAAATGCACGTTTAGGCCGTTTATATGTGTGATTAGGCACATAAAAATGCATTTGTAATTGATCATCTCGGCCGGGGAACAAAATCTAAAATTTTAAAAAATTCGCGTTTTGGCTATTTATATGTGTGAATATACACATAAAAATGCATTTGTATTTGATCATCCCGGCCGGGGAACGTAATCTAAAATTTTGAAAATTCACTTCTGGCCTATTATATGTGTGATTATGCACATAAAAATGCATATGTATTTGATCATCTCGGCCGGGGAAAGAAATCTACAATTTTGAAAAAATAGAAGTTTTGGCCGTTTATACGTGTGAAAATACACATAAAAATGCATTTGTATTTGATCATCCCGGCCGGGGAACGTAATCTAAAATTTTGAAAATTCACTTCTGGTCGTTTATATGTGTGAATATACACAAAAAAATACATTTGTATTTGATTAACCCGGGCGGGGAAGGAAATCTTAGATATTGAAAAAATGCACGTTTAGGCCGTTTATATGTGTGATTATGCACATAAAAATGCATTTGAAATTAATCATCCCGGCCGGGGAACGAAATCTAAAATTTTGAAAAAATAGAAGTTTTGGCCGTTTATACGTGTGAATATACACATAAACATGCATTTGTATTTGATCATCCCGGCCGGGGAACGAAATCTAAAATTTTAAATTTAACTTTTGGTCGTTTATAAGTGTGATTATGCACATAAAAATGCATTTGTATTTGTTCATCTCGGCCATGGAACGAAATCTAACATTTTGAAAAATTCACTTCTGGTCATTTATATGTGTGAATTTACACATAAAAATGCATTTGTATTTGATTAACCCCGGCGGGGAAGGAAATCTTAGATATTGAAAAAATGCACGTTTTGGCCGTTTATATGTGTGATTAGGCAGATAAAAATGCATTTGTAATTGATGATCCCGGCCGGGGATCGAAATCTAAAATTTTGAAAAATTTACTTCAGGCCGTTTAGATGTGTGAATCTACACCTAAACATGCATTTGTATTTGATCATACCGGCCGGGGAACGAAATCTACAATTTTGAAAAATTCACTTCGGGCCGTTTATATGTGTGATTATGCACATAAAAATTTGTAATTAATCATCCCGGCCGGGGAACGAAATCTAAAATTTTGAAAAATTCACTTCTGGCCGTTTATATGTGTGAATATACACATAAAAATGCATTTGTATTTGTTCATTTCGGCCGGAAAACTAAACCTAAAATTTTGAAAAAATAGACGTTTTGGCCGTTTATATGTGTGACTATGCACATAAAAATGCATTTGTAATTGATCATCTCGGCCGGGGAACGAAATTTAAAATATTGAAAAAATAGACGTTTTGGCCGTTTATATGTGTGATTAGGCACATAAAAATGCATTTGTAATTGATCATCTCGGCCGGGGAACAAAATCAAATTTTTTGAAAAATTCACTACTGGCCGTTTATATGTGTGAATATACACATAAAAATGCATTTGTAATTGATCTTCCAGGCCGGGGAACGAAGTCTAATTTTTTGAAAAATTCACTTCTGGCCGTTTATATGTGTGAATATACACATAAAAATGCATTTGTAATTGATCATCTCGGCCGGGGAACGAAATTTAAAATATTGAAAAAATAGACGTTTTGGCCGTTTATATGTGTGATTATGCACATAAAAATGCATTTGTAATTGATCATCTCGGCCGGGGAACGAAATCTAAAATTTTGAAAAATTCACGTTTTGACCGTTCATATGTGTGAATTTACACATAAAAATGCATTTGTATTTGATCATCCCGGCCAGGGAACGAAATCTAAATTTTTAAAAATTCAGGTTTTGGCTGTTTATATGTGTGAATATACACATAAAAATGCATTTGTAATTGATCATCTCGGCCGGGGAACACAATCTAAAATATCGAAAAAATAGAGGTTTTGGCCGTTTATATGTGTGATGATGCACATAAAAATGCATTTGTATTTGATCATCCCGGCCGGGGAACAAAATTTAATTTTTTGAAAAATTCACTTCTGGCCGTTTATATGTGTGAATATACTCATAAAAATGCATATGTAATTGATCATCTCGGCCGGGGAACGAAATCTAAAATTTGGAAAAATTCACTTCTAGCCTTTTATATGTGTGAATATACTCATAAAAATGCATATGTAATTGATCATCTCGGCCGGGGAACGAAATCTAAAATATCGAAAAAATAGAGGTTTTGGCCGTTTATATGTGTGATGATGCACATAAAAATGCATTTGTATTTGATCATCCCGGCCAGGGAACAAAATCTAAAATTTTAAAAAATTCACGTTTTGACTGTTTATATGTGTGAATAAACACATAAAAATGCATTTGTAATTAATCATACCGACCGGCGACCGAAATCTAAAGTTATGAAAATTCACTTCTGGCCGTTTATATGTGTGAATATACTCATAAAAATGCATTTGTAATTGATCATCTCGGCCGGGGAACGAAATTTAAAATATTGAAAAAATAGACGTTTAGGCCGTTTATATGTGTGATTATGCACATAAAAATGCATTTGAAATTAATCATCCCGGCCGGGGAACGAAATCTAAAATTTTGAAAAAATAGAAGTTTTGGCCGTTTATACGTGTGAATATACACATAAACATGCATTTGTATTTGATCATCCCGGCCGGGGAACGAAATCTAAAATTTTTAAATTTAACTTTTGGTCGTTTATAAGTGTGATTATGCACATAAAAATGCATTTGTATTTGTTCATCTCGGCCATGGAACGAAATCTAACATTTTGAAAAATTCACTTCTGGTCATTTATATGTGTGAATTTACACATAAAATGCATTTGTATTTGATTAACCCCGGCGGGGAAGGAAATCTTAGATATTGAAAAAAATGCACGTTGGTTTGGCCGTTTATATGTGTGATTAGGCAGATAAAAATGCATTTGTAATTGATGATCCCGGCCGGGGATCGAAATCTAAATTATTGAAAAATTTACTTCAGGCCGTTTATATGTGTGAATCTACACCTAAACATGCATTTGTTATTTGAAATCATACCGGTCCGGGAACGAAATCTACAATTTTGAAAAATTCCTTCGGGCAGTTATAATGTGTGATTATGTGCACATAAAAATGTGTAATTAAATTATCATCCCGGCGGGGAAACGAAAATCTAAAATTTGAAAAAGTCCTTCTGGCCGCGTTTATATGTGTGAATATACACATAAAAATGCATTTGGTATTTGTTTCATTTCGGACGGCAAAACTAAACCTAAAATTTTGAAAAAATAGACGTTTGGCCGTTTATAGTTGTGACTATCACATAAAAATGCCATTTGTAGTTGATCATCCTCGGCCGGGAACGAAATTTAAAATATTGAAAAAATAGACGTTTCTGGCCGTTTAATATGTGTGATTATGCACATAAAAATGCATATGTATTTGATCATCTCGGCCGGGGAAAGAAATCTAAAATTTTGAAAAAATAGAAGTTTTGGCCGTTTATACGTGTGAATATACACATAAACATGCATTTGTATTTGATCATCCCGGCCGGGGAACGAAATCTAAAATCTTTAAATTTAACTTTTGGTCGTTTATAAGTGTGATTATGCACATAAAAATGCATTTGTATTTGTTCATCTCGGCCATGGAACGAAATCTAACATTTTGAAAAATTCACTTCTGGCCATTTATATGTGTGAATTTACACATAAAAATGCATTTGTATTGATTAACCCCGGCGGGGAAGGAAATCTTAGATATTGAAAAAATGCACGTTTTGGCCGTTTATAGTGTGATTAGGCAGATAAAAATGCATTTGTAATTGATGATCCCGGCCGGGGATCGAAATCTAAAATTTTGAAAATTCACTTCTGGCCGTTTATATGTGTGAATATAGACATAAAATGCATTTGTATTTGATCATCCCGGCCGGGGAACGAAATCTAAAATTTTGAAAAAATAGACGTTTTGGCCGTTTATATGTGTGATTATGCACATAAAAATGCATTTGTAATTGATCATCTCGGCCGGGGAACGAAATCTAAAATTTTGAAAAATTCACTTCTGGTCGTTTATATGTGTGAATATACACAAAAAAATACATTTGTATTTGATTAACCCGGCCGGGGAACGTAATCTAAAATTTTGAAAATTCACTTCTGGCCGTTTATATGTGTGATTATGCACATAAAAATGCATATGTATTTGATCATCTCGGCCGGGGAAAGAAATTTACAATTTTGAAAAAATAGAAGTTTTGGCCGTTTATACGTGTGATACACATAAACATGCATTTGTATTTGATCATCCCGGCCGGGGAACGAAATCTAAAATTTTTAATTTTTAACTTTTGGTCGTTTATAAGTGTGATTATGCACATAAAAATGCATTTGTATTTGTTCATCTCGGCCATGGAACGAAATCTAACATTTTGAAAAATTCACTTCTGGCCATTTATATGTGTGAATTTACACATAAAAATGCATTTGTATTATTAACCCCGGCGGGGAAGGAAATCTTAGATATTGAAAAAATGCACGTTTTGGCCGTTTATATGTGTGATTAGGCAGATAAAAATGCATTTGTAATTGATGATCCCGGCCGGGGATCGAAATCTAAAATTTTGAAAAATTCACTTCTGGCCGTTTATATGTGTGAATCTACACCTAAACATGCATTTGTATTTGATCATACCGGCCGGGGAACGAAATCTACAATTTTGAAAAATTCACTTCGGGCCGTTTATATGTGTGATTATACACATAAAAATTTGTATTTGATCATCTCGGCCTGGGACCGAAATCTAAAATTTTGAAAAATTCACTTCTGGCCATTTATATGTGTGAATTTACACATAAAAATGCATTTGTATTTGATTAACCCCGGCGGGGAAGGAAATCTTAGATATTGAAAAAATGCACGTTTAGGCCGTTTTATGTGTGATTATGCACATAAAAATGCATTTGTAATTAATCATCCCGGCCGGGGAACGAAATCTAAAATTTTGAAATTTCACTTCTGGCCGTTTATGTGTGAATATACACATAAAAATGCATTTGTAATTGATCATCTCGGCCGGGGAACGAAATTTAAAATATTGAAAAAATAGACGTTTTGGCCGTTTATATGTGTGATTATGCACATAAAAATGCATTTGTAATTGATCATCTCGGTGAGGAACGAAATCTAAAATTTGGAAAAATTCACTTCTGGCCGTTTATATGTGTGAATATAGACATAAAAATGCATTTGTATTTGATCATCCCGGCCGGGGAACGAAATCTAAAATTTTGAAAAAATACGTTTTGGCCGTTTATATGTGTGATTATGCACATAAAAATGCATTTGTAATTATCATCGCGGCCGGGGAACGAAATCTAAAATTTTGAAAAATTCATTTCTGGTAGTTTATATATGTGCATATACACATAAAAATGCATTTGTATTTGATTAACCCGGGCGGGGAGGAAATCTTAGATATTGAAAAAATGCACGTTTAGGCCGTTTTATGTGTGATTAGGCACATAAAAATGCATTTGTAATTGATCATCTCGGCCGGGGAACAAAATCTAAAATTTTAAAAAATTCGCGTTTTGGCTATTTATATGTGTGAATATACACATAAAAATGCATTTGTAATTGATCTTCCCGGCCGGGGAACAAAGTCTAATTTTTTAAAATTCACTTCTGGCCGTTTATATGTGTGATTATGCACATAAAAATGCATATGTATTTGATCATCTCGGCCGGGGAAAGAAATCTAAAATTTTGAAAAAATAGAAGTTTTGGCCGTTTATATGTGTGAATCTACACCTAAACATGCATTTGTATTTGATCATACCGGCCGGGGAACGAAATCTACAATTTTGAAAAATTCACTTCGGGCCGTTTATATGTGTGAATTTACACATAAAATGCATTTGTATTGATTAACCCCGGCGGGGAAGGAAATCTTAGATATTGAAAAAATGCACGTTTAGGCCGTTTTATGTGTGATTATGCACATAAAAATGCATTTGTAATTAATCATCCCGGCCGGGGAACGAAATCTAAAATTTTGAAATTTCACTTCTGGCCGTTTATATTGTGAATATACACATAAAAATGCATTTGTATTTGTTCATTTCGGCCGGAAAACTAAATCTAAAATTTTGAGAAAATAGACGTTTTGGCCGTTTATATGTGTGACTATGCACATAAAAATGCATTTGTAATTGATTATCTCGGCCGGGGAACGAAATTTAAAATATTCAAAAAATAGACGTTTTGGCCGTTTATGTGTGATTAGGCACATAAAAATGCATTTGTAATTGATCATCTCGGCCGGGGAACGAAATCTAAAATTTTGAAAAAATAGACGTTTTGGCCGTTTATATGTGTTTATGCACATAAAAATGCATTTGTAATTGATCATCTCGGCCGGGGAACGAAATCTAAAATTTTGAAAAATTCACTTCTGGTCGTTTATATGTGTGAATATACACAAAAAAATACATTTGTATTTGATTAACCCGGCCGGGGAACGTAATCTAAAATTTTGAAAATTCACTTCTGGCCGTTTATATGTGTGAATATAGACATAAAAGCATTTGTATTTGATCATCCCGGCCGGGGAACGAAATCTAAAATTTTGAAAAAATAGACGTTTTGGCCGTTTATATGTGTGACTATGCACATAAAAATGCATTTGTAATTGATCATCTCGGCCGGGGAACGAAATTTAAAATATTGAAAAAATAGACGTTTTGGCCGTTTATATGTGTGATTAGGCACATAAAAATGCATTTGTAATTGAT
This sequence comes from Theocolax elegans, assembly GCA_026168455.1. Lineage (NCBI taxonomy): Eukaryota > Metazoa > Arthropoda > Insecta > Hymenoptera > Cerocephalidae > Theocolax > Theocolax elegans. Next base: position 65,910,140 of record CM047431.1, on the reverse strand, counting down.
CATCTCGGCCGGGGAACAAAATCAAATTTTTTGAAAAATTCACTACTGGCCGTTATATGTGTGAATATACACAAAAAATGCATTTGTAATTGATCTTCCAGGCCGGGGAACGAAGTCTAATTTTTTGAAAAATTCACTTCTGGCCGTTTATATGTGTGAATATACACATAAAAATGCATTTGTAATTGATCATCTCGGCCGGGGAACGAAATTTAAAATATTGAAAAAATAGACGTTTTGGCCGTTTATATGTGTGATTATGCACATAAAAATGCATTTGTAATTGATCATCTCGGCCGGGGAACAAAATCTAAAATTTTGAAAAATTCACGTTTTGACCGTTATATGTGTGAATTTACACATAAAAATGCATTTGTATTTGATCATCCCGGCCAGGGAACGAAATCTAAAATTTTTAAAAATTCAGGTTTTGGCTGTTTATATGTGTGAATATACACATAAAATGCATTTGTAATTGATCATCTCGGCCGGGGAACACAATCTAAAATATCGAAAAAATAGAGGTTTTGGCCGTTTATATGTGTGATGATGCACATAAAAATGCATTGTATTTGATCATCCCGGCCGGGGAACAAAATTTAATTTTTGAAAAATTCACTTCTGGCCGTTTATATGTGTGAATATACTCTAAAAATGCATATGTAATTGATCATCTCGGCCGGGGAACGAAATCTAAAATTTGGAAAAATTCACTTCTAGCCTTTTATATGTGTGAATATACTCATAAAAATGCATATGTAATTGATCATCTCGGCCGGGGAACGAAATCTAAAATATCGAAAAAATAGAGGTTTTGGCCGTTTATATGTGTGATGATGCACATAAAAATGCATTTGTATTTGATCATCCCGGCCAGGGAACAAAATCTAAAATTTTAAAAAATTCACGTTTTGACTGTTTATATGTGTGAATAAACACATAAAAATGCATTTGTAATTAATCATACCGACCGGCGACCGAAATCTAAAGTTATGAAAATTCACTTCTGGCCGTTTATAGTGTGAATATACTCATAAAAATGCATTTGTAATTGATCATCTCGGCCGGGGAACGAAATTTAAAATATTGAAAAAATAGACGTTTAGGCGTTTATATGTGTGATTATGCACATAAAAATGCATTTGAAATTAATCATCCCGGCCGGGGAACGAAATCTAAAATTTTGAAAAAATAGAAGTTTTGGCCGTTTATACGTGTGAATATACACATAAACATGCATTTGTATTTGATCATCCCGGCCGGGGAACGAAATCTAAAATTTTTAAATTTAACTTTTGGTCGTTTATAAGTGTGATTATGCACATAAAAATGCATTTGTATTTGTTCATCTCGGCCATGGAACGAAATCTAACATTTGAAAAATTCACTTCTGGTCATTTATATGTGTGAATTTACACATAAAAATGCATTTGTATTTGATTAACCCCGGCGGGGAAGGAAATCTTAGATATTGAAAAAATGCACGTTTTGGCCGTTTATATGTGTGATTAGGCAGATAAAAATGCATTTGTAATTGATGATCCCGGCCGGGGATCGAAATCTAAAATTTTGAAAAATTTACTTCAGGCCGTTTATATGTGTGAATCTACACCTAAACATGCATTGTATTTGATCATACCGGCCGGGGAACGAAATCTACAATTTTGAAAAATTCACTTCGGGCCGTTTATATGTGTGATTATGCACATAAAAATTTGTAATTAATCATCCCGGCCGGGGAACGAAATCTAAAATTTTGAAAAATTCACTTCTGGCCGTTTATATTGTGAATATACATAAAAATGCATTTGTATTTGTTCATTTCGGCCGGAAAACTAAACCTAAAATTTTGAAAAAATAGACGTTTTGGCCGTTATATGTGTGACTATGCACATAAAAATGCATTTGTAATTGATCATCTCGGCCGGGGAACGAAATTTAAAATATTGAAAAAATAGACGTTTTGGCCGTTTATATGTGTGATTAGGCACATAAAAATGCATTTGTAATTGATCATCTCGGCCGGGGAACAAAATCAAATTTTTTGAAAAATTCACTACTGGCCGTTTATATGTGTGAATATACACATAAAAATGCATTGTAATTGATCTTCCAGGCCGGGGAACGAAGTCTAATTTTTTGAAAAATTCACTTCTGGCCGTTTATATGTGTGAATATACACATAAAAATGCATTTGTAATTGATCATCTCGGCCGGGGAACGAAATTTAAAATATTGAAAAAATAGACGTTTTGGCCGTTTATATGTGTGATTATGCACATAAAAATGCATTTGTAATTGATCATCTCGGCCGGGGAACGAAATCTAAAATTTTGAAAAATTCACGTTTTGACCGTTCATATGTGTGAATTTACACATAAAAATGCATTTGTATTTGATCATCCCGGCCAGGGAACGAAATCTAAATTTTTAAAAATTCAGGTTTTGGCTGTTTATATGTGTGAATATACACATAAAAATGCATTTGTAATTGATCATCTCGGCCGGGGAACACAATCTAAAATATCGAAAAAATAGAGGTTTTGGCCGTTTATATGTGTGATGATGCACATAAAAATGCATTTGTATTTGATCATCCCGGCCGGGGAACAAAATTTAATTTTTGAAAAATTCACTTCTGGCCGTTTATATGTGTGAATATACTCATAAAAATGCATATGTAATTGATCATCTCGGCCGGGGAACGAAATCTAAAATTTGGAAAAATTCACTTCTAGCCTTTTATATGTGTGAATATACTCATAAAAATGCATATGTAATTGATCATCTCGGCCGGGGAACGAAATCTAAAATATCGAAAAAATAGAGGTTTTGGCCGTTTATATGTGTGATGATGCACATAAAAATGCATTTGTATTTGATCATCCCGGCCGGGGAATGAAATTTAAAATTTTGAAAAATTCACTTCTAGCCTTTAATATGTGTAAATATACACATAAAAATGCATTTGTAATTGATCTTCCAGGCCGGGGAACAAAGTCTAATTTTTTGAAAAATTCACTTCTGGCCGTTTATATGTGTGAATATACACATAAAAATGCATTTGTAATTGATCTTCCAGGCCGAGGAACAAAGTCTAATTTTTTGAAAAATTCACCTCTGGCCGTTTATATGTGTGAATATACACACAAAATGCATTTGTTTGTAATTGATCATCTCGGCCGGAAAACAAAATCTAAAATTTTGAAAAATTCACGTTTTGACCGTTTATGTGTGAATTTACACATAAAAATGCATTTGTATTTGATCATCCCGGCCAGGGAACAAAATCTAAAATTTTAAAAAATTCACGTTTTGACTGTTTATATGTGTGAATAAACACATAAGAAGGCATTTGTAATTAATCATCCGACCGGCGACCGAAATCTAAAATTATGAAAATTCACTTCTGGCCGTTTATATGGGTGAATATACTCATAAAAATGCATATGTAATTGATCATCTCGGCCGGGGAACGAAATCTAAAATATCGAAAAAATAGACGTTTTGGCCGTTTATATGTGATGATGCACATAAAAATGCATTTGTATTTGATCATCCGGCCGGGGAATGAAATTTAAAATTTTGAAAAATTCACTTCTGGCCTTTTATATGTGTAAATATACACATAAAAATGCATATGTAATTGATCATTCCGGCCGGGGAACAAAATCTAATTTTTTGAAAAATTCACTTCAGGCCGTTATATGTGTAAATATACACATAAAAATGCATTTGTATTGTTCATCCCGGCCGGGGAACGAATTCTGAAATTTTACAAAATTCACGTTTTGGCCGTTTATATGTGTGAATATACACATAAAAATGCATATGTAATTGATCATCCTGGCCGGGGAACAAAATCTAATTTTTTGAAAAATTCACTTCTGGCCGCTTATATGTGTGAATACACATAAAAATGCATTAGTATTGTTCATCCCGGCCGGGGAACGAATTCTCAAATTTTACAAAATTCACGTTTTGGCCGTTTATATGTGTGAATATACACATAAAAATGCATATGTAATTGATCATCCTGGCCGGGGAACAAAATCTAATTTTTTGAAAAATTCACTTCTGGCCGTTTATATGTGTGAATATACTCATAAAAATGCATATGTAATTGATCATCTCGGCCGGGGAACGAAATCTAAAATATCGAAAAAATAGACGTTTTGGCCGTTTATATGTGTGATGATGCACATAAAAATGCATTGTATTTGATCATCCCGGCCGGGGAATGAAATTAAAATTTTGAAAAATTCACTCTAGCCTTTTATATGTGTGTAAAACACATAAAAATGCATTTGAAATTAATCATCCCGGCCGGCGACCGAAATCTAAAATTTTGAAAATTCACTTCTGGTCGTTATATGTGGGAATGTACAAATAAAATGCATTTGTATTTGATCATCCCGGCCGGGGAACGAAATCTAAAATTTTGAAAAATTCACTTCTGGTCGTTTATATGTGTGAATATACACAAAAAAATACATTTGTATTTGATTAACCCGGGCGGGGAGGAAATCTTAGATATTGAAAAAATGCACGTTTAGGCCGTTTATATGTGTGATTAGGCACATAAAAATGCATTTGTAATTGATCATCTCGGCCGGGGAACAAAATCTAAAATTTTAAAAAATTCGCGTTTTGGCTATTTATATGTGTGAATATACACATAAAAATGCATTTGTATTTGATCATCCCGGCCGGGGAACGTAATCTAAAATTTTGAAAATTCACTTCTGGCCTATTATATGTGTGATTATGCACATAAAAATGCATATGTATTTGATCATCTCGGCCGGGGAAAGAAATCTACAATTTTGAAAAAATAGAAGTTTTGGCCGTTTATACGTGTGAAAATACACATAAAAATGCATTTGTATTTGATCATCCCGGCCGGGGAACGTAATCTAAAATTTTGAAAAATTCACTTCTGGTCGTTTATAGTGTGAATATACACAAAAAAATACATTTGTATTTGATTAACCCGGGCGGGGAAGGAAATCTTAGATATTGAAAAAATGCACGTTTAGGCCGTTTATATGTGTGATTATGCACATAAAAATGCATTTGAAATTAATCATCCCGGCCGGGGAACGAAATCTAAAATTTTGAAAAAATAGAAGTTTTGGCCGTTTATACGTGTGAATATACACATAAACATGCATTTGTATTTGATCATCCCGGCCGGGGAACGAAATCTAAAATTTTTAAATTTAACTTTTGGTCGTTTATAAGTGTGATTATGCACATAAAAATGCATTTGTATTTGTTCATCTCGGCCATGGAACGAAATCTAACATTTTGAAAAATTCACTTCTGGTCATTTATATGTGTGAATTTCACATAAAAATGCATTTGTATTTGATTAACCCCGGCGGGGAAGGAAATCTTAGATATTGAAAAAATGCACGTTTTGGCCGTTTATATGTGTGATTAGGCAGATAAAAATGCATTTGTAATTGATGATCCCGGCCGGGGATCGAAATCTAAAATTTTGAAAAATTTACTTCAGGCCGTTTAGATGTGTGAATCTACACCTAAACATGCATTTGTATTTGATCATACCGGCCGGGGAACGAAATCTACAATTTTGAAAAATTCACTTCGGGCCGTTTATATGTGTGATTATGCACATAAAAATTTGTAATTAATCATCCCGGCCGGGGAACGAAATCTAAAATTTTGAAAAATTCACTTCTGGCCGTTTATATGTGTGAATATACACATAAAAATGCATTTGTATTTGTTCATTTCGGCCGGAAAACTAAACCTAAAATTTTGAAAAAATAGACGTTTTGGCCGTTTATATGTGTGACTATGCACATAAAAATGCATTTGTAATTGATCATCTCGGCCGGGGAACGAAATTTAAAATATTGAAAAAATAGACGTTTTGGCCGTTTATATGTGTGATTAGGCACATAAAAATGCATTTGTAATTGATCATCTCGGCCGGGGAACAAAATCAAATTTTTTGAAAAATTCACTACTGGCCGTTTATATGTGTGAATATACACATAAAAATGCATTTGTAATTGATCTTCCAGGCCGGGGAACGAAGTCTAATTTTTTGAAAAATTCACTTCTGGCCGTTTATATGTGTGAATATACACATAAAATGCATTTGTAATTGATCATCTCGGCCGGGGAACGAAATTTAAAATATTGAAAAAAAGACGTTTTGGCCGTTTATATGTGTGATTATGCACATAAAAATGCATTTGTAATTGATCATCTCGGCCGGGGAACGAAATCTAAAATTTTGAAAAATTCACGTTTTGACCGTTCATATGTGAATTTACACATAAAAATGCATTTGTATTTGATCATCCCGGCCAGGGAACGAAATCTAAAATTTTTAAAAATTCAGGTTTTGGCTGTTTATATGTGAATATACACATAAAAATGCATTTGTAATTGATCATCTCGGCCGGGGAACACAATCTAAAATATCGAAAAAATAGAGGTTTTGGCCGTTTATATGTGTGATGATGCACATAAAAAGCATTTGTATTTGATCATCCCGGCCGGGGAACAAAATTTAATTTTTGAAAAATTCACTTCTGGCCGTTTATATGTGTGAATATACTCATAAAAATGCATATGTAATTGATCATCTCGGCCGGGGAACGAAATCTAAAATTTGGAAAAATTCACTTCTAGCCTTTTATTGTGAATATACTCATAAAAAGCATATGTAATGATCATCTCGGCCGGGGAACGAAATCTAAAATATCGAAAAAATAGAGGTTTTGGCCGTTTATGTGTGATGATGCACATAAAAATGCATTTGTATTTGATCATCCCGGCCAGGGAACAAAATCTAAAATTTTAAAAAATTCACGTTTTGACTGTTTATGTGTGAATAAACACATAAAAATGCATTTGTAATTAATCATACCGACCGGCGACCGAAATCTAAAGTTATGAAAATTCACTTCTGGCCGTTTATATGTGTGAATATACTCATAAAAATGCATTTGTAATTGATCATCTCGGCCGGGGAAACGAAATTTAAACTAATATGAAAAAATAGACGTTTAGGCCGTTTATATGTGTGATTATGCACATAAAAATGCATTTGAAATTAATCATCCCGGCCGGGGAACGAAATCTAAAATTTTGAAAAAATAGAAGTTTTGGCCGTTTATACGTGTGAATATACACATAAACATGCATTTGTATTTGATCATCCCGGCCGGGGAACGAAATCTAAAATTTTTAAATTTAACTTTTGGTCGTTTATAAGTGTGATTATGCACATAAAAATGCATTTGTATTTGTTCATCTCGGCCATGGAACGAAATCTAACATTTTGAAAAATTCACTTCTGGTCATTTATATGTGTGAATTTACACATAAAAATGCATTTGTATTTGATTAACCCCGGCGGGGAAGGAAATCTTAGATATTGAAAAAATGCACGTTTTGGCCGTTTATATGTGTGATTAGGCAGATAAAAATGCATTTGTAATTGATGATCCCGGCCGGGGATCGAAATCTAAAATTTTGAAAAATTTACTTCAGGCCGTTTTATGTGTGAATCTACACCTAAACATGCATTGTATTTGATCATACCGGCCGGGGAACGAAATCTACAATTTTGAAAAATTCACTTCGGGCCGTTTATATGTGTGATTATGCACATAAAAATTTGTAATTAATCATCCCGGCCGGGGAACGAAATCTAAAATTTTGAAAAATTCACTTCTGGCCGTTTATATGTGAATATACACATAAAAATGCATTTGTATTTGTTCATTTCGGCCGGAAAACTAAACCTAAAATTTTGAAAAAATAGACGTTTTGGCCGTTATATGTGTGGACTATGCACATAAAAATGCATTTGTAATTGATCATCTCGGCCGGGGAACGAAATTTAAAATATTGAAAAAATAGACGTTTTGGCCGTTTATATGTGTGATTAGGCACATAAAAATGCATTTGTAATTGATCCTCGGCCGGGGAACAAAATCAAATTTTTTGAAAAATTCACTACTGGCCGTTTATATGTGTGAATATACACATAAAAATGCATTTGTAATTGATCTTCCAGGCCGGGGAACGAAGTCTAATTTTTTGAAAAATTCACTTCTGGCCGTTTATATGTGTGAATATACACATAAAAATGCATTTGTAATTGATCATCTCGGCCGGGGAACGAAATTTAAAATATTGAAAAAATAGACGTTTTGGCCGTTTATAGTGTGATTATGCACATAAAAATGCATTTGTAATTGATCATCTCGGCCGGGGAACGAAATCTAAAATTTTGAAAAATTCACGTTTTGACCGTTCATATGTGTGAATTTACACATAAAATGCATTGTATTTGATCATCCCGGCCAGGGAACGAAATCTAAATTTTTAAAAATTCAGGTTTTGGCTGTTTATATGTGTGAATATACACATAAAATGCATTTGTAATTGATCATCTCGGCCGGGGAACACAATCTAAAATCGAAAAAAGAGGTTTTGGCCGTTTATATGTGTGGATGCACATAAAAATGCATTTGTATTGATCATCCCGGCCGGGGAACAAAATTTAATTTTTGAAAAATTCACTTCTGGCCGTTTATATGTGAATATACTCATAAAAATGCATATGTAATTGATCATCTCGGCCGGGGAACGAAATCTAAAATTTGGAAAAATTCACTTCTAGCCTTTTATATGTGTGAATATACTCATAAAAATGCATATGTGATCATCTCGCCGGGGAACGAAATCTAAAATATCGAAAAAATAGAGGTTTTGGCCGTTTATATGTGTGATGATGCACATAAAAATGCATTTGTATTTGATCATCCCGGCCGGGGAATGAAATTTAAAATTTTGAAAATTCACTTCTAGCCTTTAATATGTGTAAATATACACATAAAATGCATTTGTAATTGATCTCCCCGGGGAACAAAGTCTAATTTTTTGAAAAATCACTTCTGGCCGTTTATATGTGTGAATATACACATAAAAATGCATTTTAATTGATCTTCCAGGCCGAGGAACAAAGTCTAATTTTTTGAAAAATTCACCTCTGGCCGTTTATATGTGTGAATATACACACAAAAATGCATTTGTAATTGATCATCTCGGCCGGAAAACAAAATCTAAAATTTTGAAAAATTCACGTTTTGACCGTTATATGTGTGAATTTACACATAAAAATGCATTTGTATTTGATCATCCCGGCCAGGGAACAAAATCTAAAATTTTAAAAAATTCACGTTTTGACTGTTTATGTGTGAATAAACACATAAAAATGCATTTGTAATTAATCATACCGACCGGCGACCGAAATCTAAAGTTATGAAAATTCACTTCTGGCCGTTTATATGTGAATATACTCATAAAAATGCATTTGTAATTGATCATCTCGGCCGGGGAACGAAATTTAAAATATTGAAAAAATAGACGTTTTGGCCGTTTATATGTGTGATTATGCACATAAAAATGCATTTGTAATTGATCATCTCAGCCGGGGAACGAAATCTAAAATTTTGAAAAATTCACTTCTGATCGTTTATATATGTGAATATACACATAAAAATGCATTTGTATTGATCATCCCGGCCGGGGAACGAAATCTAAAATTTTGAAAAATTCACTTCTGGTCGTTTATATGTGTGAATATACACAAAAAAATACATTTGTATTGATTAACCCGGGCGGGGAGGAAATCTTAGATATTGAAAAAATGCACGTTTAGGCCGTTTAATGTGTGATTAGGCACATAAAAATGCATTTGTAATTAATCATCCCGGCCGGGGAACGAAATCTAAAATTTTGAAAATTCACTTCTGGTCGTTCATATGTGTGAATTTACACATAAAAATGCATTTGTATTTGATCATCCCGGGCAGGAAACGAAATCTAAATTTTTAAAAATTCATATTTTGGCTGTTTATATGTGTGAATATACACATAAAAATGCATTTGTAATTGATCATCGCGGCCGGGGAACACAATCTAAAATATCGAAAAAATAGAGGTTTTGGCCGTTTATGTGTGATGATGCACATAAAAATGCATTTGTATTTGATCATCCCGGCCGGGGAACGAAATCTAAAATTTTGAAAAATTCACTTCTGGTCGTTTATATGTGTGAATATACACAAAAAAATACATTTGTATTTGATTAACCCGGGCGGGGAGGAAATCTTAGATATTGAAAAAATGCACGTTTAGGCCGTTTATATGTGTGATTAGGCACATAAAAATGCATTTGTAATTAATCATCCCGGCCGGGGAACGAAATCTAAAATTTTGAAAAATTCACTTCTGGTCGTTCATATGTGTGAATTACACATAAAAATGCATTTGTATTTGATCATCCCGGGCAGGAAACGAAATCTAAATTTTTAAAAATTCATATTTTGGCTGTTTATATGTGTGAATACACATAAAAATGCATTTGTAATTGATCATCGCGGCCGGGGAACACAATCTAAAATATCGAAAAAATAGAGGTTTTGGCCGTTTATATGTGTGATGATGCACTAAAAATGCATTTGTATTTGATCATCCCGCCGGGGAACAAAATCTAATTTTTTGAAAAATTCACTTCTGGCCGTTTATATGTGTGAATATACTCATAAAAATGCATTTGTAATTGATCATCTCGGCCGGGGAACGAAATTTAAAATATTGAAAAAATAGACGTTTGGCCGTTTATATGTGTGATTATGCACATAAAAATGCATTTGTATTTGATCATCCCGGCGGGGAACGAAATCTAAAATTTTGAAAAATTCACTTCTGATCGTTTATATATGTGAATATACACATAAAAATGCATTTGTATTTGATCATCCCGGCCGGGGAACGAAATCTAAAATTTTGAAAAATTCACTTCTGGTCGTTTATATGTGTGAATATACACAAAAAAATACATTTGTATTTGATTAACCCGGGCGGGGAGGAAATCTTAGATATTGAAAAAATGCACGTTTAGGCCGTTTATATGTGTGATTAGGCACATAAAAATGCATTTGTAATTAATCATCCCGGCCGGGGAACGAAATCTAAAATTTTGAAAAATTCACTTCTGGTCGTTCATATGTGTGAATTTACACATAAAAATGCATTTGTATTTGATCATCCCGGGCAGGAAACGAAATCTAAATTTTTAAAAATTCATATTTTGGCTGTTTATATGTGTGAATATACACATAAAAATGCATTTGTAATTGATCATCGCGGCCGGGGAACACAATCTAAAATATCGAAAAAATAGAGGTTTTGGCCGTTTATATGTGTGATGATGCACATAAAAATGCATTTGTATTTGATCATCCCGGCCGGGGAACAAAATCTAATTTTTTGAAAAATTCACTTCTGGCCGTTTATATGTGTGAATATACTCATAAAAATGCATATGTAATTGATCATCTCGGCCGGGGAACGAAATCTAAAATATCGAAAAAATAGAGGTTTTGGCCGTTTATATGTGTGATGATGCACATAAAAATGCATTTGTATTTGATCATCCCGGCCGGGGAATGAAATTTAAAATTTTGAAATTTCACTTCTAGCCTTTTATATGTGTGAATATACACATAAAAATGCATTTGTAATTGATCTTCCAGGCCGGGGAACAAAGTCTAATTTTTTGAAAAATTCACTACTGGCCGTTTATATGTGTGAATATACACATAAAAATGCATTTGTAATTGATCTTCCAGGCCGAGGAACAAAGTCTAATTTTTTGAAAAATTCACCTCTGGCCGTTTATATGTGTGAATATACACACAAAAATGCATTTGTAATTGATCATCTCGGCCGGGGAACAAAATCTAAAATTTTGAAAAATTCACGTTTTGACCGTTTATATGTGTGAATTTACACATAAAAATGCATTTGTATTTGATCATCCCGGCCAGGGAACAAAATCTAAAATTTTAAAAAATTCACGTTTTGACTGTTTATATGTGTGAATAAACACATAAAAATGCATTTGTAATTAATCATCCCGACCGGCGACCGAAATCTAAAGTTATGAAAATTCACTTCTGGCCGTTTATATGTGTGAATATACTCATAAAAATGCATATGTAATTGATCATCTCGGCCGGGGAACGAAATCTAAAATATCGAAAAAATAGACGTTTTCGCCGTTTATATGTCTGATGATGCACATAAAAATGCATTTGTATTTGATCATCCCGGCCGGGGAATGAAATTTAAAATTTTGAAAAATTCACTTCTAGCCTTTTATATGTGTGAATATACACATAAAAATGCATATGTAATTGATCATCCCGGCCGGGGAACAAAATCTAATTTTTTGAAAAATTCACTTCTGGCCGCTTATATGTGTGAATATACACATAAAAATGCATTTGTATTTGTTCATCCCGGCCGGGGAACGAAATCTGAAATTTTACAAAATTCACGTTTTGGCCGTTTATATGTGTGAATATACACATAAAAATGCATATGTAATTGATCATCCTGGCCGGAGAACAAAATCTAATTTTTTGAAAAATTCACTTCTGGCCGTTTATATGTGTGAATATACACATAAAAATGCATATGTAATTGATCATCCTGGACGGGGAACGAAATCTGAAATTTTACAAAATTCACGTTTTGGCCGTTTATATGTGTGAATATACACATAAAAATGCATATGTAATTGATCATGCTGGCCGGGGAACAAAATCTAATTTTTTGAAAAATTCACGTATTGGCCGTTTATATGTGTGAATATACACATAAAAATGCATTTGTATTTGTTCATTCCGGCCGGGAAACGAAACCTAAAATTTTGAAAAATTCACTTCCGGCCGTTTATATGTGTGAATATACACATAAAAATGCATATGTAATTGATCATCCCGGCCGGGGAACAAAATCTAATTTTTTGAAAAATTCACTTCTGGCCGTTTATATGTGTGAATATACTCATAAAAATGCATATGTATTTGATCACCTCGGCCGGGGAACGAAATCTAAAATATCGAAAAAATAGAGGTTTTGGCCGTTTATATGTGTGATGATGCACATAAAAATGCATTTGTATTTGATCATCCCGGCCGAGGAATGAAATTTAAAATTTTGAAAAATTCACTTCTAGCCTTTTATATGTGTGAATATACACATAATAATGCATTTGTATTTGATCATCCCGGCCGGGGAACGAATTCTAAAATTTTTAAATTTAACTTTTGGTCGTTTATAAGTGTGATTATGCACATAAAAATGCATTTGTATTTGTTCATCCCGGCCGGGGAACGAAATCTGAAATTTTACAAAATTCACGTTTTGGCCGTTTGTATGTGTGAATATACACATAAAAATGCATATGTAATTGATCATCCCGGCTGGGGAACGAAATCTAAAATTTTGAAAAATTCAAGTCTGGCGTTTATATGTGTGAATATACACATAAAAATGCATTTGTATTTGATCATCCCGGCTGGGGAACGAAATCTAAAATTTTAAAAAATACACTTCTGGCCGTTTATATGTGTGATTATGCACATAAAAATGCATTTGTATTTGATCATCCCGGCCGGGGAACAAAATCTAATTTTTTGAAAATTTAACTTTTGGTCGTTTATAAGTGTGATTATGCACATAAAAATGCATTTGTATTTGTTCATCCCGGCCGGGGAACGAAATCTGAAATTTTACAAAATTCACGTTTTGGCCGTTTGTATGTGTGAATATACACATAAAAATGCATATGTAATTGATCATCCCGGCTGGGGAACGAAATCTAAAATTTTGAAAAATTCAAGTCTGGCGTTTATATGTGTGAATATACACTAAAAATGCATTTGTATTTGATCATCCCGGCCGAGGAATGAAATTTAAAATTTTGAAAAATTCACTTCTAGCCTTTTATATGTGTGAATATACACATAATAATGCATTTGTATTTGATCATCCCGGCCGGGGAACGAATTCTAAAATTTTTAAATTTAACTTTTGGTCGTTTATAAGTGTGATTATGCACATAAAAATGCATTTGTATTTGTTCATCCCGGCCGGGGAACGAAATCTGAAATTTTACAAAATTCACGTTTTGGCCGTTTGTATGTGTGAATATACACATAAAAATGCATATGTAATTGATCATCCCGGCTGGGGAACGAAATCTAAAATTTTGAAAAATTCAAGTCTGGCGTTTATATGTGTGAATATACACGTAAAAATGCATTTGTATTTGATCATCCCGGCTGGGGAACGAAATCTAAAATTTTAAAAAATACACTTCTGGCCGTTTATATGTGTGATTATGCACATAAAAATGCATTTGTATTTGATCATCCCGGCCGGGGAACAAAATCTAATTTTTTGAAAAATTCACTTCTGGCCGCTTATATGTGTGAATATACACATAAAAATGCATTTGTATTTGTTCATCCCGGCCGGGGAACGAAATCGGAAATTTTACAAAATTCACGTTTTGGCCGTTTATATGTGTTGTGACAATGCAAATAATGCATGTCATTAACAGCGACAAATAGCTAAACCTTTTCACTGTACGAGCACACACACACATATACAAGCCTAACCGAACCTATATTTCCCTAATTTCCCTAAGAGTCTATAATAAAAGTACAACACCCTCCCAATAACCGAGCTCCTGAACACTATAACAATTCACCGAGCCCACTAACAAGCGTACACAGGGGAGCAGCCGAGCAGGACACAGAAGGAGTTCACAGCAGTATAGAGTACTCTTGAAGTAAACTAAACATAAGCCTTGACGAAGAGCCAGCCAAGTGAAGCAGCATGCTGAGGTGTTGACAGCGAGCCCCAAACATCCTCAGTTCAGTAACAGCGTACCAGCAAGCCAAGGAAGCCTGAGCCAGAAGAATAAGCCAATAAATCCAGGAAGTCCGTTGGCCAGCAATTATCCAGGAAACCTGTAAGCACCAGCTAATGTAGTAATGTTCACTATAAGGGAGCAGATGGGAGCACACACTTACTTAAATAAGTGTGTATAGGAGAGGACTTGTGAAGAGGTTAGGTGAGCATTATAAGTGCTCACACACACACACAGATTAATAAGAAAGCAGCAAGCCGTCCTCCAAGTGGATATTTACCTGGATATTGCCGTGTGTCCGTCCAAGCAGCCGAGCCCGCCGTTGCACCTGTCAAGCCGTGCGCCTCAAGAAGAGCGAGAGAGAAAGAGAGATCGGCGCGGCGACGCATGAGCCCGTATCGACGTGCCGTGGATATACATCTCCCGCAGCCCTGTAACCACCGAGATTATTAGCCGACGAGCGAACAACAAGGAACGAATATATAATTACCTGGCAAGCAGCTTACATCGTCGTCAACGGCACCATTAGTGTTGCGGGAACGGACGAGGTGTACACTTCGAGACGATGCGGCGGCCATGTTACTCAAGCCGCACTCGAGTAAGGCCGCGTACGCACCGCAAGTGGGCCGTCGCGACGCATGCGCGCACACGGGCAATGCGTCGACCACGCCGAGGAGAGCAGAGCTCTTCCGATCGCCGTAGCGCCACGACGTCCGATCAGGTGTGCGAACCACAGTGTGTAGCGAGTGCGCAAATTTATTTAGCGAAGTTAAACGAGAGCAGCATCGCAGCAAAGGTTGGTGAATACTCTTGTGCCTCCTTTATTCCGTTTTGTGCAATTCCCGTGCTTCCGTACTGTGTGTGTGCGAGTTACCGCGTTTCCCCCTTCTCCCCCCCTTTTTCGTTGAGCAGCTTCGACCTGCGATCGCGTATCGCAGCCGCGCCGTCGGTCGACATTAAACTCGTCGCGGACGAGTAGCATCGATTCGAATAACTATTCGGAGTTAGTTAAATTATAATTTGCACCCGTGCAATTAGCAGTGAGCCGCATTTCGCCTTCCTACATTCGCCCCCCCCCCCCTGAGCCGATCGCAGCCGAGCTTGAGCTCGCGTAACGGACGAGACTGGCACCCGTGATAATTACTTCGTAAGCAGATATTTATAGAATCGCATCGGATAATAAATTAAGTTAATTTATATATTCCTTATTTTTATTATTCCCCGATCACCTGCACCCTAATCCCCAGTGCAGCGTGACAGTGTGAATATACACATAAAAATGCATTTGTATTTGTTCATTCCGGCCGGGAAACGAAACCTAAAATTTTGAAAAATTCACTTCCGGCCGTTTATATGTGTGAATATACACATAAAAATGCATATGTAATTGATCATCCCGGCCGGGGAACAAAATCTAATTTTTTGAAAAATTCACTTCTGGCCGTTTATATGTGTGAATATACTCATAAAAATGCATATGTATTTGATCACCTCGGCCGGGGAACGAAATCTAAAATATCGAAAAAATAGAGGTTTTGGCCGTTTATATGTGTGATGATGCACATAAAAATGCATTTGTATTTGATCATCCCGGCCGAGGAATGAAATTTAAAATTTTGAAAAATTCACTTCTAGCCTTTTATATGTGTGAATATACACATAATAATGCATTTGTATTTGATCATCCCGGCCGGGGAACGAATTCTAAAATTTTTAAATTTAACTTTTGGTCGTTTATAAGTGTGATTATGCACATAAAAATGCATTTGTATTTGTTCATCCCGGCCGGGGAACGAAATCTGAAATTTTACAAAATTCACGTTTTGGCCGTTTGTATGTGTGAATATACACATAAAAATGCATATGTAATTGATCATCCCGGCTGGGGAACGAAATCTAAAATTTTGAAAAATTCAAGTCTGGCGTTTATATGTGTGAATATACACATAAAAATGCATTTGTATTTGATCATCCCGGCTGGGGAACGAAATCTAAAATTTTAAAAAATTCACTTCTAGCCGTTTATATGTGTGATTATGCACATAAAAATGCATTTGTATTTGATCATCCCGGCCGGGGAACAAAATCTAATTTTTTGAAAAATTCACTTCTGGCCGCTTATATGTGTGAATATACACATAAAAATGCATTTGTATTTGTTCATCCCGGCCGGGGAACGAAATCGGAAATTTTACAAAATTCACGTTTTGGCCGTTTATATGTGTGAATATACACATAAAAATGCATATGTAATTGATCATCCTGGCCGGAGAACAAAATCTAATTTTTGAAAATTCACTTCTGGCCGCTTATATGTGTGAATATACACATAAAAATGCATTTGTATTTTGTTCATCCCGGCCGGGGAACGAAATCGGAAATTTTACAAAATTCACGTTTTGGCCGTTTATATGTGTGAATATACACATAAAAATGCATATGTAATTGATCATCCTGGCCGGAGAACAAAATCTAAAATTTTGAAAAAATCACTTCTGGCCGTTTATATGTGTGAATATACACATAAAAATGCATATGTAATTGATCATCCTGGACGGGGAACGAAATCTGAAATTTTACAAAATTCACGTTTTGGCCGTTTATATGTGTGAATATACACATAAAAATGCATATGTAATTGAACATCAAATGCATTTGTATTTGATCATCCCGGCCGGGGATCGAAATCTAAAATTTTGAAAAATTCTCTTCTGGCCGTTATTTGTGTGAATATACACATAAAAATGCATATGTAATTGAACATCTCGGCCGGGAAACGAAAGCTAAGATATTGAAAAAATGCACGTTTTGGCCGGTTATATGTGTGGAATTTACACATAAAAATGCATTTGTATTTATTCATCTCGGCCGGAAGAGGAAATCTAAATATTGAAAAATTCACTTCTGGCCTTTTATATGTGTAAATATACACATAAAAATGCATATGTAATTGATCATCCCGGCCAGGGAACGAAGTCTAAAATTTTAAAAATTCACGTTTTGGACTGTTATATGTGTGAATAACACATAAAAATGCATATGTAATTAATCATCCCGGCCGGCGACCGAAATCTAAAATTTTGAAAATTCACTTCTGGCCGTTTATATGTGTGAATATACTCATAAAATTGATATGTAATTGATCATCTCGGCCGGGGAACGAAATCTAAAATATCGAAAAAATAGACGTTTTGGCCGTTTATATGTGTGATGATGCACATAAAAATGCATATGTAATTGATCATTCCGGCCGGGGAACAAATCTAATTTTTTGAAAAATTCACTACTGGCCGTTTATATGTGTGAATATACACATAAAATGCATTTGTATTTGTTCATCCCGGCCGGGGAACGAAATCTGAAATTTACAAAATTCACGTTTTGGGCCGTTTATATGTGTGAATATACACATAAAAATGCATATGTAATTGATTATCCTGGCCGGAGAACAAAATCTAAAATTTGAAAAATTCACGTTTTGGCCGTTTATATGTGTGAATATACACATAAAAATGCATTTGTATTGTTCATTCCGGCCGGGAAACGAAACCTAAAATTTTGAAAAATTCACTTCCGGCCGTTTATATGTGTGAATATACACATAAAAATGCATTTGTATTTGATCATCCCGGCCGGGGATCGAAATCTAAAGTTTTGAAAAATTCTCTTCTGGCCGTTATTTGTGTGAATATACACATAAAAAATGCATATGTAATTGATCATCCTGGACGGGGAACGAAAATCTGAAATTTTACAAAATTCACGTTTTGGCCGTTTATATGTGTGAATATACACATAAAAATGCATATGTAATTGATCATCCCGGCCGGGGAACGAAATCTAAAATTTTAAAAAATTCACTTCTAGCCTTTTATATGTGTGAATATACACATAAAAATGCATTTGTATTTGTTCATCCCGGCCGGGGAACAAAATCTAATTTTTTGAAAAATTCACGTTTTGGCCGTTTATATGTGTGAATATACACATAAAAATGCATTTGTATTTGTTCATTCCGGCCGGGAAACGAAACCTAAAATTTTGAAAAATTCACTTCCGGCCGTTTATATGTGTGAATATACACATAAAAATGCATTTGTATTTGATCATCCCGGCCGGGGAACGAAATCTAAAATTTTGAAAAATTCACTTCTAGCCTTTTATATGTGTGAATATACACATAAAAATGCATATGTATTGATCACCTCGGCCGGGGAACGAAATCTGAAATTTTACAAAATTCACGTTTTGGCCGTTTATATGTGTGAATATACACATAAAAATGCATTTGTATTTGATCATCCCGGCCGGGGAACGAAATCTAAAATTTTGAAAAATTCACTTCTGGCCGTTTATATGTGTGAATATACACATAAAAATGCATTTGTATTTGATCATCCCGGCCGGGGAACGAAATCTAAAATATCGAAAAAATAGAGGTTTTGGCCGTTTATATGTGTGAATATACACATAAAAATGCATATGTATTGATCACCTCGGCCGGGGAACGAAATCTAAAATTTTGAAAAATTCACTTTTGGCCGTTTATATGTGTGAATATACTCATAAAAATGCATATGTATTGATCACCTCGGCCGGGGAACGAAATCTAAAATATCGAAAAAATAGAGGTTTTGGCCGTTTATATGTGTGATGATGCACATAAAAATGCATTTGTATTTGATCATCCCGGCCGAGGAATGAAATTTAAAATTTTGAAAAATTCACTTCTAGCCTTTTATATGTGTGAATATACACATAATAATGCATTTGTATTTGATCATCCCGGCCGGGGAACGAATTCTAAAATTTTTAAATTTAACTTTTGGTCGTTTATAAGTGTGATTATGCACATAAAAATGCATTTGTATTTGTTCATCCCGGCCGGGGAACGAAATCTGAAATTTTACAAAATTCACGTTTTGGCCGTTTGTATGTGTGAATATACACATAAAAATGCATATGTAATTGATCATCCCGGCTGGGGAACGAAATCTAAAATTTTGAAAAATTCAAGTCTGGCGTTTATATGTGTGAATATACACATAAAAATGCATTTGTATTTGATCATCCCGGCTGGGGAACGAAATCTAAAATTTTAAAAAATTCACTTCTAGCCGTTTATATGTGTGATTATGCACATAAAAATGCATTGTATTTGATCATCCCGGCCGGGGATCGAAATCTAAAGTTTTGAAAAATTCTCTTCTGGCCGTTATTTGTGTGAATATACACATAAAAATGCATTTGTATTTGTTCATCCCGGCCGGGGAACGAAATCGGAAATTTTACAAAATTCACGTTTTGGCCTTTTATATGTGTAAATATACACATAAAAATGCATATGTAATTGATCATCCTGGCCGGAGAACAAAATCTAATTTTTTGAAAAATTCACTTCTGGCCGCTTATATGTGTGAATATACACATAAAAATGCATTTGTATTTGTTCATCCGGCCGGGGAACGAAATCGGAAATTTTACAAAATTCACGTTTTGGCCGTTTATATGTGTGAATATACACATAAAAATGCATATGTAATTGATCATCCTGGCCGGAGAACAAAATCTAAAATTTTGAAAAAATCACTTCTGGCCGTTTATATGTGTGAATATACACATAAAAATGCTATGTAATTGATCATCCTGGACGGGGAACGAAATCTGAAATTTTACAAAATTCACGTTTTGGCGTTTATATGTGTGAATATACTCATAAAAATGCATATGTAATTGAACATCAAATGCATTTGTATTTGATCATCCCGGCCGGGGATCGAAATCTAAAATTTTGAAAAATTCTCTTCTGGCCGTTATTTGTGTGAATATACACATAAAAATGCATATGTAATTGAAACATCTCGGCCGGGAAACGAAAGCTAAGATATTGAAAAAATGCACGTTTTGGCCGGTTAATATGTGTGAATTTACACATAAAAATGCATTTGTATTTATTCATCTCGGCCGGAAGAGGAAATCTAAAATATTGAAAAATCACTTCTGGCCTTTTATATGTGTAAATATACACATAAAAATGCATATGTAATTGATCATCCCGGCCAGGGAACGAAGTCTAAAATTTTAAAAAATTCACTGTTGACTGTTTATATGTGTGAATAAACACATAAAATGCATATGTAATTAATCATCCCGGCCGGCGACCGAAATCTAAAATTTTGAAATTCACTTCTGGCCGTTTATATGTGTGAATAGACTCATAAAAATTGATATGTAATTGATCATCTCGGCCGGGGACGAAATCTAAAATATCGAAAAAATAGACGTTTTGGGCCGTTTATATGTGTGATGATGCACATAAAAATGCATATGTAATTGATCATTCCGGCCGGGGAACAAAATCTAATTTTTTGAAAAATTCACTACTGGCCGTTTATATGTGTGAGATACACATAAAAATGCAGTTGTATTTGTTCATCCCGGGCCGGGGAACGAAATCTGAAATTTTTACAAAATTCCGTTTTGGCCGTTTATATGTGTGAATATACACCTAAAAATGCATATGTAAGTGATTATCCTGGCCGTGAGAACAAAATCTAAAATTTGAAAAATTCACGTTTTGGCCGTTTATATGTGTGAATATACACATAAAAATGCTTGTATTTGTTCATTCCGGCCGGGAAACGAAACCTAAAATTTTGAAAATTCACTTCCGGCCGTTTATATGTGTGAATATACACATAACAAATGCCTTTGTATTGATCATACCCGGCCGGGGATCGAAATCTAAAGTTTTGAAAAATTCTCTTCTGGCCGTTATTTGTGTGAATATCCACATAAAAATGCATATGTAATTGATCATCCTGGACGGGGAACGAAATCTGAAATTTTACAAAATTCACGTTTTGGCCGTTATAATGTGTGAATATACACATAAAAATGCATATGTAATTGATCATCCTGGACGGGGAACGAAATCTGAAATTTTACAAAATTCACGTTTTGGCCTTTTATATGTGTGATATACACATAAAAATGCATATGTAATTGTTCATCCTGGCCGGGGAACAAAATCTAATTTTTTGAAAAATTCACGTTTTGGCCGTTTATATGTGTGAATATACACATAAAAATGCATTTGTATTTGTTCATTCCGGCCGGGAAACGAAACCTAAAATTTTGAAAAATTCACTTCCGGCCGTTTATATGTGTGAATATACACATAAAAATGCATTTGTATTTGATCATCCCGGCCGGGGATCGAAATCTAAAGTTTTGAAAAATTCTCTTCTGGCCGTTATTTGTGTGAATATACACATAAAAATGCTATGTAATTGAACATCTCGGCCGGGAAACGAAAGCTAAGATATTGAAAAAATGCACGTTTTGGCCGGTTATATGTGTGAATTTACACATAAAAATGCATTTGTATTTATTCATCTCGGCCGGGGAAGGAAATCTAAAATATTGAAAAATTCACTTCTGGCCGTTTATATGTGTGAATATACACATAAAAATGCATTTGTATTGATCATCCCGGCCGGGGAACGAAATCTAAAATATTGAAAAAATAGACGTTTTGGCCGTTTATATGTGTGATATACACATAAAAATGCATTTGTAATTGATCATCTCGGCCGGGGAACAAAATCTAAAATTTTGAAAAATTCACTTCTGGCCGTTATATGTGTGAATATACTCATAAAAATTGATATGTAATTGATCATCTCGGCCGGGGAACGAAATCTAAAATATCGAAAAAATAGACGTTTTGGCCGTTTATATGTGTGATGATACACATAAAAATGCATTTGTATTTGATCATCCCGGCTGGGGAACGAAATCTAAAATTTTAAAAAATTCACTTCTAGCCGTTTATATGTGTGATGATGCACATAAAAATGCATTTGTATTTGATCATCCCGGCCGGGGAACAAAATCTAATTTTTTGAAAAATTCACTTCTGGCCGCTTATATGTGTGAATATACACATAAAAATGCATTTGTATTTGATCATCCGGCCGGGGAACGAAATCGGAAATTTTACAAAATTCACGTTTTGGCCGTTTATATGTGTGAATATACACATAAAAATGCATATGTAATTGATCATCCTGGCCGGAGAACAAAATCTAATTTTTTGAAAAATTCACTTCTGGCCGCTTATATGTGTGAATATACACATAAAAATGCATTTGTATTTGTTCATCCGGCCGGGGAACGAAATCGGAAATTTTACAAAATTCACGTTTTGGCCGTTTATATGTGTGAATATACACATAAAAATGCATATGTAATTGATCATCCTGGCCGGAGAACAAAATCTAAAATTTTGAAAAAATCACTTCTGGCCGTTTATATGTGTGAATATACACATAAAAATGCATATGTAATTGATCATCCTGGACGGGGAACGAAATCTGAAATTTTACAAAATTCACGTTTTGGCCGTTTATATGTGTGAATATACACATAAAAATGCATATGTAATTGAACATCAAATGCATTTGTATTTGATCATCCCGGCCGGGGATCGAAATCTAAAATTTTGAAAAATTCTCTTCTGGCCGTTATTTGTGTGAATATACACATAAAAATGCATATGTAATTGAACATCTCGGCCGGGAAACGAAAGCTAAGATATTGAAAAAATGCACGTTTTGGCCGGTTATATGTGTGAATTTACACATAAAAATGCATTTGTATTTATTCATCTCGGCCGGAAGAGGAAATCTAAAATATTGAAAAATTCACTTCTGGCCTTTTATATGTGTAAATATACACATAAAAATGCATATGTAATTGATCATCCCGGCCGGGGAACGAAATCTAAAATTTTGAAAAATTCACGTTTTGACTGTTTATATGTGTGAATATACACATAAAAATGCATATGTAATTAATCATCCCGGCCGGCGACCGAAATCTAAAATTTTGAAAAATTCACTTCTGGCCGTTTATATGTGTGATTATGCACATAAAAATGCATTTGTATTTGATCATCCGGCCGGGGAACGAAATCTAAAATATCGAAAAAATAGACGTTTTGGCCGTTTATATGTGTGATGATGCACATAAAAATGCATATGTAATTGATCATTCCGGCCGGGGAACAAAATCTAATTTTTTGAAAAATTCACTACTGGCCGTTTATATGTGTGAATATACACATAAAAATGCATTTGTATTTGATCATCCCGGCCGGGGAACGAAATCTGAAATTTTACAAAATTCACGTTTTGGCCGTTTATATGTGTGAATATACACATAAAAATGCATATGTAATTGATTATCCTGGCCGGAGAACAAAATCTAAAATTTTGAAAAATTCACGTTTTGGCCGTTTATATGTGTGAATGATACACATAAAAATGCATTTGTATTTGTTCATCCCGGCCGGGAAACGAAACCTAAAATTTTGAAAAATTCACTTCCGGCCGTTTATATGTGGAATATACACATAAAAATGCATTTGTATTTGATCATCCCGGCCGGGGATCGAAATCTAAAGTTTTGAAAAATTCTCTTCTGGCCGTTATTTGTGTGAATATACACATAAAAATGCATATGTAATTGATCATCCTGGACGGGGAACGAAATCTGAAATTTTACAAAATTCACGTTTTGGCCGTTTATATGTGTGAATATACATATAAAAATGCATATGCAATTGATCATCCTGGACGGGGAACGAAATCTGAAATTTTACAAAATTCACGTTCTGGCCGTTTATATGTGTGAATATACACATAAAAATGCATATGTAATTGATCATCCTGGCCGGGGAACAAAATCTAATTTTTTGAAAAATTCACTTCTGGCCGCTTATATGTGTGAATATACACATAAAAATGCATTTGTATTTGTTCATCCCGGCCGGGGAACGAAATCTGAAATTTTACAAAATTCACGTTTTGGCTGTTTATATGTGTGAATAAACACATAAAAATGCATTTGTAATTAATCATCCCGGCCGGCGACCGAAATCTAAAATTTTGAAAAATTCACGTTTTGGCCGTTTATATGTGTGAATATACACATAAAAATGCATTTGTATTTGTTCATCCCGGCCGGGGAACGAAATCTAAAATATCGAAAAAATAGACGTTTTGGCCGTTTATATGTGTGATGATGCACATAAAAATGCATATGTAATTGATCATTCCGGCCGGGGAACAAAATCTAATTTTTTGAAAAATTCACTTCTGGCCGTTTATATGTGTGAATATACACATAAAAATGCATATGTAATTGATCATCCTGGCCGGGGAACAAAATCTAATTTTTTGAAAAATTCACGTTTTGGCCGTTTATATGTGTGAATATACACAAAAAATGCATATGTAATTGATCATTCCGGCCGGGGAACAAAATCTAATTTTTTGAAAAATTCACTTCCGGCCGTTTATATATGTGAATACACATAAAAATGCATTTGTATTTGATCATCCCGGCCGGGGATCGAAATCTAAAATTTTGAAAAATTCACTTCCGGCCGTTATATGTGTGATATACACATAAAAATGCTATGTAATTGAACATCTCGGCCGGGGAACGAAAGCTAAGATATTGAAAAAATGCACGTTTTGGCCGGTTATATGTGTGAATTTACACATAAAAATGCATTTGTATTTATTCATCTCGGCCGGAAGAGGAAATCTAAAATATTGAAAAATACACTTCTGGCCTTTTATATGTGTAAATATACACATAAAAATGCATATGTAATTGATCATCCCGGCCAGGGAACGAAGTCTAAAATTTTAAAAAATTCACGTTTTGACTGTTATATGTGTGAATAAACACATAAAAATGCATATGTAATTAATCATCCCGGCCGGCGACCGAAATCTAAAATTTTGAAAAATTCACTTCTGGCCGTTTATATGTGTGAATATACTCATAAAAATTGATATGTAATTGATCATCTCGGCCGGGGAACGAAATCTAAAATATCGAAAAAATAGACGTTTTGGCCGTTTATATGTGTGATGATGCACATAAAAATGCATATGTAATTGATCATTCCGGCCGGGGAACAAAATCTAATTTTTTGAAAAATTCACTACTGGCCGTTTATATGTGTGAATATACACATAAAAATGCATTTGTATTTGTTCATCCCGGCCGGGGAACGAAATCTGAAATTTTACAAAATTCACGTTTTGGCCGTTTATAGTGTGAATATACACATAAAAATGCATATGTAATTGATTATCCTGGCCGGAGAACAAAATCTAAAATTTTGAAAAATTCACGTTTTGGCCGTTTATATGTGTGAATATACACATAAAAATGCATTTGTATTTGTTCATTCCGGCCGGGAAACGAAACCTAAAATTTTGAAAAATTCACTTCCGGCCGTTTATATGTGTGAATATACACAAAAAATGCATTTGTATTGATCATCCCGGCCGGGGATGCGAAATCTAAAGTTTGAAGAAATTCTCTTCTGGCCGTTATTTGTGTGAATATACATCATAAAAATGCATATGTAATTGATCATCCTGGACGGGGAACGAAATCTGAAATTTTACAAAATTCAGCGTTTTGGCGCGTTTATATGTGTGAATATACATATAAAAATGCATATGCAATTGGACTCATACCTGGACGGGGAACGAAATCTGAAATTTTACAAAATTCACGTTTTGGCCTTTTATATGTGTGAATATACACATAAAAATGCATAATGTAATTGTTCATTCCTGGCCGGGGAACAAAAATCTAATTTTTGAAAAATTCACGTTTTGGCCGTTTTATATGTGTGAATAGACACATAAAAATGCATTTGTATTTGTTCATTTCCGGCCGGGAAACGAAACCTAAAATTTTGAAAAATTCACTTCCGTCGCGGTTTATATGTGTGAATATACATCATAAAATATGCATTTGTATTTGATCATCCCGGCCGTGGGATCGAAATCTAAAGTTTTGAAAAAATTCTCTTCTGGCCGTTATTTGTGTGAATATACACATAAAAATGCAGTATGTAATTGAACATCTCGGGCCGGGAAACGAAAGCTAAGGATATTGAAAAAATGCACGTTTGGCCGGTTATATTGTGTGAATTTACACATAAAAATGCATTTGTATGTATTCATCTCGGCCGGGGAAGGAAATCTAAAATATTGAAAAAATTCACTTCTGGCCGTTATATGTGTGAATATACACATAAAAATGCATTTGTATTTGATCATCCCAGGCCGGGGAACGAAATCTAAAATATTGAAAAAATAGACGTTTTGGCCGTATATGTGTGAATACACACATTAAAATGCATTTGTAATTGATCATCTCGGCCGGGGAACAAAATCTAAAATTTTGAAAATTCACTTCTGGCCGTTATATGGTGAATATACTCATAAAAATTGATATGTAATTGATCATCTCGGCCGGGGAACGACAATCTAAAATATCGAAAAAATAGACGTTTTGGCCGTTTATATGTGTGGATGATGCACATAAAATGCATATTAATTGATCATTCCGGCCGGGAACAAATCTAATTTTTTGAAAATTCACTTCTGGCCGTTTATATGTGTGAATATACACATAAAAATGCATATTGTAATTGATCATCCTGGCCGGGGAACCAAATCTAATTTTTGAAAAATTCACGTTTGGCCGTTTTATTTGTGAATATACACAAAAAATGCATTTGTATTTGTTCATTCCGGCCGGGAAACGAAACCTAAAATTTTGAAAAGTCACTTCCGCCGTTTATATATGGAATATACATCATAAAAATGCATTTGTATTTGATCATCGGCCGGGATCGAAATCTATAAATTTTGAAAAATTCTCTTCTGGCCGTTATTTGTGTGATTATACACATAAAACTGCATATGTAATTGAACATCTCGGCCGGGAAACGAAAGCTAAGATAATTGAAAAAATGCACGTTTTGGCCGGTTATATGTGTGAATTTACACATAAAAATGCATTTGTATTTATTCATCTCGGCCGGAAGAGGAAATCTAAAATATTGAAAAATACACTTCTGGCCTTTTATATGTGTAAATATACACATAAAAATGCATATGTAATTGATCATCCCGGCCAGGGAACGAAGTCTAAAATTTTAAAAAATCCACGTTTTGACTGTTATATGTGTGAATAAACACATAAAAATGCATATGTAATTAATCATCCCGGCCGGCGACCGAAATCTAAAATTTTGAAAATTCACTTCTGGCCGTTTATATGTGTGAATATACTCATAAAAATTGATATGTAATTGATCATCTCGGCCGGGGAACGAAATCTAAAATATCGAAAAAATAGACGTTTTGGCCGTTTATATGTGTGATGATGCACATAAAAATGCATATGTAATTGATCATTCCGGCCGGGGAACAAAATCTAATTTTTTGAAAAATTCACTTCTGGCCGCTTATATGTGTGAATTTACACATAAAAATGCATTTGTATTTGTTCATCCCGGCCGGGGAACGAAATCTGAAATTTTACAAAATTCACGTTTTGGCCGTTTATATGTGTGAATATACACATAAAAATGCATATGTAATTGATCATCCTGGCCGGGGAACAAAATCTAATTTTTTGAAAAATTCACTTCTGGCCGCTTATATGTGTGAATATACACATAAAAATGCATTTGTATTTGTTCATCCCGGCCGGGGAACGAAATCTGAAATTTTACAAAATTTACGTTTTGGCTGTTTATATGTGTGAATAAACACATAATAATGCATTTGTAATTAATCATCCCGGCCGGCGACCGAAATCTAAAATTTTGAAAAATTCACTTCTGGCCTTTTATATGTGTAAATATACACATAAAAATGCATATGTAATTGATCATTCCGGCCGGGGAACAAAATCTAATTTTTTGAAAAATTCACTTCTGGCCGTTTATATGTGTGAATATACACATAAAAATGCATATGTAATTGATCATCCTGGCCGGAGAACAAAATCTAATTTTTTGAAAAATTCACTTCTGGCCGCTTATATGTGTGAATATACACATAAAAATGCATTTGTATTTGTTCATCCGGCCGGGGAACGAAATCGGAAATTTTACAAAATTCACGTTTTCGGCCGTTTATATGTGTGAATATACACATAAAATGCATATGTAATTGATCATCCTGGCCGGAGAACAAAATCTAAAATTTTGAAAAAATCACTTTCTGGCCGTTTATATGTGTGAATATACACATAAAAATGCATATGTAATTGATCATCCTGGACGGGGAACGAAATCTGAAATTTTACAAAATTCACGTTTTGGCCGTTTATATGTGGAATATACACATAAAAATGCATATGTAATTGAACATCAAATGCATTTGTATTTGATCATCCGGCCGGGGATCGAAATCTAAAATTTTGAAAAATTCTCTTCTGGCCGTTATTTGTGTGAATATACACATAAAAATGCATATGTAATTGAACATCTCGGCCGGGAAACGAAAGCTAAGATATTGAAAAATGCACGTTTTGGCCGGTTATATGTGTGAATTTACACATAAAAATGCATTTGTATTTATTCATCTCGGCCGGAAGAGGAAATCTAAAATATTGAAAATTCACTTCTGGCCTTTTATATGTGTAAATATACACATAAAAATGCATATGTAATTGATCATCCCGGCCAGGGAACGAAGTCTAAAATTTTAAAAAATTCACGTTTTGACTGTTTATATGTGTGAATAAACACATAAAAATGCATATGTAATTAATCATCCCGGCCGGCGACCGAAATCTAAAATTTTGAAAATTCACTTCTGGCCGTTTATATGTGTGAATATACTCATAAAAATTGATATGTAATTGATCATCTCGGCCGGGGAACGAAATCTAAAATATCGAAAAATAGACGTTTTGGCCGTTTATATGTGTGATGATGCACATAAAAATGCATATGTAATTGATCATTCCGGCCGGGGAACAAAATCTAATTTTTTGAAAAATTCACTACTGGCCGTTTATATGTGTGAATATACACATAAAAATGCATTTGTATTTGTTCATCCCGGCCGGGGAACGAAATCTGAAATTTTACAAAATTCACGTTTTGGCCGTTTATATGTGTGAATATACACATAAAAATGCATATGTAATTGATTATCCTGGCCGGAGAACAAAATCTAAAATTTTGAAAAATTCACGTTTTGGCCGTTTATATGTGTGAATATACACATAAAAATGCATTTGTATTTGTTCATTCCGGCCGGGAAACGAAACCTAAAATTTTGAAAAATTCACTTCCGGCCGTTTATATGTGTGAATATACACATAAAAATGCATTTGTATTTGATCATCCCGGCCGGGGATCGAAATCTAAAGTTTTGAAAAATTCTCTTCTGGCCGTTATTTGTGTGAATATACACATAAAAATGCATATGTAATTGATCATCCTGGACGGGGAACGAAATCTGAAATTTTACAAAATTCACGTTTTGGCCGTTTATATGTGTGAATATACATATAAAAATGCATATGCAATTGATCATCCTGGACGGGGAACGAAATCTGAAATTTTACAAAATTCACGTTTTGGCCTTTTATATGTGTGAATATACACATAAAAATGCATATGTAATTGTTCATCCTGGCCGGGGAACAAAATCTAATTTTTTGAAAAATTCACGTTTTGGCCGTTTATATGTGTGAATATACACATAAAAATGCATTTGTATTTGTTCATTCCGGCCGGGAAACGAAACCTAAAATTTTGAAAAATTCACTTCCGGCCGTTTATATGTGTGAATATACACATAAAAATGCATTTGTATTTGATCATCCCGGCCGGGGATCGAAATCTAAAGTTTTGAAAAATTCTCTTCTGGCCGTTATTTGTGTGAATATACACATAAAAATGCATATGTAATTGAACATCTCGGCCGGGAAACGAAAGCTAAGATATTGAAAAAATGCACGTTTTGGCCGGTTATATGTGTGAATTTACACATAAAAATGCATTTGTATTTATTCATCTCGGCCGGGGAAGGAAATCTAAAATATTGAAAAATTCACTTCTGGCCGTTTATATGTGTGAATATACACATAAAAATGCATTTGTATTTGATCATCCCGGCCGGGGAACGAAATCTAAAATATTGAAAAAATAGACGTTTTGGCCGTATATGTGTGAATACACACATTAAAATGCATTTGTAATTGATCATCTCGGCCGGGGAACAAAATCTAAAATTTTGAAAATTCACTTCTGGCCGTTTATATGTGTGAATATACTCATAAAAATTGATATGTAATTGATCATCTCGGCCGGGAACGAAATCTAAATATCGAAAAAATAGACGTTTTGGCCGTTTATATGTGTGATGATGCACATAAAAATGCATATGTAATGATCATTCCGGCCGGGGAACAAATCTAATTTTTTGAAAAATTCACTTCTGGCCGTTTATATGTGTGAATATACACATAAAAATGCATATGTAATTGATCATCCTGGCCGGGGAACAAAATCTAATTTTTTGAAAAATTCACGTTTTGGCCGTTTATATGTGTGAATATACACAAAAAATGCATTTGTATTTGTTCATTCCGGCCGGGAAACGAAACCTAAAATTTTGAAAAATTCACTTCCGGCCGTTTATATATGTGAATATACACATAAAAATGCATTTGTATTTGATCATCCCGGCCGGGGATCGAAATCTAAAATTTTGAAAAATTCTCTTCTGGCCGTTATTTGTGTGAATATACACATAAAAATGCATATGTAATTGAACATCTCGGCCGGGAAACGAAAGCTAAGATATTGAAAAAATGCACGTTTTGGCCGGTTATATGTGTGAATTTACACATAAAAATGCATTTGTATTTATTCATCTCGGCCGGAAGAGGAAATCTAAAATATTGAAAAATACACTTCTGGCCTTTTATATGTGTAAATATACACATAAAAATGCATATGTAATTGATCATCCCGGCCAGGGAACGAAGTCTAAAATTTTAAAAAATCCACGTTTTGACTGTTATATGTGTGAATAAACACATAAAAATGCATATGTAATTAATCATCCCGGCCGGCGACCGAAATCTAAAATTTTGAAAATTCACTTCTGGCCGTTTATATGTGTGAATATACTCATAAAATTGATATGTAATTGATCATCTCGGCCGGGGAACGAAATCTAAAATATCCGAAAAAATAGACGTTTTGGCCGTTTATATGTGTGATGATGCACATAAAAATGCATATGTAATTGATCATTCCGGCCGGGGAACAAAATCTAATTTTTTGAAAAATTCACTTCTGGCCGCTTATATGTGTGAATTTACACATAAAAATGCATTTGTATTTGTTCATCCCGGCCGGGGAACGAAATCTGAAATTTTACAAAATTCACGTTTTGGCCGTTTATATGTGTGAATATACACATAAAAATGCATATGTAATTGATCATCCTGGCCGGGGAACAAAATCTAATTTTTTTGAAAAATTCACTTCTGGCCGCTTATATGTGTGAATATACACATAAAAATGCATTTGTATTTGTTCATCCCGGCCGGGGAACGAAATCTGAAATTTTACAAAATTTACGTTTTGGCTGTTTATATGTGTGAATAAACACATAATAATGCATTTGTAATTAATCATCCGGCCGGCGACCGAAATCTAAAATTTTGAAAAATTCACTTCTGGCCTTTTATATGTGTAAATATACACATAAAAATGCATATGTAATTGATCATTCCGGCCGGGGAACAAAATCTAATTTTTTGAAAAATTCACTTCTGGCCGTTTATATGTGTGAATATACACATAAGAATGCATATGTAATTGATCATCCTGGCCGGGGAACAAAATCTAATTTTTTGAAAAATTCACTTCTGGCCGCTTATATGTGTGAATATACACATAAAAATGCATTTGTATTTGTTCATCCCGGCCGGGGAACGAAATCTGAAATTTTACAAAATTCACGTTTTGGCTGTTTATATGTGTGAATAAACACATAATAATGCATTTGTAATTAATCATCCCGGCCGGCGACCGAAATCTAAAATTTTGAAAAATTCACGTTTTGGCCGTTTATATGTGTGAATATACACATAAAAATGCATTTGTATTTGTTCATCCCGGCCGGGGAACGAAATCTAAATTATTGAAAAAATAGACGTATTGGCCGCTTATATGTGTGAATATACACATAAAAATGCATTTGTAATTGATCATCTCGGCAGGGGAACGAAATATAAATTTTAAAAAATTCACGTTTTGGCTGTTTATATGTGTGAATAAACACATAAAAATGCATTTGTATTTGATCTTCCCAGCCACGGAACGAAATCTAAAATTTTAAAAAATTCACGTTTTGGCTGTTTATATGTGTGAATATACACATAAAAATGCATTTGTATTTGATCATCGCGGCCGGGGATCGAAACCTAAAATTTTGAAAAATTCGCTTCCGGCCGTTTATATGTGTGATTATGCACATAAAAATGCATATGTATTTGATCATCTCGGCCTGGGACCGAAATCTAAAATTTTGAAAAATTCACTTCTGGTCGTTTATATGTGTGAATATACACAAAAAAATACATTTGTATTTGATTAACCCGGGCGGGGAAGGAAATCTTAGATATTGAAAAAATGCACTTTTAGGCCGTTTATATGTATGATTATGCACATAAAAATGCATTTGTAATTAATCATCTCGGCCTGGGACCGAAATCTAAAATTTTGAAAAATTCACTTCTGGTCGTTTATATGTGTGAATATACACAAAAAAATACATTTGTATTTGATTAACCCGGGCGGGGCGGAAAACTTAGATATTGAAAAAATGCACGTTTAGGCCGTTTATATGTGTGATTAGGCACATAAAAATGCATTTGTAATTAATCATCCCGGCCGGGGAACGAAATCTAAAATTTTGAAAAATTCACTTCTGGTCGTTTATATGTGTGAATATACACATAAAAATGCATTTGTAATTGATTAACCCGGGCGGGGAAGGAAATCTTAGATATTGAAAAAATGCACGTTTAGGCCGTTTATATGTGTGATTAGGCACATAAAAATGCATTTGTAATTGATCATCTCGGCCGGGGAACGAAATCTAAAATATCGAAAAAATAGAGGTTTTGGCCGTTTATATGTGTGATGATGCACATAAAAATGCATTTGTATTTGATCATCCCGGCCGGGGAATGAAATATAAAATTTTGAAAAATTCACTTCTGGCCTTTTATATGTGTGAATATACACATAAAAATGCATATGTAATTGATCATCCCGGCCGGGGAACAAAATCTAATTTTTTGAAAAATTCACTTCTGGCCGTTTATATGTGTGAATATACTCATAAAAATGCATATGTAATTGATCATCTCGGCCGGGGAACGAAATCTAAAATATCGAAAAATAGAGGTTTTGGCCGTTTATATGTGTGCTGATGCACATAAAAATGCATTTGTATTTGATCATCCTGGCCGGGGAATGAAATTTAAAATTTTGAAAAATTCGCTTCTAGCCTTTTATATGTGTGAATATACACATAAAAATGCATTTGTAATTGATCTTCTAGGCCGGGGAACAATGTCTAATTTTTTGAAAAATTCAACTTCTGGCCGTTTATATGTGTGAATATACACATAAAAATGCATTTGTAATGATCTTCCAGGCCGGGGAACAAAGTCTAATTTTTGAAAATTCACTTCTGGCCGTTTATATGTGGAATATACACACAAAAATGCATTTGTAATTGATCATCTCGGCCGGGGAACAAAATCTAAAATTTGAAAAATTCACGTTTTGACCGTTTATATGTGAGAATTTACACATAAAAATGCATTTGTATTTGATCATCCCGGCCAGGGAACAAAATCTAAAATTTTGAAAAAATTCACGTTTGACCGCTTATATGTGTGATATACACATAAAAATGCATTTGTAATTGATCATCTCGGCAG
>CM047431.1:65864146-65875374 GCA_026168455.1 Theocolax elegans | reverse complement strand
ATTAGAATCCGCAGTCGGTAAGGTAGGAATCGCTTGCTCTGATGGTAAGTGGCTTAGAACCCGCCTGGCTTGACAGCCGCCTTGCTCTATATACTCATCTCGTTAGGGAAAACCATAAGAACACCGTCTTCTGACTTTACGCAATCTAGATTAGATATATCATCATACAAAATTTCACAATCATTTGTACTTACCCCGTGAGTTATCAACCGAGAAAAAAGATTATTATTACATTTAATTAAAAATATGTACAATTTTATGCAAAACCTGAATACGAATCACGGAAAATCGTATATTTTCAATGCAAAAACTGTTTAGGGTGTCTTTTCTGTATTTACCTGAAACGTTGTAGAAGACTTATTATTTAAGGGGTCTACTCTGATTAGAATTTTCAGAAAATCGATTTTTTTTGCTTTTTTCGAAAGTATACAATGTACGTCATGAAGAAAGGAGACAAAGGTAAATTAGTACACTCAAGAATTAAACGCACATTACTTTTGTGTTTAATTCTTGGGTGTAAATCTACCCTCGTGTATGCATCGCTAATTAAGAACAGATAACATTTTTTTCATGATTTTTCCTTAAAAAACTTAAAACGTGTTTTTCAAAACAATATTTCTCAATGTCTTGTTGATAAAATCTGCAAAACTACTAAACCGATCCTTATGAAATTTTTACCACATACTTAATCTTTACTACTAGAGCTATAGCGCATATCGAGGTTTTTTCTTCAATTTCTATTTTAACTCTTTTGTGCCAAAACAGTAAAACACGTTTTTGTCTTTTTTCGAAAAAAGTCTACCATTTTATTAATTATTCAAAAATTAAAACGCTTTAATTAGGATAGATCCTTTCGTAACTGTCCAAGTTTTTTTCTGTCAGACATTAATTTTTTTAATTAAATTAAAATTCAAAAGCCTAACCTATTATTTTAGATAACTATGAAAGCGATGAGTATGCTACTGATTATTTCGATTCCGATCAAGAGAAGAATTAAAATCAGAGAGTCGTCAGCAGTACGATGAATAGCTGTATCCTGGAGCGTCAGTAAATGTATCTATATTTATTATATGGTTGACATCGCTTCAATTACGTCATCAATTAACGAATGTTTGCGTTTCCGATATTTTACAATTAATTTCTCAAATTTCTATTCAACCATGCATAATTGCCCTTCAAGCTTATACAAATTAAAAAATTTTTTTAATGATTCAAAGGTACCACTTACTAAACATTATTATTGCACCAATTGTGTTGCCTTAGTTAATAATATAAATAATGATATCAATAATGATGAAAGTTTAGATATTAACGATTTAGATAATGAAAAGAATTGTGAGTGCACAAATGTTGAAAAAAAGATAATTATTTTTCAGAAATTTCTTTAATTGATCAGTTTAAAATATCTATTTATGCGGCCTGATTTTTATAATAAATTGCAACGCAGATTTACTTTTCAAAACAATGAAAAGCAGTTTAAAGATATATATGACGGAAAATCTATAGAGTTGTCAAAAGAAAATAAATATTACATTTTAAAAATAATTTGTCTTTCATGTGGTACACCGACGGAGTAAGCATTTTTAAGTCCTCGAAATATTGTATTTGGGGGTTCTTTTTAATTATTGTTGAAACTCCTTTTGAAGAAAGATTTAAGATCGAAAATGTATTGCTAGTTGGATTATGGTTCGGAGAAAAAAAGCCTGCAGTAAATTTGTTTTTGGAGCCGTTAAAGAAATCGGTTAATAGATCTATATAAAGGCATTAATGTATACGTAAGCGATTTAGAAACCGAAATAATAGTACGAGGATTGATTATTTGTGGTACGTGTGATCTCCCGGCGAAGGCTTTATTTCTCAACATGAACCAGTACAACGGAAAATTTGGTTGTCAAGTTTGTAAGGTAGAAACGCGTACGATCGATCGGACACGAATATACCCATATAAAGAACGTCTATGTTTACGATCCGAAATTGAAACTTCCGAGCATGCACTGCAAGCAATCGAAGTAAGACAACCTGTTTGTGGTGTAAAAGGTCCGACTATCTTATCTAAAATTTGCTACAAATACATAACCTCAACTGCTATAGACGTAATGCACTGCGCATTTGAAGGTTGTGCGAAACGTCTTGGAGAGTTATGATTTGATACAAAATTTTCAAATGAGGCTTTTTCTATATGCCATCTAGTTGAAGTAGTAGATTATCGACTGTGTTCCATTAAACCTCCATCGTATGTTTCTAGAAGGCCAAGACCTATCAAAACCAATTTCCCATTTTGGAAAACGTCTGAATACAAAAATTGGAGCCTTTATTATGCATTACCGGTTTTAAATGACATTTTGCCAGATGAATATTTAAACCACTACAAATATTTTTTAGCAGCTATTTATATGCTAACTCAAGAAATTATTACTGATGAAATGATCAAATTAGCTAATTTTTGTTTACAAGAGTTTGTATTACGTTTCGAATATCTGTATGGCGAAAAATATTTGTCATGTAATTTACAAAGCCTTCGCCATTTACTCGAAGTAGTTCGTCGTTTGGGTCCTCTTTGGGCTACTTCATGCTTTGCGTTGGAAAATATAAACGGTAAAATTAAAGCTTTGGTTCACGGAAGTAATCAGCCCCATTTACAGATTTATTCTAATATAACTACATACATGACTGTATATTCGTTAAAACATTTATGGTTGAAAGATAATGATGATGCATATAATTTTTGTAATACACTTCTGTCTTCCTCCAGAAAATTGAATTTGAAAAGAGTTAATGACGCTTTATCTATTGTCGGTTTTGTTAAAAAAGTGAAACACAACGATGCATGTTTGCAAAATGTAAGTAATTATAATACTTACGGTAAAAATATTTTCTTGTTCAAAAAACTATACAAAAATAGAATATTTTGCTATTTACATCAGAAATTGACCAAAACGACAAAAAAACTATATCTTATGTTGTAAAATATAAAAATAATTCTGAATACTGTATAGGTATTATTCGACATTTCCTTCGAATAACTAATTGCAACTGTACAAAATTGTGCACTTGCAATGGAATGCATTTCGCGATTGTTAAAGAATTGAAAACTTGCAATCCTTTTAATGTAAATTCAAATATAGATGGATTAAATTTTATTCACGAATGCATATGTAGAAAACCTAAAATGCGTCTGTCACTATATTAATGTCGAATGTATAAATAAGGCTTACGCTATCGAACCTGTACATACTTTAGAATATGAGTAACTGTATCTACGTATTTTTATAATAATTTTATTTTTATAATTTAAATTCAAATATAAATAAAATATTAATTGTGCTAAAATGTACGAGTATCTTATTGTACAATAGTTAATAGTTATGATAATGTTCATAAATTAATAAAAATATTACTATACAGATAAACGATTACCATTATATTAGTTATATGTTATAAAAAAATATAAACATACTGTTGTAAACTTAATAAGAGTAAAATGTTGGCCACATATTGGGAAAGCATTGCGAAAATATGGCCAAGTGTCGGATATTTATATAGGTAAGGTTTTGGATACTGCTCTTTAGCAACATATGGGTAACATATTGGAACAAAACATTACCCACACAGTTTCAATATAATGGCAATACTAATGTCCAATATATTTGCAATGTATTTCCCATAGTCTCGATTTTTACGCGGGTTGTTCATTTCTACATTTAGTTGCACTATGCCCGACACGACCACATTTCATGCAAGGTCCCGCGTAAAAATCAGAAAGTTTGGCCAAACTTGGCCCAAGTTTATGTTTGTATAAACTTGGGACAAATTTGGGCAATGAGACTATGCCAAACTTGACAACTCATGCATTTCAAGTTTGGGAGAAGTTTGCAAAAGTTATGCCAAACTTCCTACAAAGATCTTATAAATGATTTTGTTATTGGCCGAAATATGGGATAAATTTGTCATACATATTTTTCCAAAAGATTCCAAGGTCTTCGGTGAATTTCATCCTTTTCATCAAAGTCGTCGCAGCACGTCATTTCAAGTCGACGTTGAGGGTTAGACTGATGCATCGGCGTCAAGAAAAATTTCTTAGCGACCAGTAAATAAGAAGTAATTTGCTACTGGTTACAAAGGGACGTTTGTAAAATTTGCTTGACGACCAGCAAATAAATGACTTCTTGTTTACTGGTCACTAAGAAATTTTTCTTGACGCCGATGCATCAGTCTAACCCTCAACGTCGACTTGAAATGACGTGCTGCGACGACTTAGATGAAGAGGATGAAATTCACCGAGGACCTTGGAATCTTTTGAAAAATATGTATGCATTTTCTTTCAGGTGTAAATCGGGTAATATTAAATTGTTTTGAATTTCTTTTCTTTTAAAATTTTATAATTAATATAACCTAAAAATAAAGTGTAGCAAAAGTAATCCTACACTTGCGTCCATACTTTGGACAAATTTGTCCCATATTTCAGCCAATAACAAAATAATTTATAAGAACTTTGTAGGAAGTTTGGCATAACTTTTGCAAACTTCTCCCAAACTTGGAATGCGTGAGTTGTCAAGTTTGGCATAGTCTCATTGCCCAAATTTTGCCCCAAGTTTATACAAACATAAACTTGGGCCGAAGTTTGGCCAAACTTTCTGATTTTTACGCGTGGCACTTATCTTTTTTTTTATTTAAGCTTTCTCAATCCTTAAAAAGGATTATTTAGCTGGCACGTATCTTATTGACATGCTACCATTTTTGTTTTCCTGGAATTTTTTTGATTGGCAAAATAATCTCATTTTGTAATTTATTTGTACCAATGTGGTTTTTAGCCGTAATGATTAGGCTGGATACATAGGGGGTGTCGGACCCAGAAAATGGTCATTTTGTACTTCTTTTTATAAATAAATGAATAAAGTTTTTAAAAAACGCTGAACGTCAAGCCCTTAGGTATGCTTTAAATAATATACCCAAATTTTTCTAGATTTTTAAATCCATAATTTGATCACGATGTTTGGGTTGAAAGGTTATGCTTTTTTGTACTAATAATTACCGACCAAACATTGTTTACTCAATTATTATTTAAAAAATGCTTTTTCGTTAAAAAATGAAAACGTCAAGCCCTTCCCTATGTTTTCAGCTATCCGTATGAATTTTTTCAGATTTTTAGTGCAATATTTTAGATATAATTTTTGGGTTGAAAGGTGCAGATTCCTGTAATTTAGGTTCGACATCCCGTTAAGTGATTTATCTAATTTATCTGTGTCAGCATATGATTTAAATTTACTTATGTCAGTATTTTTTTCTTTTAATTCCTGTTTAGTTTTTTCTAATAACTCTTTAAGCAGTAAGTTATTTTCCGGTAGTTCTACATTTAATTGCCTGAGTAAATAAATTTCACCTCTAAAATTTCATTGTCATCTTCTTCGTGGCCAACTATCGTGCAGTTATTTCTATCAATATTTTGTTCAGCGACAGCACAATTAATTGTTTGCAGTATTTCTTCTTGAATCTTTTGACTTTCCATATAACTTAACTTGAGCGATAATTCTGCGCGCATTTATATTTAACGTATTTTCATTCGACTTTTGCGGTTAGGTCTAAGTCCTATATGTTCAGGGCAAATTACTAGAATGTTGCTAATTCTTTTAGTATTTTTTAATTTTTTAAATTCAGATTCATGATACACGTTTTCGCAGATCACACACACCCACACATACACAGACACATAGATACTTTAATTTTAGGGTGACATTTAAAAATAATTAGTCACAACTGACGGAGCCTTTGTAGGCTCTGCCATCTTGATATCAATCATATTGTATCATTACTTTTAGCAGATATGTAGACTATTGTGTCATCCGCATATATTCCTAATTGCATTTGATTTGTTAATTTAGGCATATCGTTTATACTTAATATGAATATTATCGGACCCATAAGATCTTCCTTGTGGAACGCCTGCTTTTATATTTTGTTCTATTGACGCGGTGTTATCAACTTTAACTACAAATTTTAAAAGATGAACTTCCTTGTGGAACGCCTGCTTTTATATTTTGTTCTATTGAATTTTAAAAAGTGAATTATCCATTTAGGTATTTTATATTCTATTAATTTTCTTAAAATTCCATTTATCCACATGCTATCGAAAGCTTTTTCAACATCTAATAGTACCGCGCCGGTGTTTTGTTTCCAGTTAAAGTTTTTAGTTACGTGTTCAGATAATCGAAGTATTTGGTGTTGCGTTGAGTGGCCTAT
Source organism: Theocolax elegans (assembly GCA_026168455.1). Lineage (NCBI taxonomy): Eukaryota > Metazoa > Arthropoda > Insecta > Hymenoptera > Cerocephalidae > Theocolax > Theocolax elegans. Next base: position 65,869,137 of record CM047431.1, on the reverse strand, counting down.
AATAAAATAATAATAGAAATATTTATTTTCTTTAATTAAACATTTATGAGTGATTATTGTGTTCTCCCCGCTCCCGCCGACATCCTATTAATTTAAAATATACCGTGTCGAGGCAAGGAGGATCGCCCGAATCCTCCTTACCGTTCGTCCAAGCGAACTCGCGTTCTTGGCGACAGCCCGCAGTTCGGATAAATTAAATAATTGTGTGCGCGGTATTGGGCTACGCGGCCCAACGGTCAATTTTAATTATAAAAATTAATTAAAATCACCGGGTTCGCGAATACCACGTCACAAATGGCGACCGTGACAGGACTTTCGGTTTCGTCCTCACCGATTTTAAATTAAAATTAGATTTTCTCGGCCATCTTTTCGCGCGCGAGAAGTGTCGCGGCGAAACGTGAGCGGGTTGAGTTTTGAGAGAGAGAGAGAGAGTGAGTAGTACGAGTTAGAGAGAGAGCGCGAGAGACGGCGTGTGAGACGCGTCTCTATACCGGAGTATTCCCCCTCTTGCTCGGGTATCCGAGGAGAGGCATACACCGGTATATCGAGAGAGAGTTCGCGCGCGACCGTGTTCAGCCGGAAGCGCCCGATCTCACCGAGATCGGTCTCTCCCGATCGTAAGCTTAATGGGAGAACTTTGCATAGCTTGTATGGGAGCAGCAAAGTAGGGAGAGAGTAGCTTGCCCCGCGGATCGCGGGCAACGAGAATCCCCCCCGAACAGCGCGCAGGGAAGACTTCGCGAGAGCCGATCATCATCGGCTCTCTCCGATTGCGCCCGCGAGTGGGAGTGAGAGAGAGAATCCCTAGTCGCGGGGAATCGGGGTTAGGTGCTAGGCGGGCTATACGGTGTGCGAGTGAGAGAGATAGCGCGATCGCCTAGCCCCTTCGCGTGTATAAAGTCTTCGCAGCTGGTTTCGCACTGCGGCGAATTATTTTATTCAATTATAGTAAAATAAATTCGTTCCCACGCGGGGTCTATTTTATATTTGTTGTGTGAGAGTGTTTTCAAATTAGATCCTTTCGGGAGAGGTAGCTGCCCCACCCCCTACCCCTTTTAAGAAAATTTTAAATAATTTAATTTTCTTTTATACGTTACGCGGCGAAACAATTATTGTAAATTTCTTTGTTGCTTTCTCCCCTCCCTGACCCACATATATGAGAGATTCCACAGAACTTTTGACTTTCTTGTTACTTTCACTTTTCAATGCTATTTGATGATTTTCATCATATTAAAAAAATCATTCCTTGTAGAAAAAAGTCACAAAGTATAGTAACCGTTATTTATTATATTAATAATATATAATATATTACTGAAAAAAATTATAATTTATCGCATTTTAATTAATTCTTTGTGTTACTCACTCTACTTTTTTGCTTTATTAGGTTTATATAAAAAAAAACTTTTATTAAAAATGGTTTGGATAATTTTTTATATTTTTTTTTTATTCTTGATTGTGTGCACTCTTTTTCCTTGGCACTTCCTACCGTTTATCCCCCTGGGGACTTTAACGGTGTCCACCCACCACCTATGTGTGGGTGCTTTTATCCCTCCCTTAAAAACCCCACCATCTCGCATTCGACCGGGGTTATGCCTGTGGATGAGGGAAACCTTGTGAAGCAGGGAAAAACCTCACCCGAGATGGCCGGTGTATTCGAAACATTCTTTTTGGGTGTCAAAGTCACATTGTGTAGGCCTTGACACCGAAACCGAATGTTTCACACCTCCCGCTCACGTTGTGAAGTGTGGAAAAACACCTAACCGATCCCGAAAGCCGCACAAGAATGGTGTCACCCATCCAAGTACGAACCGCACTCAGTGCTGCTTAACTTTCGTTATCGGCCGAGGTGCGTCTCCGCCACTCCGCCACCGCGTCGGTTGATAATTTTTTATATAATCTTCACATATCATAGAATATAATATAAAAGTTTTAGAGGTGTGCTTCAACCTACGTAGATTGATTTATTTTATGAATATCCGTAACCACTATTTAAAAAAAACTAATTTATTTTACATTTAGCTCTTAAAAAATAAAAATAAATTATTCTCATAAATTTTCTTCATGGAAAATGACACTTATTGATCAGAAAAATAAAATCGCGTTTGGTTTGTAAGTGTGCTACTTACAGAAAAAAAATTGTACCCTCGCAAAGTTGGGTACACGTATGCGCCCCCCATTGAAAAAAATCGTACTTTTCGTCAGCACATCGATAGTATGTTATCAATGGTTATAAAAGTAATTGCTCTTTTTTATTAACCTTTTAAAAAACATGTTTTAAAATACTTTACATAAAATTCTTCTTTGTTTGCCTGAAACGAACTTACGAAAAATGTAACAAAATGAAATTCTTACTTTCCGAGAAAATAAGGTATTTAATCATCTTATAGTAAATATTTGTAATTGTAATACTTAAACACAAATACACACACATTAATGGAACTTAAATTAAAGGTAGGAATTATAATTCAAAAAATCTTTGTATTAGTTACAATGTTTGTATATATTATATATTTTGTTACATTTCTTTTGTTTGAAAAATTATTAATTGCTTAAAATAAAATTTTATTATAATGATATTTTTGTGTTACAAAATTTTTCTTTTCAACACATATTCTGCTACATATTTTATCAAATTTTTTAACATTTTACCTTAAATTTGAAAGAAAAATGTAAAATTTTATTTTTTTGATGAAAAGTAGTATGTTTTACATTAAAATAATTGTTTTTGATTTTTTACAAAAACATTTTTTGAAAAAATGAGGGGCCCCATGTTTTTTATGCTACTACTGTTATTTGGAAATGGTTCGATAAGTTTCAAAGATGTGCCTTTCAAATAAATTTTCAATTTTCTTTTGACCTTAAAGTCAAAAGTTCTGTGGAATCTCTCATATAGAGCATAGTAATATAATTTAATATTTGTATATTATTTATTACTATTTATTTATAATATATGTAACATTTTTTTGTGTGTGAATAAAATATATTTTGCAACTATTGTTAATTATTTAGACTTGTTAGCAAGTTAAATAATTAACATTAAGTAACTTTGTGTGAATCAGCCGCAAAGTTACAATAGTTGTAATATTAATTATTTAAACTCGTGTGTGAGTAAAATAATTAAAATTATTTTTGTACTACAATTATCTGACAGTGATAACTTAATTTAATATTTGGTATTTATTAAGTATTACTGTTCACGATACTTGTATTATATTTTTGAAAATTTTGAGTGTGAGAAAATTTTTTTTTTATAACTCGTGTTAATTGTTTAGACTTTTTGCAAGTTAAACAATTAATGTTAAGTATCTTTGTGTGATTGTTCCGCAAAGATACGAGAGTTATAATATATAATTATTTAGACTCGAGAGTGAGTTAAATAATTAAATTTTTTTTTGCATGTATTTTAATGATTGGCATATAACCTAATATTTTGTATTCGTTATTTGCTGTGAAATTTTAATATATGAAAAAAAAAATTTCTTTTCTCTTTTTATGTGTTCAAATTATATCTCCACACATTTTTACCAATTATTTAGACTTGTTTGTTAGTTAAATAATTGGTTATAATTTTTTTTGGTGTGTTTGAGTAAAATAATTCGGTGTATAAATTTAATTGTTTAGACTTGTTGGCAAGTTAAATAATTAAATTTTCATTTCCTTTTCGTTCAATTTATTTAAAAAAAGGAATATAAATTATTTCAACTTGATAGCAACATAACTTATTTATTTAGTCCTTCCTAGGATAAAATAAATATATTTCGCTGAAAAATTGTCGTTTGGGACGACAATTAGTGAAATAATTTTTTTTTTGTTCAAACCATACGGGATTTACAACATTTAGTAAATACCCCTACTGCTTGAAATAATTTAATTAAATTTGTGTTTGTAGTGTAGTGTAAATTATAAAGGAAAATTTTTTTTTATTTTGGGCTTGGAAAAGCAAAAATAATAAATAGTGTCTTGGTGTGTGTGAATCACAAGACACTGTATTTATTTTTATATTTATTTTAAAATTAATTATTTAGGCTCGTTAGCGAGATAAATAATTTAATTTTTTTTTCTTTTCTTTTCTTTTCTTCCTTTATAATTTGTTGTTCTGTATTTATTAATAGATTGAAACTTTAATTATTTCAATGTCCATAACAAAATAAATTCTTTTCGCCAGTGAGGAATCTTTTGGATTATAAAGTCCGTCACAATGGATAATGGGTAAGTTCAGCAGGTGCACATACTATTTAATCTTTTTTATCGCAGTAGTTTTTAAATTTATTTCCTAATGTATTATTTACTCAACTTCCCCACGATTTATGCTTCGCGTTAAAATCGCCCGCAGCTATTACCGATTGGTTTGAAGTGAAAATCCTGTCGTAGTCAGTTTTATTGAATTTTACATTTGGACCATTGTAAGTTGATACTATTGCGATCTCGGAGCCTTGAATTTTTATTTTTATTGCTGTTACTTTTATGTGCTCTACGTTTTTAATATGACATTCATAATGATTTATGTGACGTTTAACTATTATTGCCGTACCTTGATTATTATCGTTCCTGTATGTCTCATAATCGCGTATTTTTAATTTATTTTTATTTTTTAGTAATGTTTCCGATATTAGGCATGTATCTATATTATGTTTTATTATAAATGATTCGATTTCGAGTTTTTTTTTAAACAGCCATGAGCATTTCATGCGCAAATTTTTAATTTAGTCGGTGAAGGAGCCATATTTAAAAGTTATACTTAATAGGGTGCAGCTCAATTCTGCGGCGCTGTTTACAGCTTCTATTCTCGAAAGTTTTCCGGTCATTTTTTTACGTGCTAGTTCGCTTGTTTCTTTTAAATAATTAATTATATCATCAAAAAATTCTGGTTTAATTGTTGGCTTAGTGAGTTGATTAGCTATTTTTTGTAACGAGTCTCTGTATATATATTTAATTTGTCTTTGCATTTAATTTATTAGTCGCGTGGGATTCTTGTGTCATTTTGTCTTGTT
>CM047431.1:65828093-65843145 GCA_026168455.1 Theocolax elegans | reverse complement strand
TAGCAATAAACTCAGACATATGACAGAGGTTAGAGAGCACTACGTTAGAGATGCGTTGACAGGAACCTAATTGAAATTAAATGGATAGCTTCAAAGGAGCAAATAGCGGTATATTCACAAAGCCACTGGCTCATGATTTGCATGTTAAATTAGCTAGAAAAATTCTGAATTGTTATTTAGAAAATTAATTGATTGATGTTTCGTTACAGAAAATAAAAGTTAGATGGAGCAGATAAGTTGGAGCTAGATATAGCTGGATAAGAAGTTAGAAGTTCAACTTAGAAATTGCAGCTAGAAGAGATCAAGACAACCACGGGGGAGTGTTGGAAATAAGACGTGATAGTCTCTCTCTCTCTCTCTCTCTATCGTTACCACTGAGTAACGAGGATGGGGAGGACCCCGAGGAAGCGACGCAAGCGGCGGCGCGGCGAGATCGGTTTCTCCCGCTACTGCACTCGAGCCACGGATCCCGACCCGGTCGGATGTACCAAGGCCTCCCCCAATGTACATACGTTTTAATATATATAGAATAAATTAGTTTATCTTTTATAATATAAACGGTGAGTTATCATTGAAGCCAAGCCCTTCCTCTCCTGTTTTAATTCCAACAAACCGAAATTTAACTTAAATATTTCACATTGATCTACAAAAACAATTGTTCGTTTAATATCGGTTTGCCTGTTACCTATATTTTTGTTTCCAGTGCAACTAAATAGTTAGTTAAATATTCAGTTAAAAATATAGCTAATATTGTATTTGATCATCCCGGCCGGGGAACGAAATCTAAAATTTTGAAATATTCACTTCTGGCCGTTTATATGTGTGAATATAAGCATTAAAAAGTCATTTGTATTTGATCATCCCGGCCGGAGAACGAAATCTAAAATACTGAAAAAACAGACGTTTTGGCCGGTTATATGTGTGAAAATAAATGTAAAAATGCATTTGTAATTGATCAACCCGGCCAGGGAACGCAATCCAAAATTTTGAAATATTCACTTCTGGTCTTTTGTATGTGTGAAAATACATGTAAAAATGCATTTGTAATTGATCAACCCGGCCGGGGAACGAAATCTAAAATATTGAAAAAACAGACGTTTCGGTCGGTTATATGTGTGAAAATACATGTAAAAATGAATTTGTAATTGATCATCTCGGCCGGGGAACGAAATCTAAAATTTTGAAAAATTACCCGTTTTGGCCGTTATATGTGTGAATATACACATAAAAAAGCATTTGTATTTGATCATCCCGGCCAGGGACGAAATCAAAAATTTTGAAATATTCACTTCTGGCCGTATATATGTGTGAATATACATGTAAAAATGCATTTGCAATTGATCAACCCGGCCGGAAAAGAAATCTAAAATATTGAAAAATTACACGTTTTGGCCGTTTATATGTGTGAATATACACATAAAAATGCATTTGTAATTGATCATCCCGGCCGGGGACGAAATAGAATTTTGTAATATTCATTCTGGCCGGTATATGGTGAAAATAAATGTAAAAATGCATTTGTAATTGATCATCTCAGCAGCAGGACGAAATCTAAAATTTTGAAAATATAACGTTTTGGCTGATTATATGTGTGTATATACACATAAAAATGCATTTGTATTTGATCATCCCGGCCGGGGACGAAATTTAGAATTTTGAAATATTCACTTCTGGCCGATTATATGTGTGATATACACATAAAATGCATTTGCAATTGATCAACCCGGCCGGAGATCGAAATCTAAAATTATAAAAAAATAAAGGTTTTGCCCGGTTATATGTGTGAAAATACATGTAAAAATGCATTTGTAATTGATCAACCCGGCAGGGGAACGAAATCTAAAATTTTGAAATTTCACTTCTGGCCGATTATATGTGTGAATATACACATAAAAATGCATTTGCAATTGATCAACCCGGCCGGAGATCGAAATCTAAAATTATAAAAAATTAAACGTTTTGCCCGGTTATATGTGTGAAAATACATGTAAAAATGCATTTGTAATTGATCAACCCGGCCGGGGAACGAAATCTAAAATTTTGAAATATTCACTTCTGGCCGTTTATATGTGTGAATATACACATAAAAATGCATTTGTATTTGATCATCCCGGCCGGGGAACGAAATCTAAAATTTTGAAATATTCACTTCTGGCCGTTTATATGTGTGAATATAAGCATTAAAAAGTCATTTGTATTTGATCATCCCGGCCGGAGAACGAAATCTAAAATACTGAAAAAAAAGACGTTTTGGCCGGTTATATGTGTGAAAATAAATGTAAAAATGCATTTGTAATTGATCAACCCGGCCAGGGAACGCAATCCAAAATTTGAATATTCACTTCTGGTCTTTTGTATGTGTGAAAATACATGTAAAAATGCATTGTAATTGATCAACCCGGCCGGGGAACGAAATCTAAAATATTGAAAAAACAGACGTTTCGGTCGGTTATATGTGTGAAAATACATGTAAAAATGAATTTGTAATTGATCATCTCGGCCGGGGAACGAAATCTAAAATTTTGAAAAATTACCCGTTTTGGCCGTTATATGGTGAATATACACATAAAAAGCATTTGTATTTGATCATCCCGGCCAGGGACGAAATCAAAAATTTTGAAATATCACTTCTGGCCGTATATGTGGATATACATGTAAAAAGCATTTGCAATTGATCAACCCGGCCGGAAAAGAAATCTAAAATATTGAAAAATTACACGTTTTGGCCGTTTATATGTGTGAATATACACATAAAAATGCATTTGTAATTGATCATCCCGGCCGGGGACGAAATATAGAATTTTGTAATATTCACTTCTGGCCGGTTATATGTGTGAAAATAAATGTAAAAATGCATTTGTAATTGATCATCTCAGCCAGGGACGAAATCTAAAATTTTGAAAAATTAGACGTTTTGGCTGATTATATGTGTGTATATACACATAAAAATGCATTTGTATTTGATCATCCCGGCCGGGGACGAAATTTAGAATTTTGAAATATTCACTTCTGGCCGATTATATGTGTGAATATACACATAAAAATGCATTTGCAATTGATCAACCCGGCCGGAGATCGAAATCTAAAATTATAAAAAATAAAGGTTTTGCCCGTATATGTGTGAAAATACATGTAAAAATGCATTTGTAATTGATCAACCCGGCAGGGGAACGAAATCTAAAATTTTGAAATTTTCACTTCTGGCCGATTATATGTGTGAATATACACATAAAAATGCATTTGCAATTGATCAACCCGGCCGGAGATCGAAATCTAAAATTATAAAAAAATAAACGTTTTGCCCGGTTATATGTGTGAAAATACATGTAAAAATGCATTTGTAATTGATCAACCCGGCCGGATAACGAAATCTAAAATTTTGAAATATTCACATGTGGCCGTTTATATGTGTGAATATACACATAAAATGCATTTGTGTTTGATCATCCCGGCCAGGGACGAAATCAAAAATTTTGAAATATTCACTTCTGGCCGTATATATGTGTGAATATACGCATAAAAATGCATTTGTATTTGTTCAACCCGGCGGAAAACGATTCTAAAATATTGAAAAAACAGACGTTACGGCCGGTTATATGTGTGAAAAAACATGTAAAAATGCATTTGGAATGATCATCTCGGCGGGGAACGAAATCTAAAATTTTGAAAAATTAGACGTTTTGGCCGTTATATGTGTGAATATACAATAAAAAAGCATTTGTGTTGATCATCCCGGCCAGGGACGAAATCAAAAATTTGACATATTCATTTCTGGCCGTATATGTGTGAATATACATGTAAAAATGCATTTGCAATTGATCAACCCGGCCGGAAAACGAATCTAAAATTGAAAAAAAACAGACGTTCGGCCGGTTATATGTGTGAAAATACATGTAAAATGCATTTGTAATTGATCATCTCGGCCGGGAACGAATCTAAAATTTTAAAAAAATTACATGTTGGTCGATTATAGTGTGAATATACAGATAAAAATGCATTGATTTGATCATCCCGGCCGGGGAACGAAATCTAAAATTTTGAATATTCACTTTGGCCGTTTATATGTTGAATATACGCATAAAAATGCATTTGTATTTGATCATCCCGGCCGGAGAACGAATCTAAAATATTGAAAAAATAAACGTTTTGCCGGTATATGTGTGAAAGTACATGTAAAAAGTATTTGTAATGATCAACTCGGCCGGGGAACGAAATCTAAATTTTGAAATATTCACTTTCGGGCCCTTATATGTTGTGAATAACATGTTTAAAATGCATTTACAATTGATCAACCCGGCCGGAAAACGAAATCTAAAATATTGAAAAAACAGACGTTTTGGCCGGTTATATGTGTGAAAATAAATGTAAAAATGCATTTGTAATTGATCAACCCGGCCGGGGAACGAAATCTAAAATTTTGAAATATTCACTTCTGGCCGTTATATGTGTGAATATACACATAAAAAGCATTTGCAATTGATCGACCCGGCCGGAAATCGAAATCTAAAATATTGAAAAAACAGACGTTCGGCCGGTTATGTGTGAAAATACATGTAAAATTGCATTGGTAATTGATCATCTCGGCCGGGAACGAAATCTAAAATTTTCAAAAATTAGATGTTTTGGTCGATTATGTGTGAATATACAGATAAAAATGCATTTGTATTTGATCATCCCGGCCGGGGAACGAAATCTAAAATTGAATATTCACTTCTGGCCGTTTATATGTCTGCATATACGCATAAAATGCATTTGTATTTGATCATCCGGCCGGAGAACGAAATCTAAAATATTGAAAAAAAAACGTTTTGCCCGGTTATATGTGTGGAAATACATGTAAAAATGTATTTGTAATTGATCAACCCGGCCGGATAACGAAATCTAAAATTTTGAAATATTCACTTCTGGCCGTTATAGTGTGAATATACATTAAAAATGCATTTGCAATTGATCAACCCGGCCGGAAAACGAAATCTAAAATATTGAAAAAACAGACTTTGGCCGGTTATATGTGTGAAAATAAATGTAAAAATGCATTTGTAATTGATAACCGGCCGGGGAACGAATCTAAAACGAAAATATTCAATTCTGGCCGTTTATATGTGAATATACACATAAAAATGCAATTGTATTTGATCATCCCGGCGGGGAGCGAAATCTAAATTTTGAAATATTCACTTATGGCCGTTTTATGTGTGAATATACGCATAAAAATGCATTTGGATTTGATCAACCCGGACGGGAACAAAATCTAAAATTTTGAAATATTCACTCTGGCCGTTGATATGTGTGAATATTACACATAAAAATGCATTGTATGTCATCCCGGCGGAGAACGAAATCTAAAATATTGAAAAAATAAACGTTTCACGGTTAATGTGTGAAAGTACATGTAAAAATGTATTGTAATTGATCAACCCGGCCGGATAACGAAATCTAAAATTTTGAAATATTCACTTCTGGCCGTTATAGTGTGAATATACACATAAAAATGCATTTGCAATAGATCAACCCGGCCGGGAACGAAATCTAAAATATTGAAAAAACAGACTGGCCCGGTTATATGTGTGAAAATAATGTAAAAATGTATTTGTAATTCTTCAACACGGCCGGATAACGAAATCTAAATTTTGAATATTCACATCTGGGCGTTTATATGTGTGAATATACACATAAAAAGCATTTGTGTTGATCATCCGGCCAGGGACGAAATCAAAAATTTTGAAATATTCACTTGGCCGTTATATGTGTGAATATACGCATAAAAATGCATTTGTATTTGATCAACCCGGCGGAAGGACGTCTAAAATATTGAAAAAACAGACGTTACGGCCGGTTATATGTGTGAAAAAACATGTAAAAATGCATTTGTAATTGATCTCGGCCGGGGAACGAAATCTAAAATTTTGAAAAATACACTTTTGGCGTTTATAGTGTGAATATACACATAAAAAAGCATTGTGTTTGATCATCCCGGCCAGGGACGAAATCAAAAATTTTGAAATATTCATTTCTGGCCGTATATATGTGTGAATATACATGTAAAAATGCATTTGCAATTGATCAACCCGGCCGGAAAACGAAATCTAAAATATTGAAAAAACAGACGTTTCGGCCGGTATATGTGTGAAAAAACATGTAAAAATGCATTTGTAATTGATCCTCGGCCGGGGAATGAAATCTAAAATTTTCAAAATAGTGTTTTGGTCGATTATATGTGTGAATATACACATAAAAATGCATTTGTATTTGATCATCCCGGCCGGGGAACGAAATCTAAAATTTTGAAATATTCACTTCTGGCCGTTTATATGTGTGAATATAAGCATTAAAAGTCATTTGTATTTGATCATCCAGGCCGGAGAACGAAATCTAAAATATTGAAAAAATAAACGTTTTGCCCGGTTATATGTGTGAAAATAAATGTAAAAATGCATTTGCAATTGATCAACCCGGCCGGAAAACGAAATCTAAAATATTGAAAAAACAGACGTTTTGGCCGGTTATATGTGTGAAAATAAATGTAAAAATGCATTTGTAATTGATCAACCCGGCCGGGGAACGCAATCTAAAATTTTGAAATATTCACTTCTGGTCTTTTGTATGTGTGAAAATACATGTAAAAATGCATTTGTAATTGATCATCCAGGCCGGGGAACGAAATCTAAAATATTGAAAAAATAAACGTTTTGCCCGGTTATATGTGTGAAAATAAATGTAAAAATGCATTTGCAATTGATCAACCCGGCCGGAGATCGAAATCTAAAATAATAAAAAAATAAACGTTTTGCCCGGTTATATGTGTGAAAATACATGTAAAAATGCATTTGTAATTGATCAACCCGGACAGGAACGAAATCTAGAATTTTGAAATATTCACTCTGGCCGATTATATGTGTGAATATCACATAAAAATGCATTTGTAATTGATCATCCCGGCTGGTACGAAATCTAAAATATTGAAAAAATACACGTTTTGGCCGTTTATATGTGAATATACACATAAAAAGCATTTGTATTTGATCAACCCGGCCGGGGAACGAAATCTAAAATTTTGAAAAAACAGACGTTTCGGTCGGTTATATGTGTGAAAATAATGTAAAAATGCATTTGTAATTGATCAACCCGGCCGGGGAACGAGATCAAAATTTGAAAGATTCACTTCTGGCCGGTTATATGTGTGAAAATAAATGAAAAATGCATCGTAATTGATCATCTCAGCCAGGGACGAAATCTAAAATTTTGAAATATTCACTTCTGGCCGTTTATATGTGTGAATATACACATAAAAATGCATTTGTATTTAATCATCCCGGAAGGGGAACGAAATCTAAAATTTTGAAATATTGACTTCTGGCCTTTTATATGTGTGAATATACACATAAAAATGCATTTGTAATTGATCATCTCGGCCGGGAACGAAATCTAAAATTTTGAAAAATTACACGTTTTGGCCGTTATATGTGTGAATATAAGCATTAAAAGTCATTGTATTTGATCACCCGGCCGGAGAAAGAAATTTAAAATTGAAAAAATAAACGTTTTGCCGGTATATGTGTGAAAATAAATGAAAAATGCATTGCAATTGATCAACCGGCGGAAAACGAAATCTAAAATATTGAAAAAACAGACGTTTTGGCCGGTTATGTGTGAAAATAAATGTAAAAATGCATTTGTAATTGATCAACCCGGCCGGGGAACGAATCTAAAATTTTGAAAAATAGACGTTTTGGCTGATTATATGTGTGAATATAACATAAAAATGCATTTGTATTGATCATCCCGGCCGGGGACGAAATTAGAATTTTGAAATATTCACTTCTGGCCGATTATATGTGTGAATATAACATAAAAATGCATTTGCAATTGATCAACCCGGCCGGAGACGAAATCTAAATATAAAAAACAAAACGTTTTGCCGGTATATGTGTGAAAATACATGTAAAAATGCATTTGTAATTGATCAACCCGGCAGGGGAAGAAATCTACAATTTTGAAATATTCACTTCTGGCCGATTATATGTGTGAATATCACAAAAATGCATTGTATTGATCATCCCGGCCTGGTACGAAATTTAAAATATTGAAAAAATACACGTTTTGGCCGTTTATATGTTGAATATAACATAAAAATGCATTTGTATTGATCAACCCGGCCGGGGAACGAAATCTAAAATTTTGAAATATTCACTTCTGGCCGTTGATATGTGTGAATATACAACAAAAATGCATTTGTATTTGATCATCCCGGCCGGGGAACAAAATCTAAATTTTGAAAAAAACACTGTTTGGCCGTTAAATGTGTGATACACATAAAAATGCATTTGTATTTGATCAACCGGCGGGGAACGAAATCTAAAATATTGAATAACAGACGTTCGGTCGGTTATATGTGTGAAAATACATGTAAATATGAATTTGTAATGATCATCTCGGCCGGGGAACGAAATCTAAATTTTGAAAAATTACACGTTTTGGCCGTTTATATGTTGAATATAACATAAGAAAGCATTTGTATTTGATCATCCCGGCCAGGACGAAATCAAAAATTTTGAAATATTCACTTCTGGCCGGTATATATGTGTGAATATACATGTAAAAATGCATTTGCAATTGATCAACCCGGCCGGAAAAGAAATCTAAAATATTGAAAAATTACACGTTGTGGGCGTTTATATGTGTGATAATACACATAAAAATGCATTTGAATTGATACAATCGGCCGGGGAACGAAATCTAAAATTTGAGAAATTAGATGTTTTGGTCGATTATATGTGTGAAAATACATGTATAACAATGTCATTTGTAATGATCAACACCCGGCAGGGGGTACGAAATCCATTTATAATTTTGAAAATATTCAACTTCTGGCCGTTTATATGTGTAAATATACACATAAAAAAGCATTTGTATTTGATCATCCCGGCCAGGGAAGAAATCAAAAATTTTGAAATACTTCTATTTCTGGGCCTATATATGTGTGAATATACATGTAAAAATGCATTTGTAATGATCATCTCGGCCGGGGAACGAAATCTAAAATTTAGAGAAATTAGATGTTTTGTTCGATAACATGTGTGAATATACAGATAAAAATGCATTTTTATTTGATCATCCCGAAAGGGGAACGAAATCTAAAATTTTGAAATATTCACTTCTGGCCTTTTATATGTGTGAACATACACATAAAAATGCATTGTAATTGATCATCGGCCGGGGAACGAAATCTAAAATTTTGAAATATTACACGTTTTGCCGGTTATATGTGTGAATTACACATAAAAAAGCATTTGTATTGATCCTCCCGGCCTGGTACGAAATCTAATTTTGAAATATTCACTTCTGGCCTTTTATGATGTGTGAACATACACATAAAATGCATTGTAATTGATCATCGGCCGGGAACGAAATCTAAAATTTTGAAAAATACACGTTGTGGCCGTTATATGTGTGAATATACACATAAAAATGCATTTTTATTTGATCATCCCGAAGGGAACGAAATCTAAAATTTTGAAATATTCACTTCTGGCCTTTATATGTGTGAATAACACATAAAAATGCATTTGTAATTGATCATCCGGCCGGGGAACGAAATCTAAAATTTTGAATATTACACGTTTTGGCCGTTTTATGTGTGAATATACACATAAAAAAGCATTTGTATTTGATCATCCCGGCCTGGTACGAAATCTAAAATTTTGAAATATTCACTTCTGGCCTTTTATATGTGTGAACATACAAATAAAAATGCATTTGTAATTGATCATCCGGCCGGGGAACGAAATCTAAAATTTTGAAATTCACGTTTTGGCCGTTAATGTGTGAATATACACATAAAAATGCATTGTATTTGATCAACCCGGCGGGGAACGAAATCTAAAATTTTGAAATATTCACTTCTGACCGTTGATATGTGTGAAATAATGTAAAAATGCATTTTTATCATCCCCCGGGGGAACGAAATCTAAATTTTGAAATATTCACTTCTGGCCTTTATATGTGTGAACATACACATAAAAATGCATTTGTATTGATCATCCGGCCTGGTACGAAATCTAAAATTTTGAAATATTCACTTCTGGCCTTTTATATGTGTGAACATACACAAAAATGCATTTGTAATTGATCATCCGGCCGGGGAACGAAATCTAAAATTTTGAAATATTCACTTCTGACCGTTGATATGTGTGAAAATCAATGTAAAAATGCATTTTTAATATCATCCCGGAAGGGGAACGAAATCTAAAATTTTGAAATATCACTTTGGCCGGTTATATGTGAAATACATAAAAATGCATTTGCAATTGATCATCCCGGCCGGAGAACAAAACTAAAATTTGAAATATTCACTTCTGGTCTTTATATGTGTGAAAATACATGTAAAAATGCATTTGTAATTGATCATCCAGGCCGGGAACGAAATCTAAAATTTTGAAATATTACTTTTGGCTGATTATATGTGTGAATATACACATAAAAATGCATTTGTATTTGATCATCCCGGCCGGGGACGAAAATTTAAATTTTGAAATTCACATCTGGCCGATTATATGTGTGAATATGCACATAAAAATGCATTTGCAATTGATCACCCGGCCGGAACGAATCTAAAATTTTGAAATATTCACTTCTGGCCGGTTATATGTGTGAAATAAATGTAAAAATGCATTTGTAATTGATCACCTCAGCCTGGGATGAAATCTAAAATTTTGAACTATTCACATCTGGCCGTTTAAGTGTGTGAATATACACATAAAAATGCATTGTATTGATCAACCCGGCCGGGGAACGAAATCTAAAATATTGAAAAAACAGACGTTTCGGTCGGTTATATGTTGAAATACATGTAAAAATGAATTTGTAATTGATCATCTCGGCCGGGGAACGAAATCTAAAATTTTGAAAAATTACACGTTTGGCCTTTTATATGTGTGAATATACAATAAAAAGCATTTGTATTTGATCATCCCGGCCAGGGACGAAATCAAAATTTTGAAATATTCACTTCTGGCCGTATATGTGTGAATATACATGTAAAATGCATTAGCAATTGGATCAACCGGCCGGAAAGAGTCTAAAAATATGAACAATAACACGTTTTGGCGTTAATATGTGTAATATACACATAAAATGATTGTAATATGATACTCGTGGCCGGGGAAACGAAATCTAAAATTTTGAGAAATATATTTTTGGTTCGATTTATGTGTGAAATACATGTACAAAAGCATTTGAAAGATCAACCGGCCAGTGGGCTACGAAAATTAAAAAATTTTATAGATTCACTACTGGCCGTATATGGTAAAAGATACACATGTAAAAAAGCATTTGTATTGCTCATCCGGACAGGAAGAAATCAAAAAATTTGAAATATTCATTTCTGGCCGTATTATATGTGTGAATATACATGTAAAATGCATTGTAATTGATTATCTCGGCCGGGGAACGAAATCTAAAATTTTGAGAAATTAGATGTTTTGGTCGATATATGTGTGAATATACAGATAAAAATGCATTTTTATTTGATCATCCCGAAAGGGGAACGAAATCTAAAATTTTGAAATATTCACTTCTGGCCTTTTATATGTGTGAACATACACATAAAAATGCATTTGTAATTGATCATCTCGGCCGGGGAACGAAATCTAAAATTTTGAAAAATTACACGTTTTGGCCGTTTATATGTGTGAATATACACATAAAAAAGCATTTGTATTTGATCATCCCGGCCTGGTACGAAATCTAAAATATTGAAAAAATACACGTTTTGGCCGTTTATGTGTGAATATACACATAAAAATGCATTGTATTTGATCAACCCGGCCGGGGAACGAAATCTAAAATTTTGAAATATTCACTTCTGACCGTTGATATGTGTGAAAATAAATGTAAAAATGCATTTTTATTTGATCATCCCGAAAGGGGAACGAAATCTATAATTTTGAAATATTCACTTCTGGCCTTTTATATGTGTGAACATACACATAAAAATGCATTTGTGATTGAACATCCCGGCTGGGGAACGAACTCTAAAATTTTGAAAAATTACACGTTTTGGCCGTTTTTATGTGTGAATATACACATAAAAATGCATTTGTATTTGATCATCCCGGCCGGGGAACAAAATCTAAAATTTTGAAATATTCACTTCTGGCCGTATATGTGTGAATATACATAAAAATGCATTTGTAATTGATCATCCTCAGCCAGGACGAAATCTAAAATTTTGAACTATTCACTTCTGGCCGTTTAAATGTGTGAATATACATAATAATGCATTGTATTTGATCAACCGGCCGGAGAACGAAATCTAAAATATTGAAAAAACAGACGTTTCGGTCGTTTATGTGTGAAAATAAATGTAAAAATGCATTTGTAATTGATCACCCCCGGCCGGGGAACGAGATCTAAAATTTTGAAATATCACTTCTGGCCGTTTATATGTGTGATATACACATAAAAATGCATTTGTATTTGATCATCCCGGCCGGAGAACGAAATCTAAAATATTGAAAAAAAACGTTTTGCCGGTTATATGTGTGAAAGTACAGTAAAATGTATTTGTAATTGATCAACCCGGACGGATAAATCTAAAATTTTGAAATATTCACTTCTGGCCGTTATATGTGTGAATATACATGTAAAATGCATTTGCAATTGATCAACCCGGCCGGAAAACGAAATCTAAAATATGGAAAAAACAGACGTTTTGGCCGGTTATATGTGTGAAAATAATGTAAAAATGCATCTGTAATTGATCAACCCGGCCGGGGAACGAAATCTAAAATATTGAAAAAACAGACTTTCGGTCCGGTTATATGTGTGAAAATAAATGTAAAAATGCATTTGTAATTGATCAACACCGGCCGGAACGAGTCTAAAATTTTGAAATATTCACTTCTGGCCGTTTATATGTGTGAATATAACATAAAAATGCATTTGTATTTGATCATCCCGGCCGGAAAACGAAATCTAAAATATTGAAAATAACTTGCCGTTTATATGTGTGAAAGTACATGTAAAATGCATTTGTAATTGATCAACCCGGACGGATACGAAATCTAAAATTTTGAAAAACAGACGTTTCGGCGGTTTATGTGTGAAATAAATGTAAAAATGCATTTGTATTGATCAACCCGGCCGGGGAACGAAACTAAAATATTGAAAAAACAGACGTTTCGGTCGGTTTATGTGTGAAATAAATGTAAAAATGCATTTGTAATTGATCAACCCGGCCGGGGAACGAGATCTAAAATTTTGAAATATTCACTTCTGGCCGTTTATATGTGTGAATATACACTAAAAATGCATTTGTATTTGCATCCCGGCCGGAGAACGAAATCTAAAATATTGAAAAATAAACGTTTTCCCGGTTTATAGTGTGAAAGTACATGTAAAAATGTATTGTAATTGATCACCCGGACGGATAACAAAATCTAAATTTTGAATATTCACTTCTGGCCGTTATATGTGTGAATATACATGTAAAAATGCATTTGCAATTGATCAACCCGGCCGGAAAACGAAATCTAAATATTGAAAAAACAGACGTTTTGGCCGGTTATATGTGTGAAAATAATGTAAAAATGCATTTGTAATTGATCAACCCGGCCAGGGGAACGAATCTAAAATTTTGAAATATTCACTTCTGGCCGTTTATGTGTGAATATACATAAAAATGCATTTGTATTTGATCATCCCGGCCGGGGAACGAAATCTAAAATTTTGAAAAAACACTTCTCGGTTATATGTGTGAAAAATAAGCATTAAAAAGATTTGTAATTGATCATCCCGGCCGGAGAACGAAATCTAAAATTTTGAAAAAAAATAAAACAAAAAAAAAATCAAAAAAAAAAAATAAACGTTTTGGCCGGTTATATGTGTGAAATAAATGTAAAAATGCATTTGCAATTGATCAACCCGGCCGGAAAAATCTAAAATATTGAAAAAACAGACGTTTTGGCCGGTTTATGTGTAAAATAAATGTAAAAATGCATTTGTAATTGATCAACCCGGCCGGGACGAATCTAAAATTTTAAAATATTCATTCTGGTCTTTTGTATGTGTGAAAATACATGTAAAAATGCATTTGTAATTGATCAACCCGGCCGGGAAACGAAATCTAAAATTTTGAAATATTCACTTCTGGCCGTTTATATGTGAATATACACATAAAAATGCATTGTATTTGATCATCCCGGCCTGGTACGAAATCTAAATATTGAAAAAATAAACTTTTGCCGTTATATGTGTGAATATACACATAAAAATGCATTTGTAATTGATCACCCGGCCGGGGAACGAGATCTAAAATTTTGAAATATTCACTTCTGCCCGGTTATATGTGTGAAAATAAATGTAAAAATGCATTTGTAATTGATCATCTCAGCCAGGGACGAAATCTAAAATTTTGAACTATTCACTTCTGGCCGTTTAATAGTGTGAATATACACATAAAAATGCATTTGTATTGATCAACCCGGCCGGGGAACGAAATCTAAAATATTGAAAAAACAGACGTTTCGGTCGTTTATATGTGTGAAAATACATGAAAAATGAATTTGTAATTGATCATCTCGGCCGGGGAACGAAATCTAAAATTTTGAAAAATTACACGTTTTGGCCGTTTATATGTGTGAATATACACATAAAAAAGCATTTGTATTTGATCATCCCGGCCTGGTACGAAATCTAAAATTTTGAAATATTCACTTCTGGCCTTTATATGTGTGAATATACACATAAAAATGCATTTGTAATTGATCATCCGGCCGGAACGAAATCTAAAATTTTGAAAATTACACGTTTTGGCCGTTAATGTGTGAATATACACATAAAAATGCATTTGTATTTGATCAACCCGGCCGGGGAACGAAATCTAAAATTTTGAAATATTCACTTCTGACCGTTGATATGTGTGAAATAAATGTAAAAATGCATTTTTATTCATCAACGAAGGGAACGAAATCTAAATTTTGAAATATCACTTCTGGCCTTTTATATGTGTAACATACACATAAAAATGCATTTGTAATTGATCACTCCGGCC
>CM047431.1:65814948-65827993 GCA_026168455.1 Theocolax elegans | reverse complement strand
AGAAAATTAATAATTATTCGTAGAAATGTAAAAAAGTGCGCTTTAATTCTTAAAATTATATTATGGATTAGATAAAAAGTTTCAACCTGGTTTAAACATGCTGTGATAAATTCGGAGAAATTTTTTTAATTAACAAGAATTGTAAAATAATATTAATTGTAATTTTATATTCAATATATTCAATGGTACATTGCAAGGTGCAAAGATGCGCATTTGCGTATGCGCTGAGCATTAGATATACGTTGTTCAAGCATGGACCGATAAATTCGAAGAAATTTTATTAATTAAATAAATAGTGTAAGCAATATATCGAAGTTTGAAACTGTAATTTAATTCGCAATATCCGGCTGAGCATCGCACACGCACAATTGTAAACACATAAGCTGATGGTACGATAAATTTGAAGAAATTTTATTAATTAATAAGTAGAGTAAACAATACCGAATCTTTGGAACTGTAATTTTTACTCTCCACATCCGGTTGAGCATTACAAGATTCATACGCGAAAAAACGTATAAGCCGATAGTTCGACTGCATGGAAAACTTGAGCCCCAGGCGCACTGACCTACTGTGTGTGTCATCCAAAGTATGCCTATACATTGGCATGCATTTTATTTCTTAAAATTGAATTAATCATTTGACAAAGTTTCAACACTGTGCGTATAAATTAAACGATTCTTGTAAATTAAACCGGCCGGGTTGTACAAATACAAATGCATTTTTATGTGTATATTCACACATATATACGATCAGAAGTGAATATTTCAAAATTTTTGATTTCTTCCCTGGCCGGGATGATCAAATACAAATGCTTTTTTATGTGTATATTCACACATATAAACGGCCAGAAGTGAATATTTCAAAATTTTAGATTTCGTTCCCCGGCCGGGATGATCAAATACAAATGCATTTTTATGTGTATATTCACACATATAACCGGGCAAAAAGTTTATTTTTTCAATATTTTAGACTTCGTTCTCCGGCCGGGATGATCAAATACAAATGACTTTTTAATGCTTATATTCACACATATAAACGGCCAGAAGTGAATATTTCAAAATTTTAGATTTCGTTCCCCGGCCGGGTTGATCAATTACAGATGCATTTTTACATTATTTTCACACATATAACCGGCCAAAACGTGTATTTTTTCAATATTTTAGTTTTCGTACCAGGCCGGGATGATCAATTACAAATGCATTTTTACATGTATATTTACACATATAAACGGCCAGAAGTGAATATTTCAAATATTTTAGATTTCGTGTGAATTGAATTACAGATGCATTTTTATGTGTATGTTCACACATATAAAGGCCAGAAGTGAATATTTCAAAATTTTAGATTTCGTTCCCCCTTTGGGATGATCAAATAAAAATGCATTTTTATCTGTATATTCACACATATAAACGGCCAGAAGTGAATATTTCAAAATTTTAGATTTCGTTCCCCGGCCGGGTTGATCAATTACAGATGCATTTTTACATTATTTTCACACATATAACCGGCCAAAACGTGTATTTTTTCAATATTTTAGATTTCGTACCAGGCCGGGATGATCAATTACAAATGCATTTTTATGTGTATATTCACACATATAATCGGCCAGAAGTGAATATTTCAAAATTTTAGATTTCGTTCCCCTGCCGGGTTGAACAATTACAAATACATTTTTTTGTGTATATTCACACATATAATCGGCCAGAGGTGAATATTTTAAAATTCTAAATTTCGTCCCCGGCCGGGATGATCAAATACAAATGCATTTTTATGTGTATATTCACACATATATACGATCAGAAGTGAATATTTCAAAATTTTTGATTTCTTCCCTGGCCGGGATGATCAAATACAAATGCTTTTTTATGTGTATATTCACACATATAAACGGCCAGAAGTGAATATTTCAAAATTTTAGATTTCGTTCCCCGGTCGGGATGATCAAATACAAATGCATTTTTATGTGTATATTCACATATAACCGACCGAACGTCTGTTTTTTCAATATTTTAGATTTCGTTCCCCGGCCGGGTTGATCAAATACAAATGACTTTTTAATGCTTATATTCACACATATAAACGGCCAGAAGTGAATATTTCAAAATTTTAGATTTCGTTCTCCGGCCGGGATGATCAATTGCAAATGCATTTTTACATGTATTTTCACACATATAACCGGCCAGAAGTGAATATTTCAAAATTTTAGACTTTGTTCCCCGGCCGGGATGATCAAATACAAATGCATTTTTATCTGTATATTCACACATATAAACGGCCAAAACGTGTAATTTTTCAAAATTTTAGATTTCGTTCCCCGGCCGAGATGATCAATTACAAATGCATTTTTACATGTTTTTTCACACATATAACCGGCCGTAACGTCTGTTTTTTCAATATTTTAGAATCGTTTTCCGCCGGGTTGATCAAATACAAATGCATTTTTATGCGTATATTCACACATATATACGGCCAGAAGTGAATATTTCAAAATTTTTGATTTCGTCCCTGGCCGGGATGATCAAACACAAATGCTTTTTTATGTGTATATTCACACATATAAACGGCCAGATGTGAATATTTCAAAATTTTAGATTTCGTTATCCGGCCGGGTTGATCAATTACAAATACATTTTTACATGTATTTTCACACATATAACCGGGCAAAACGTCTGTTTTTTCAATATTTTAGATTTCGTTCCCCGGCCGGGTTGATCTATTGCAAATGCATTTTTATGTGTATATTCACACATATAAAAGGCCAGAAGTGAAAATTTCAATATTTTAGATTTTGTTCCCCGGCCGGGATGAACAAATACAAATGCATTTTTATGTGTGTATTCACACATATAAACGGCCAGATGTGAATATTTCAAAATTTTAGATTTCTTTATCCGGCCGGGTTGATCATTACAAATACATTTTTACATGTATTTTCACACATATAACCGGGCAAAACGTATGTTTTTTCAATATTTTAGATTTCGTTCCCCGGCCGGGTTGATCTATTGCAAATGCATTTTTATGTGTATATTCACACATATAAAAGGCCAGAAGTGAATATTTCAATATTTTAGATTTTGTTCCCCGGCCGGGATGAACAAATACAAATGCATTTTTATGTGTATATTCACAATATCAACGGCCAGAAGTGAATATTTCAAAATTCTAGATTTTGTTCTCCGGCCGGGTTGATCAAATACAATTGCATTTTTATGTGTATATTCACACATATAAACGGCCAGAAGTGAATATTTCAAAATTTTAGATTTCGTTCCCCGGCCGGGTTGATCAATTACAAATGCATTTTTACATTTATTTTCACACATATAACCGGCCAAAACGTCTGTTTTTTCAATATTTTAGATTTCGTTTTCCGGCCGGGTTGATCAATTGCAAATGCATTTTAACATGTATATTCACACATATAACGGCCAGAAGTGAATATTTCAAAATTTTAGATTTCGTTATCCGGCCGGGTTGATCAATTACAAATACATTTTTACATGTACTTTCACACATATAACCGGGCAAAACATTTATTTTTTCAATATTTTAGATTTCGTTCTCCGGCCGGGATGATCAAATACAAATGCATTTTTATGCGTATATTCACACATATAAACGGCCAGAAGTGAATATTTCAAAATTTTAGATTTCGTTCCCCGGCCGGGATGATCAAATACAAATGCATTTTTATCTGTATATTCACACATATAATCGACCAAAGCATCTAATTTTTGAAAATTTTAGATTGCGTTCCCCTTTTGGGATGATCAAATACAAATGCATTTTTATCTGTATTCACACATATAATCGACCAAAACTCTAATTTCTCAAATTTTAGATTTCGTTCCGCTGAGATGATCAATTACAAATTCATTTTGACATGTATTTTCAACATATAACCGACCGAAACGGCTGTTTTTTTCAATATTTTAGATTTCGTTCCGGCCGGGTTGATCAAATACAAATGCATTTTTATGTGTATATTCACACATATATACGCTCAGAAGTGAATATTTCAAAATTTTTGATTTCTTCCCTGGCCGGGATGATCAATATACAATGCTTTTTTATGTGTATTTCCACATATAAACGGCCAGAAGTGAATATTTCAAAATTGTAGATTTCGTTCCCCGGCCGGGATGATCAAATACAAATGCATTTTTATGTGTATATTCACACATATAACCGGGCAAAAAGTTTATTTTTTCAATATTTTAGACTTCGTTCCCACAGCCGGGTTGATCAATTACAGATGCATTTTTATGTGTATATTCACACATATAAACGGCCAGAAGTGAATATTTTAAAATTTTAGATTTCGTTCCCCGGCCGGGTTGATAAATTGCAAATGCATTTTTATGTGTATATTCACACATATAAACGGCCAAAACGTGTATTTTTTCAATATTTTAGATTTTGTTCCCGGCCGGGATGACAAATACAAATGCATTTTTATGTGTATATTCACACATATAACGGCCAGAAGTGAATATTTCAAAATTTTAGATTTTGTTCTCCGGCCGGGATGATCAAATCAATTGCATTTTTATGTATTCACACATATAAACGGCCAGAAGTGAATATTTCAATTTTTAGATTTCGTTCCCGGCCGGGTTGATCAATTACAAATGCATTTTTACATTTATTTCACACATATAACCGGCCAAAACGTCTGTTTTTCAATATTTTAGATTTCGTTTTCCGGCCGGGTTGATCAATTGCAAATGCATTTTTACATGTATATTCACACATATATACGGCCAGAATGAATATTTCAAAATTTTTGATTTCGTCCCTGGCAGGGATGATCAAACACAAATGCTTTTTTATGTGTATATTCCACACATATAAACGGCCAGAAGTGAATATTTCAAAATTTTAGATTCCGTTATCCGGCCGGGATGAGTCAAAATACAAATGCAATTTTATCTGGTGATAGTCACACATATAATCGACCAAAACATCGTATTTTTGAAAATTTTAGATTTCGTTCCCCGGCCGACGATGATCAATTACAAATGCATTTTTACATGTATTTTCACACACTAAACCGGCCGAAAGTCTGTTTTTTTTCAGTATTTAGATTTCGTTTCTCCGGCCGGGTGATCAATTGCAAATGCATTTTACATGTATATTCACACATATTATACGGCCAGAAATGAATATTTCAAAATTTTGTCTTCGTCCTGGCCGGGATGATCAAACACAAAATGCTTTTTTATGTGTATATCACACATTAAACGGCCAAAACGTGTAAATTTTTCAAAATTTTAGATTTTCGTTCCGCCCGAGATGCTCACTGTACAATGCATTTTTACATGTTTTTTCACACATATAACCGCCGTAACGTCTGTTTTTTCAATATTTTAGAATCGTTTTCCGCCGGGTGATCAAATACAAATGCATTTATGCGTATATTCACACATATATACCGGCCAGAAGTGAATTATTTCAAAATTTTTGATTTCGTCCCTGGCCGGGATGATCAAACACAAATGCTTTTTTATGTGTATATTCACACATATAAACGGCCAGATGTGAATATTTCAAAATTTTAGATTTCGTTATCCGGCCGGGTTGATCAATTACAAATACATTTTTACACGTATTTTCACACATATAACCGGGCAAAACGTCGTTTTTCAATATTTTAGATTTCGTTCCCCAGCCGGGTTGATCAATTGCAAATGCATTTTTATGTGTGTATTCACACATATAAAAGGCCAGAAGTGAATATTTCAATATTTTAGATTTCGTCCCTGGCCGGGATGATCAAATACAAATGCATTTTTATGTGTATATTCACACATATATCCGGCCGAAACGTCTGTTGTTTCAATATTTTAGATTTTGTTCTCCGGCCGGGTTGATCAATTACAGATGCATTTTTATGTGTATATTCACACATATATCCGGCCGAAACGTCTGTTTTTCAATATTTTAGATTTCGTTCCCCAGCCGGGTTGATCAATTACAGATGCATTTTTATGTGTATATTCACACATATAAACGGCCAGAAGTGAATATTTTAAAATTTTAGATTTCGTTCCCCGGCCGGGTTGATAAATTGCAAATGCATTTTTATGTGTATATTCACACATATAAACGGCCAAAACGTGTATTTTTTCAATATTTTAGATTTCGTTCCCCTTCCGGGATGATCAAATACAAATGCATTTTTATGTGTATATTCACACATATATCCGGCCGAAACGTCTGTTGTTTCAATATTTTAGATTTCGTTCTCCGGCCGGGTTGATCAATTACAGATGCATTTTTATGTGTATATTCACACATATAAACGGCCAGAAGTGAATATTTCAAAATTTTAGATTTCGTTATCCGGCGGGTTGATCAATTACAAATACATTTTTACACGTATTTTCACACATTAACCGGGCAAAACGTCTGTTTTTCAATATTTTAGATTTCGTTCCCCGGCCTGGATGATCAATTACAAATGCATTTTTACATGTATTTACACACATTTAAAAGACCAGAAGTGAATATTTCAAAATTTTAGATTGCGTTCCCCTTTTGGGATGATCAAATACAATGCATTTTTATCTGTATATTCACACATAAATCGACCAAAACATCTAATTTCTCAAAATTTTAGATTTCGTTCCACGGCTGAGATGATCAATTACAAATTCATTTGACATGTATTTTCACACATATAACCGACCGAAACGTCTGTTTTTTCAATATTTTAGATTCGTTCCCGGCAGGGTGATCAAATACAAATGCATTTTATGTGTATATTCACACATATATACGATCAGAAGTGAATATTTCAAAATTTTTGATTCTTCCCTGGCCGGGATGATCAATACAAATGCTTTTTATGTGTGTATTCACACATATAAACGGCCAGAAGTGAATATTTCAAAATTTTAGATTTCGTTTCCCGCCGGGATGATCAAATACAAATGCATTTTTATGTGTATATTCACACATATAACCGGGCAAAAAGTTTATTTTTTCAATATTTTAGACTTCGTTCTCCGGCCGGGATGATCAAATACAAATGACTTTTTAATGCTTATATTCACACATATAAACGGCCAGAAGTGAATATTTCAAAATTTTATATTTCGTTCCCCGGCCGGGATGATCAAATACAAATGCATTTTTATGTGTATATTCACACATATAACCGACCGAAACGTCTGTTTTTTCAATATTTTAGATTTCGTTCCCCGGCCGGGTTGATCAAATACAAATACATTTTTATGTGTATATTCACACATATAAACGGCCAGAAGTGAATATTTCAAAATTTTAGATTTCGTCCTCCGGCCGGGATGATCAATTGCAAATGCATTTTTACATGTATTTTCACACATATAACCGGCCAGAAGTGAATATTTCAAAATTTTAGACTTGTTCCCCGGCCGGGATGATCAAATACAAATGCATTTTTATGTGTATATTCACACATATCAACGGCCAGCAGTGAATATTTCAAAATTTTTGATTTCGTCTCTGGCCGGGATGATCAAATACAAATGCATTTTTATGTGTATATTCACACATATAATCAGCCAAAACGTCTAATTTTTCAAAATTTTAGATTTCGTTCCCCGGCCTGGATGATCAATTACAAATGCATTTTTACATGTATTTTCACACATATAACCGGGCAAAACGTTTATTTTTTTATTATTTTAGATTTCGATCTCCGGCCGGGTTGATCAATTGCAAATGCATTTTTACGTGTATATTCACAGATATAAACGGCCAGACGTCAATATTTCAAAATTCTAAATTTCGTCCCCGGCCGGGATGATCAAATACAAATGCATTTTTATGTGTATATTCACACATATAATCAGCCAAAACGTCTAATTTTTCAAAATTTTAGATTTCGTTCCCCGGCCTGGATGATCAATTACAAATGCATTTTTACATGTATTTACACACATTTAAAAGACCAGAAGTGAATATTTCAAAATTTTAGATTGCGTTCCCCTTTTGGGATGATCAAATACAAATGCATTTTTATCTGTATATTCACACATATAATCGACCAAAACATCTAATTTCTCAAAATTTTAGATTTCGTTCCACGGCTGAGATGATCAATTACAAATTCATTTTGTCATGTATTTTCACACATATAACCGACCGAAACGGCTGTTTTTTCAATATTTTAGATTTCGTTCCCCGGCCGGGTTGATCAAATACAAATGCATTTTTATGTGTATATTCACACATATATACGATCAGAAGTGAATATTTCAAAATTTTTGATTTCTTCCCTGGCCGGGATGATCAAATACAAATGCTTTTTTATGTGTATATTCACACATATAAACGGCCAGAAGTGAATATTTCAAAATTTTAGATTTCGTTTCCCCGCCGGGATGATCAATACAAATGCATTTTTATGTGTATATTCACACACTATAACCGGGCAAAAAGTTTATTTTTTCAATATTTTAGACTTCGTTCTCCGGCCGGGATGATCAAATCAAATGACTTTTTAATGCTTATTCCACATATAAACGGCCAGAAGTGAATATTTCAAAATTTTAGATTTCGTTCCCCGGCCGGGATGATCAATTACAAATGCATTTTTATGTGTATATTCACACATTAATCGGCCAGAAGTGAATATTTCAAAATTTTAGATTTCGTTCCCCTGCCGGGTTGATCAATTACAAATGCATTTTTATGTGTATATTCACACATATAAACGGCCAAAACGTGTATTTTTTCAATATTTTAGATTTCGTACCAGGCCGGGATGATCAATTACAAATGCATTTTTATTTGTATATTCACACATATAATTGGCCAGAAGTGAATATTTCAAAATTTTAGATTTCGTTCCCCTGCCGGGTTGATCAATTACACATGCATTTTTAAATGTATTTTCACACATATAACCGGGCAAAACGTTTATTTTTTTATTATTTTAGATTTCGATCTCCGGCCGGGTTGATCAATTGCAAATGCATTTTTACGTGTATATTCACAGATATAAACGGCCAGACGTCAATATTTCAAAATTCTAAATTTCGTCCCCGGCCGGGATGATCAAATACAAATGCATTTTTATGTGTATATTCACACATATAATCAGCCAAAACGTCTAATTTTTCAAAATTTTAGATTTCGTTCCCCGGCCTGGATGATCAATTACAAATGCATTTTTACATGTATTTACACACATTTAAAAGACCAGAAGTGAATATTTCAAAATTTTAGATTGCGTTCCCCTTTTGGGATGATCAAATACAAATGCATTTTTATCTGTATATTCACACATATAATCGACCAAAACATCTAATTTCTCAAAATTTTAGATTTCGTTCCACGGCTGAGATGATCAATTACAAATTCATTTGACATGTATTTTCACAATATAACCGACCGAAACGGCTGTTTTTTCAATATTTTAGATTTCGTTCCCCGGCCGGGATGATCAAATACAAATGCATTTTTATGTGTATATTCACATATAAAAGCCAAAACGTCTAATTTTTCAAAATTTTAGATTTCGTTCCCCGGCCTGGATGATCAATTACAAATGCATTTTTACATGTATTTACACACATTTAAAAGAGCAGAAGTGAATATTTTAAAATTCTAAATTTCGTCCCCGGCCGGGATGATCAAATACAATGCATTTTTATGTGTATATTCACACATATAATCAGCCAAAACGTCTAATTTTTCAAAATTTTAGATTTCGTTCCCCGGCCTGGATGATCAATTACAAATGCATTTTTACATGTATTTTCACACATATAAGACCAGAAGAATATTTCAAAATTTTAGATTGCGTTCCCAGCCGGTTGATCAAATACAAATGCATTTTTATGTGTATATTCACACATATATCCGCCGAAACGTCTGTTGTTTCAATATTTTAGATTTCGTTCTCCGGCCGGGTTGATCAATTACAGATGCATTTTTATGTGTATATTCCACATAAAACGGCCAGTAGTGAATATTTCAAAATTTTAGATTTCGTTATCCGGCCGGTTGATCAATTACAATACATTTTTACATGTATTTTCACACATATAACCGGGCAAAACGTCTGTTTTTTCAATATTTCAGATTTCGTTCCCCGGCCTGGATGATCAATTACAAATGCATTTTTACATGTATTTACACACATTTAAAAGACCAGAAGTGAATATTTCAAAATTTTAGATTGCGTTCCCCTTTTGGGATGATCAATACAAATGCATTTTTATCTGTATATTCACACATAATCGACCAAAACATCTAATTTCTCAAATTTTAGATTTCGTTCCACGCTGAGATGATCAATTACAAATTCATTTGACATGTATTTTCACACATATAACCGACCGAAACGTCTGTTTTTTCAATATTTTAGATTTCGTTCCCCGGCCGGGTTGATCAAATACAAATGCATTTTTATGTGTATATTCACACATATATACGATCAGAAGTGAATATTTCAAAATTTTAGATTCTTCCCTGGCCGGGATGATCAAATACAAATGCTTTTTTATGTGTGTATTCACACATATAAACGGCCAGAAGTGAATATTTCAAAATTTTAGATTCGTTCCCCGCCGGGATGATCAAATACAAAGCATTTTTATTGTATATTCACCATATAACCGGCAAAAAGTTATTTTTTCAATATTTTAGACTTCGTTCTCCGGCCGGATGATCAATACAATGACTTTTTATGCTATATTCACCATACAACGGCCAGAAGTGAATATTCTCAAAATTTTAGATTTCGTTTTCCGGCCGGTTGATCAATTGCAAAAGCATTTTTACATGTATATTCACACATATATACGGCCAGAAGTGAATATTTCAAAATTTTTGATTTCGTCCCTGGCCGGGATGATCAAATACAAATGCTTTTTTATGTGTATATTCACACATATAAACGGCCAAAACGTGTAATTTTTCAAAATTTTAGATTTCGTTCTCCGGCCGGGATGATCAATTGCAAATGCATTTTTACATGTATTTTCACACATATAACCGGCCAGAAGTGAATATTTCAAAATTTTAGACTTTGTTCCCCGGCCGGGATGATCAATTACAAATACATTTTTACATGTACTTTCACATATAACCGGGCAAAACATTTATTTTTTCAATATTTTAGATTCGTTCTCCGGCCGGGATATCAAATATAAATGCATTTTTAAGCGTATATTCCACATATATCCGGCCGAAACGTCGTTGTTTCAATAATTTTAGATTTCGTTCTCGGCCGGGTTGATCAATTACAGATGCATTTTTATGTGTATATTCACACATATAAACGGCCAAAGAATATTTCAAAATTTTAGATTTCGTTATCCGGCCGGGTTGATCAATTACAAATACATTTTTACACGTATTTTCACACATATAACCGGGCAAAACGTCTGTTTTTTCAATATTTTAGATTTCGTTCCCCAGCCGGGTTGATCAATTGCAAATGCATTTTTATGTGTGTATTCACACATATAAAAGGCCAGAAGTGAATATTTCAATATTTTAGATTTCGTCCCTGGCCGGGATGATCAAATACAAATGCATTTTTATGTGTATATTCACACATATATCCGGCCGAAACGTCTGTTTTTTCAATATTTTAGATTTCGTTCCCCAGCCGGGTTGATCAATTACAGATGCATTTTTATGTGTATATTCACACATATAAACGGCCAGAAGTGAATATTTTAAAATTTTAGATTTCGTTCCCCGGCCGGGTTGATCAAATACAAATGCATTTTTATGTGTATATTCACACATATATACGATCAGAAGTGAATATTTCAAAATTTTTGATTTCTTCCCTGGCCGGGATGATCAAATACAAATGCTTTTTTATGTGTATATTCACACATATAAACGGCCAGAAGTGAATATTTCAAAATTTTAGATTTCGTTCCCCGGCCGGGATGATCAAATACAAATGCATTTTTATGTGTATATTCACACATATAACCGGGCAAAAAGTTTATTTTTCAATATTTTAGACTTCGTTCTCCGGCCGGGATGATCAAATACAAATGACTTTTTAATGCTTATATTCACACATATAAACGGCCAGAAGTGAATATTTCAAAATTTTATATTTCGTTCCCCGGCCGGGATGATCAAATACAAATGCATTTTTATGTGTATATTCACACATATAACCGACCGAAACGTCTGTTTTTTCAATATTTTAGATTTCGTTCCCCGGCCGGGTTGATCAAATACAAATACATTTTTATGTGTATATTCACACATATAAACGGCCAGAAGTGAATATTTCAAAATTTTAGATTTCGTCCTCCGGCCGGGATGATCAATTGCAAATGCATTTTTACATGTATTTTCACACATATAACCGGCCAGAAGTGAATATTTCAAAATTTTAGACTTTGTTCCCCGGCCGGGATGATCAAATACAAATGCATTTTTATGTGTATATTCACACATATCAACGGCCAGCAGTGAATATTTCAAAATTTTTGATTTCGTCTCTGGCCGGGATGATCAAATACAAATGCTTTTTTATGTGTATATTCACATATAATCAGCCAAAACGTCTAATTTTTCAAAATTTTAGATTTCGTTCCCCGGCCTGGATGATCAATTACAAATGCATTTTTACATGTATTTTCACACATATAACCGGGCAAAACGTTTATTTTTTTATTATTTTAGATTTCGATCTCCGGCCGGGTTGATCAATTGCAAATGCATTTTTACGTGTATATTCACAGATATAAACGGCCAGACGTCAATATTTCAAAATTCTAAATTTCGTCCCCGGCCGGGATGATCAAATACAAATGCATTTTTATGTGTATATTCACACATATAATCAGCCAAAACGTCTAATTTTTCAAAATTTTAGATTTCGTTCCCCGGCCTGGATGATCAATTACAAATGCATTTTTACATGTATTTACACACATTTAAAAGACCAGAAGTGAATATTTCAAAATTTTAGATTGCGTTCCCCTTTTGGGATGATCAAATACAAATGCATTTTTATCTGTATATTCACACATATAATCGACCAAAACATCTAATTTCTCAAAATTTT